>JAUJYZ010000591.1:0-245000 GCA_033675265.1 Actinostola sp. cb2023 | reverse complement strand
CGAAAAGAACAACAAACAATTTGAAGTAGATTAAAAGTACAGATATAATACTTTAAACACCCAAAAAGTTAGAAGCTTTACCTGTTTATGTTTTTGTCTTACGGACAAAAGTATGACTATTTTGGTTATTTTTGAGGCTCTTCAAACAAAGTGACGTCATAACAGCTGATGTATTTTTCGAAAATATCTTTCAAAGCAATCATTTCACAGAAAATTGATTATGTTTTCTTTGATACTACCAATAATCTGCATAATTGAGGCCAATAAAAATTTTCATTTCATATGCACTTTAACGATGCGTTATTCGTTGATATAATGTGCTATATTTTTACTAGATTCATGACAACAATGCGAGTTACAGTCATCCAGTCCCTCAGCCAACTGATCGAGACCACTCCACCATCCTTTAGTGATGTCATAGCCAGCATTCCTCACTCTGTTCCTGTATTCATCCTAAAGCCTCAGCAAAATTCACTAAAACAAACTTTTACTGTTACACCAATCCAAGCTATCCAGAAGCTAGCAGAGGTGAGAAAACACAGCTTGACTACAGTAGTCTAGTCCTGTGAGGAATTGTATCAGTTGAATTGCAGGGTTTCAATAGAATACACTCCGCTGGATTGAACATGAAGGGTTTGACCACCATTTGAGAGGATGTAATGAAATTTATTATTCCACTCGTGCGTCATTTTACCAAATAAGGGCAAGAAAACACGCAAAATATGCCAGAGTATTACACAGTAGCTCGCGCGCGCGCGCACGAAAAACATAGCAAAAATGGCTCAAAAACTTCATGAGGAAACAAAGAAACAGAAAAATACTATGCAACTCGTAAAATATCCGCGCGTATTATCTGTCAAACCATCAAACAAGCTGTATGTATTGACTTTTATCAGCTGATGTAGACGGCCTGTAATACTTACTCTTGATAAGAAGAATAGGCGATGGTCGTTTTACTAGGGGGTGATCGTTTTACTAGGGGGTGGTCGTTTTACTAGGGGGTGGTCGTTTTACTAGGGGGTGGTCGTTTTACTAGGGGGTGGTCGTTTAACTAGGGGGTGGTCGTTTTACTAGGGGGGGGTCGTTTTACTAGGGGGTGGTCGTTTTACTAGGGGGCGGTTGTTTTACTAGGGGGTGGTCGTTTTACTAGGGGGTGGTCGTTTTACTAGGGGGTGGTCGTTTTACTAGGGGGTGGTCGTTTAACGATTTTACCATCCAATAAAAGTTGTTAAAAAAACCGAAGAGGCGGTCGTTTAACCAGAGGTCGACGCTCAGAGAGGTTTTCCATACACACTCGTGTCTATATTTGGTGTCCGTACTATACTAACGAGAGCCCGCAATAGCGCGGTTCATTTTCAGTGAACTCTGTAACCTAAGCTGTCCCGCCAACCAACACGGGATACCCGCAAGGCGCGAGTTGACTGTTTCACTAAACTTATGTTGTCTTAGTCCCAGAATATCTCATGCAGACATGTATCAGTCGGTCAAGTCGAGGACGGTTTGATTGACGTTGCCCTAGCGAATGCAGTAACGAATGATTGTTGGTTGGTGATTGACAACCTCCAGTTGGCGTCCAGTGATTGGTTGAATCAGCTGTATAACAGACTACTACGCCTCCACTTACAAGGTCAGTAACGAGGGACAGTCTTCTCGATCCTCCTGCATAGAACCCCGCTAACTCGAACTCCCAAGGGAAACGGTTCGAGTTAGCAGGGAGTTCGAGTTAACGGGGTTTTACTGTATTCATTCATTAGTTTCCATCCATCCAATACTTTATTCATTCGTTCATTCATCCATCCATTCACTGGTTCTGTTCTTCCCTTCCCGTTATTTGTGTGTTTGATGGTCACTTGTTAGTATAGTTGGTTATTCGGATTTGTTGTTATTTATACAACGTCCAAGGATCGTGTTGTATATGATGTCATAACTCGTAGAACACGAAGCTTGCCGTTAGTAAGCATGGAATATATGTTAATATTACTATTTCTATACCTACAGCACCTATAGCACAGTCCCAGTGGCGATTGTTTCTGTTGTCAGAGCCCAGTTCTCATCTTCCTGAGATCTTGCTGTTATTCTCGCACCAGTTGGCTTGGGACGTGGTCCAACGACAAGACCGATATCAGTGTCTGTCGGTAGAGGAAATGGACTTGAAAGATACAATAGTTCAGACCTTGCAGGTATGGTGGTTGATGTAATGATGTTGATGATGATGATGACGATGATGACGATGACGATGATGATGACGACGATGATGATGATGACGGTGATGATGATGATGACGATGATGATGATGATGACGGTGATGATGATGATGACGATGATGATGATGGTGTTGACGACGATGATGATGATGATGATGGTGTTGATGATGATGACGATGATGATGATGACGATGATGATGACGACGATGATGCTGATGATGGTGTTGATGATGATGACGATGATGATGATGAATACATACGGATTTGTAAAAGTTTTCCGCTGACCAACTCTTTCTATTCTCTACAGTCGGTGCCTGCCGCATACTGGAATACAGTCCGTGAGCAATCTCTCCCCATACGTACGGCCGTCTTTGGTCTGTGTGTCTTACACAGTATACTGATCCTGCGCCAGCAATATGGAACCCGTGCTCTCAGCGGTCACTACCCATTTAGCATGAGTGATGTGTTTAGTGGTATTGATCTTGTGACTGAGAAAGCCTTCTCTAAAGAACAGGATGGCAAAACTACGGTGAATGCTGAGAGGTTGTCACAGGTCAGTCTGGCCAACTCATATTCGCTAAGTATATCTAGTATACTGCGGATTTATTTTAGTACTTTGGGGTAGTTATATGATATGTACTGGAAGTAAAGTCAACAAAATGACCATGGCGTGATTCGGTTCGTCTGTGTCCGCGCGTCGTCGGCGTCAACAGTTCATGAAAGAGGGAGGTACCTCCTGACGCTACTCGAGTGTGTTTATTTTTGCGTGCCATCCTTTTTACGTCGCATTACGCTTGGTCAATCTTGCTATTACAATGTTGTTAATGTATCAGTTATTTCCCCTACTATTCTAATTAAAAATGTTCTTTACAGTACACTCGTGTCATTCATCTTTCAGGCTGTGTATGCGGGTAAAGTGGTTGACCAATGGGACCAAAGGTACATGGCTACCTTATCCAATAAGATCTTCCAAACTAAAGCATCTTCAATCGATCTTGGTCCTATTAAAGTACCGTTACCACCCATCAACGTGGAACCAGACGATTATACACAATGGTTTATTGAGAAAACTAGCGACGAAAACTGGACAGCTGACACTGTAGTGGCTTTATCGTTACAATACAGCGTACAGAGGGAACGTGGTGAATCAAGGTATAACCCTTATACTACTTTGCTGTCTAGTGGACAAAACAATTTACCCTCCCCCCTCCCCCATGAGTTGGCATTTGTGTACTGGATCAGTAGACAAAATTATTTTTGTACAACCTTTCTTTAACGGAAGCTTCCGTCCAATTCCTTATTTGGTATCAACATTCCATATTTGGTATCAAAATTCTTTATTTGGTATCACAATTCCTTATTTGGTATCAAAATTCCTTATTTGGTATCAAAATTCCTTATTTGGTATCAAAATTCCTTATTTGGTATCAAAATTCCTTATTTGGTATCAAAATTCCTTATTTGGTATCAAAATTCCTTATTTGGTATCAAAATTCCTTATTTGGTATCAAAATTTCTTATTTGGTATCAAAATTTCTTATTTGGTATCAAAATTCCTTATTTGGTATCAAAATTCCTTATTTGGTATCAAAATTCCTTATTTGGTATCAAAATTCCTTATTTGGGATGATGCGCAATACGACGAGCAAAGAACTGATATAACATTTCTTTGTATTTTTTCTTCAGTGCGGAACACTACTTCCAGCAGCTCACCACGCTGCTTCTTCCAAGTATTTCACAAACAGCACAGGGATCCCAACCAGTTGTACATTTATCAAGTGGTCAACTAATCAAGATGTCTGCCGTTCGTGAAGCCATAGATCTCTGCCTCGACAAACTTCCTAACCTTCTAAAATACGAGACCGAAGAGGTTGTTCCCTTTAACCAGCTCATGCCCCGAGTGTTGTCGCAGCTACGCGCACTCTCGCTGTACTCAGAGATCAGCAGCGTGAGTAGTGTGGGAAGTGAACGACTGTCAGAGAGTATGGGATACGTGCTTCAGAAGGTGAGACTAATAAGTGTGCGCGTGCTGTTCCTGAAACGTTAACTGGCAAGTTGATACGTACAAGGGGTCTATAAATGACCACTTTGACTCCGAGCTGCCTACTTTTCATGGAACTAGCAGCTGTTTATTATGTGTTGAAGTAGTGCAATCTACATCTACTCTACCGAGAACGGAAGTGGATATAATAGTTGCGCGTACGTTAGAAGTAGTATTTAGTGATCGAACATTATTCATATCGTCAGGAATGTGAGTATAATAGTTGCGCGTACGTTAGAAGTAGTATTTAGTGATCGAACATTATTCATATCGTCAGGAATGTGAGTATAATAGTTGCGCGTACGTTAGAAGTAGTATTTAGTGATCGAACATTATTCATATCGTCAGGAATGTGAGTATAATAGTTGCGAGTACGTTAGAAGTAGTATTTAGTGATCGAACATTATTCATATCGTCAGGAATGTGAGTATAATAGTTGCGAGTACGTTAGAAGTAGTATTTAGTGATCGAACATTATTCATATCGTCAGGAATGTGAGTATAATAGTTGCGCGTACGTTAGAAGTAGTATTTAGTGATCGAACATTATTCATATCGTCAGGAATGTGAGTATAATAGTTGCGCGTACGTTAGAAGTAGTATTTAGTGATCGAACATTATTCATATCGTCAGGAATGTGAGTATAATAGTTGCGAGTACGTTAGAAGTAGTATTTAGTGATCGAACATTATTCATATCGTCAGGAATGTGAGTATAATAGTTGCGCGTACGTTAGAAGTAGTATTTAGTGATCGAACATTATTCATATCGTCAGGAATGTGAGTATAATAGTTGCGAGTACGTTACAAGTAGTATTTAGTGATCGAACATTATTCATATCGTCAGGAATGTGAGTATAATAGTTGCGCGTACGTTAGAAGTAGTATTTAGTGATCGAACATTATTCATATCGTCAGGAATGTGAGTATAATAGTTGCGCGTACGTTAGAAGTAGTATTTAGTGATCGAACATTATTCATTTCGTCAGGAATGTGAGTATAATAGTTGCGAGTACGTTAGAAGTAGTATTTAGTGATCGAACATTATTCATATCGTCAGGAATGTGAGTATAATAGTTGCGAGTACGTTAGAAGTAGTATTTAGTGATCGAACATTATTCATATCGTCAGGAATGTGAGTATAATAGTAGTTGCGCGTACGTTAGAAGTAGTATTTAGTGATCGAACATTATTCATATCGTCAGGAATGTGAGTATAATAGTTGCGAGTACGTTAGAAGTAGTATTTAGTGATCGAACATTATTCATATCGTCAGGAATGTGAGTATAATAGTTGCGCGTACGTTACAAGTAGTATTTAGTGATCGAACATTATTCATATCGTCAGGAATGTGAGTATAATAGTTGCGAGTACGTTAGAAGTAGTATTTAGTGATCGAACATTATTCATATCGTCAGGAATGTGAGTATAATAGTTGCGAGTACGTTAGAAGTAGTATTTAGTGATCGAACATTATTCATATCGTCAGGAATGTGAGTATAATAGTTGCGAGTACGTTAGAAGTAGTATTTAGTGATCGAACATTATTCATATCGTCAGGAATGTGAGTATAATAGTTGCGAGTACGTTAGAAGTAGTATTTAGTGATCGAACATTATTCATATCGTCAGGAATGTGAGTATAATAGTTGCGCGTACGTTAGAAGTAGTATTTAGTGATCGAACATTATTCATATCGTCAGGAATGTGAGTATAATAGTTGCGAGTACGTTAGAAGTAGTATTTAGTGATCGAACATTATTCATATCGTCAGGAATGTGAGTATAATAGTTGCGAGTACGTTAGAAGTAGTATTTAGTGATCGAACATTATTCATATCGTCAGGAATGTGAGTATAATAGTTGCGCGTACGTTAGAAGTAGTATTTAGTGATCGAACATTATTCATTTCGTCAGGAATGTGAGTATAATAGTTGCGCGTACGTTAGAAGTAGTATTTAGTGATCGAACATTATTCATATCGTCAGGAATGTGAGTATAATAGTTGCGAGTACGTTAGAAGTAGTATTTAGTGATCGAACATTATTCATATCGTCAGGAATGTGAGTATAATAGTTGCGAGTACGTTAGAAGTAGTATTTAGTGATCGAACATTATTCATATCGTCAGGAATGTGAGTATAATAGTTGCGAGTACGTTAGAAGTAGTATTTAGTGATCGAACATTATTCATTTCGTCAGGAATGTGAGTATAATAGTTGCGAGTACGTTAGAAGTAGTATTTAGTGATCGAACATTATTCATATCGTCAGGAATGTGAGTATAATAGTTGCGCGTACGTTAGAAGTAGTATTTAGTGATCGAACATTATTCATATCGTCAGGAATGTGAGTATAATAGTTGCGCGTACGTTAGAAGTAGTATTTAGTGATCGAACATTATTCATATCGTCAGGAATGTGAGTATAATAGTTGCGCGTACGTTAGAAGTAGTATTTAGTGATCGAACATTATTCATATCGTCAGGAATGTGAGTATAATAGTTGCGAGTACGTTAGAAGTAGTATTTAGTGATCGAACATTATTCATATCGTCAGGAATGTGAGTATAATAGTTGCGCGTACGTTACAAGTAGTATTTAGTGATCGAACATTATTCATATCGTCAGGAATGTGAGTATAATAGTTGCGAGTACGTTAGAAGTAGTATTTAGTGATCGAACATTATTCATATCGTCAGGAATGTGAGTATAATAGTTGCGAGTACGTTAGAAGTAGTATTTAGTGATCGAACATTATTCATATCGTCAGGAATGTGAGTATATAATAGTTGCGAGTACGTTAGAAGTAGTATTTAGTGATCGAACATTATTCATATCGTCAGGAATGTGAGTATAATAGTTGCGAGTACGTTAGAAGTAGTATTTAGTGATCGAACATTATTCATATCGTCAGGAATGTGAGTGGTTCAACTGTCAACTGTATTACGTACGTCACCAACTCCAAATCCTCGAACGATGTGTTCTCGCGGGATTGGCAGCCATTCCTTCATATTTAAACGATATGGTGTACAGCCTTCAAAACGAGCAGGTCCCACTCTCTTGGCTACACCCCAATGGGCAGCCCTCTCCTCACTCTCTATCGGCATGGTTGGACGGTGAGTACTGTATACATAAACACCATAGTGTTGTTTTCGTTTGAGTGGGAAACCTACGGCACGGCGATATTTATATATATTTTTTTTAAGGTTATATTTATATTTTTAGATTAGAAGGGCCATAAGTTTTTCAGCTCAAGCTGTAATATGTTTTTTCCCTTGTAAAATAAAGTTTATTATTATTTATTATTATTAGTTACGGTCACGGTACGGAATCGAGGACATTCTATTCACAGCGCGCAAAATCATTGCTCAACCAATCAGAATGCTTGGACACGGCACGATCACGGCACGACATGAACCGTAACTACTTCCCACTCATACGAAAACAACTCTAGAATCTCTCGAGTGACTTTTCATTAATCCCTTCATTTTCATTGATTTTCGGTGTCAGATTTTCAGTCGAGGCACATACAGCTGACCACCTGGATCAAAGAAGGCTTGGTTCCTAAGGCAAACTCGGACCCAGTCCTTGGTCGAGGAAGACTAAAGTCGATCTGGCTTGGTGGCCTCGCCTATCCTGGTGCTGTTATTACTTCATTGAAACACGAAAAGTCTGCTATGTCTGGTTGTAGCGTGAACGAGGTAATTTCAGTGATTATTTCTAGCAAATCGGTGATATTCTAGTGTATTTGAGTGAGCTTTGCATCAAGTCACGCTCCACCGGTGATTTTGCGTGACGTTGCGTTACACCAGAGCGTTATCTTTGCGTGACATTGCGTTACACCAGTGCTTTACCCTGCGTGACTGCGTGCCAGTACTTTATCTTGCTAGCGTGACGTTGCGTTACGTTCGCCAGTGCTTTACCTTTGCGTGACATTGCGTTACACCAGTGCTTTTCTTTGCGTGACGTTGCGTGCACACTTTACCTTTGCGTGACACACCAGTGCTTTTTCTTTGCGTGACGTTGCGTTACACCAGTGCTTTACTTTGCGTGACATTGCGTTACACCAGTGCGTTCTTCATATCCATATCGTTGTTTTAAGGTTTCTCTTCAATGTTGTATTTACAACAAAAATCCACACCACGTGACAATGCAACCGAAGAGGATGATGGGATAGTACTGACGGGCATGTGTTTGGAAGGCGCTGTGTTTGAACTGCAAAATGAAAGCCTGAAACTAATCTCGTATGTATTTTACCTTATCCACCAATACTCCAGTTGTTTAGACTGTACTCCTTGACAAAATATCCGTTTACTCAGTGTTAGGCTCAATAACCCGTTGAATAACTCTTTCGTGTCTTCACGCGGTAACCTAACCTTGTGTGTTTTTACAGAAATGGTTTCAGTGCTTTGCCTGACATGATGGTTCGCCCTGTCTTGTACTCTGACTTGGAGCAGCCTACCAGTGACGACACGACACTGCCATTATACAACTGTCCTGTCTATATGACAAGGGTAAGGGAACATCCTCAGCTGAGGGAGGGGTAGGGCAAAGGGAAAGGGGGCGAAAAAAACAAAATACCTTTCCAAAGGTTCTTAGAAAGAGCAAGGATGGCTTAGTTGGTTAGTGCGCGGCCTTCTAAGCGAGAGGTATCCCCGATTCTTCATGACCTCATGTCCTTGTTTCGACTTCCCTCTAATCTGTGTAGCTCAGTGCAGCTTTAAATACCCGTAGAACTGATGGAGGGAGGGGGTAGAGGGCGTACCGTCCGCCCCCTGGAAGAACACTTAAATATTGTACTATAAGGTAAACGTTCTACAAATATTGGGTTTGTCTCACTTACTTACACTCCAACTATTTTCCCTTTATCTTTAGTCACGCCAGACATGTTCTTTCACGATCCCTTTAAAAGCTTCTGATGAACCAGAAGATTTAACACTGAGCGGGGTCGCTATGTTGATGAATCCGGGAGACATTAAAGGAACCTGGAAACTAGAACCCAGTCTTACAGAGGTACAAAGCGAATAATCCATGTCAAATGCTGAAGAATTCATTTTATGTATATTCTTGTATTAGTCCATTTATGGACTTGCTTTATGTATATAACTTACTAAGGTTGCCATAGTAACGAAGTATTTGTAACCTTACCATGTGCTTGTGAAGCGTGTGGTATATTTATCGTTTATTGTGTAATTTATGCACATAATTACACTGTAAGGTTTTTATATTTGATTACATGATGTACAGTTAGTGTGTGGAGTTTTGAAACGTTTTACATTCACGAAAATAAAATTATTTTTTCATGATTTCATAATAACTTTTTTTTCATTCCAAGTCTTTTTTTGTTTTGTTTTGGCTTTGAGAAACTCCAACTCCAACCGAACACTTTAAAATATATATGTATGATTATATTTCGCTAATGCTATAGCTTTGTGGTATGGACGCCACGGGGGTCTGAGTACAAATTAATGGTACCAGGTACTTATTTCGCCTTTTTACCGAAACGAGTGGAAGCCTGGGTTCGAATTGCGACCGCAAAGCATCTATGGATTGTTTGGGAGGACAGAACCAAACATGCGTGCTCTGTTTGTTTAGGCGCAGTTTGTAAGCTGTTGGTGCAACCAGGAACACAGCAGTTGATATGATGACGCTCTAGATGAATCTAAGCAATCCATAGAGGCGAATTGAACGCAAATGTAAAACAAACAAACAACCAAAGTATTATGGTATTACGTAAGAACCACTGAACTATCATTATCATAGCTCTATCACTAATCATATCCCTAATCCTAGTACAAAGCCCTAAATATCAAACCTCTGATCCCCTCCCCTCCCTCCCAAAAATAATCTCATTTTGTGGGTTCTTGCATGACGTAACAAGGTTTCTGGATGCTTTGGTGTATGAAATTTACGATCCAACAAATGTACCTTGTTACGATTATACGTCAACAAGGTACTCGATATATTCAAGATAACCTATCTATTTACAATCTATCTATATGTACGTGTGTAAACTATTGAACTAGAAAGTTCGGCCGAAACATTTCGTGATCTTTGTTCTGCACATCTTCTTGAACATACTGTGGACTACCGCTGTCATATCTAATTGGCGGGGCTCAGTACCTCGTCACATCCATCCTGTTTGTTATTGAGCTCACAGCTCGTGTACTTGTCCAAAGCCTTGTCAAGGTAGCTAAGCGGTGATGAGCCTTGGCGCAGAAGATGGAAATGGAAATCTTGATGTTAAACTTGCTGCCTAGTTTTTTCTTAGTCTTTTCTCGTATTTTGAGGATCTCTAGTCGTCCAATCATATAGGTTAGGGACTGTGCTGGTACACTTTGGTAGCGAGTCAGCTAGACGGGAAAACACACAATTCAGGGGTTTATGATAATCTGCGCAACATAAAAAACTTTTTTTTCTTTTTTTTCTTTCATCAAAACATGACCACATCGTCAAGATAGTTTTTCACAACCAGCTCCATGAGCTCACGAAATTGCACTCGAAACCATGTGATTACCTGTACTAATACAATATATGTACATTTGTATAGTGCTTATACATCGATCGCTGTTCTAAGCGCTAAATAAGAAATAATAATGGAAAACATGGGAAAAATAATTATTATCACCATCATCATCATTATTATCATCATCAGTATCATCATTGTCATCTTTATTATAATCATCAGTATCATCATTATTATTATCATCATCAGTATCATCATCATCATCACTATCACTATCATCATTCATCATTATTATTATCATCATCATCATCATTATTATCATCATTATTATTATCATCATCATTGTCATCATTATTATCATCATCAGTATCGTCATTGTCATCATTATTATCATCATCAGTAGCATCATCATCATCACTATCATCATCATTATTATCATCATTATTATCATCATCAGTATCATCATTGTCATCATCACTATCACTATCATCATTATTATTATCATCATCATCATTATTATTATCATCATTATTATTATCATCATCATTGTCATCATTATTATCATCATCAGTATCGTCATTGTCATCATTATTATCATCATCAGTAGCATCATCATCATCACTATCATCATCATTATTATCATCATCATTATTATCATCATCAGTATCATCATCATTGTCATCATCACTATCATCATTATTATCATCATCATCATCATTATTATTATCATCATTATTATTATCATCATCATTGTCATCATTATTATCATCATCAGTATCATCATTGTCATCATTATTATCATCATCAGTAGCATCATCATCATCACTATCATCATCATTATTATTATCATCATTATTATCATCATCAGTATCATCATTGTCATCATCATCATCATTATTATCATTATTATTATCATCAACATTATTATTATCATCACCTCTTTTGATATTCTATCGTTGTCGTCCCACAAGTACTTTGACATGATTTTCGTAGCCTGATCACGTGTCATACCCCTGGAGTGTAGTCCAACATCGACCATTAGACGCACAGCTCGCATCAGCTGAAATCATTCAAATGAAATTGTGTACGGCAGTTTGCGCGCATGATCTTGTAGTGCGCACAGGAAGGCCTGGTTCTCATTGTTAAAATAAGTACAAGTATTGCGGTGATACACCAGCACTGTGGCGCGATTCTAAAAAGATATCGAGAGATGCTTATTTCATCAGTATGTAAACCAAGATTAGTCTCATACGCAGGCGTCTCTCTGTCTTTTCCAACCGGGAAGGACTGGAACGTGTTACGAGGAAAGAAGAAATGCAAAGGGATCCCAAAATGTTTTGCGCGCTGAGGAGCCTAAACCAGGGAAACATTTAAGATAACATCTACAATTAGTACTTGTCCCGGCGTACCTGCCATTTTAGTGCTCCAAACTTCATCAGTGGTAGGTTTTTATACGCGTCGGTATCGCGCGCTATTAGTGGATCCTCTGCGTACAACGCCCAACCCTCGGCGAATGTTAGAAAGTAGATATGGGTGGACATCCATTTGACTACACCTTTGTCTTCGGCTGAAAAATGCTCGAGGTATGCTCCTAGAGGTATGATCCTTTACCATGTCTAGACCATATCATGTTAGTGATGATCGATGAACACTGTTACCATGTCAATGATGGTGATGATGGTGATGATGATGATGGTGGATGGTGATGGTGATGATGATGTTGGTGATGATCGATGCTCAACCACCATGAACACTGTAACCATATCAATGATGGTGATGACAGGTGATGATGATGTTGGTGATGATCGATGCTCAACCACCGCACAGTTGGTAGAGCACCGGTCTATTGTGAGGGAGGTCGTGGGTTCAGTCCCTGGATGGACCAACACTCAGGGTCTTAAAATAATGAGGAGAAGGTGCTGCCTTTGTTTCCATCGACAAATGGTTAAACCTTCACGTGGCTTGTATGATCAGGTACTATATGGCGTGACCACCCTCAGTGTCTGTACTTACATTACTATCTCACTAACGAGGGCCACAGGTACTCTAGCACTATTAGTGACACCCTGACAGTAACCACCCTCAGTGTCTGTACTTACATTACTATCTCACTAACGATGGCCACAGGTTTATTAGTGCAATGTCAATCAATAAATAACGATCGACTTGATAATGGTGAAGGTGGTGATATATGATGGTGGATGATGATAGTTCTTATGATGATGGTGGATGGTGATAGTTCTTATGATGATGGTGGATGATGATAGTTCTTATGATGATGGTGGATGATGATAGTTCTTATGATGATGGTGGATGGTGATAGTTCTTATGATGATGGTGGATGATGATAGTTCTTATGATGATGGTGGATGGTGATAGTTCTTATGATGATGGTGGATGGTGATAGTTCTTATGATGATGGTGGATGATGATAGTTCTTATGATGATGGTGGATGGTGATAGTTCTTATGATGTGGATGATGATAGTTCTTATGATGATGGTGGATGGTGATAGTTCTTATGATGTGGATGATGATAGTTCTTATGATGATAGTTCTTATGATGTGGTGATGATAGTTCTTATGATGATGGTGGATGGTGATAGTTCTTATGATGATGGTGGATGGTGATAGTTCTTATGATGATGGTGGATGGTAATAGTTCTTATGATGATGGTGGATGGTGATAGTTCTTATGATGTGGATGATGATATTCTTATGATGATGGTGGATGGTGATAGTTCTTATGATGTGGATGATGATAGTTCTTATGATGATAGTTCTTATGATGTGGATGATGATAGTTCTTATGATGATGGTGGATGATGATAGTTCTTATGATGATGGTGGATGATGATAGTTCTTATGATGATGGTGGATGGTGATAGTTCTTATGATGATGGTGGATGGTGATAGTTCTTATGATGATGGTGGATGGTGATAGTTCTTATGATGATGGTGGATGGTGATAGTTCTTATGATGATGGTGGATGGTGATAGTTCTTATGATGATGGTGGATGATGATAGTTCTTATGATGATGGTGGATGGTGATAGTTCTTATGATGTGGATGATGATAGTTCTTATGATGATGGTGGATGGTGATAGTTCTTATGATGTGGATGATGATAGTTCTTATGATGATAGTTCTTATGATGTGGATGATGATAGTTCTTATGATGATGGTGGATGGTGATAGTTCTTATGATGTGGATTCAGATAGAGTACCTTGACTGATGTTCTATTCCCACACGCTTTAACATTGACTACATCGTATAGTTATAGTTCTTATGATGATGGTGGATGATGATAGTTCTTATGATGTGGATGATGATAGTTCTTATGATGATAGTTCTTATGATGTGGATGATGATAGTTCTTATGATGATAGTTCTTATGATGTGGATGATGATAGTTCTTATGATGATGGTGGATGGTGATAGTTCTTATGATGATGGTGGATGGTGATAGTTCTTATGATGGTGGATGGTGATAGTTCTTATGATGATGGTGGATGGTGGATGGTGATAGTTCTTATGATGATGGTGGTGGATGATGTTGATGGTGATATATGATGATGATGATGATAGTTCTTATGATGATGATAATGATGGTGATGATGATGATGATGATGATGACAAACGTAAAACAAACCTGTAGATGATGTCCTGGAATCATTTCATGTGCACTCACAGTCCATTCATCTGACTTTGGTCCGACATTTTGTAAGAAGAAAGGAATGTAGTATTTTGCTGTTGTACTGCAATTAACATCAGCATCACCGTATACAGCCGCTGCAGTAGCAGGGTTAAAGTGTGCTCGTACCTCCACAGGACAGCTGGGTACCGATGCCTTTGGCCCCACGAAGTGGAAGAGTTTTAGCACTTTGTACCTTAAAATGGTCGTCAGCTGCAAGGGAAACACATTGGAGCTGATTTGCTTAACGAATATTCTCTTGTCTCCATTACAAGCTCAGCAATGTGTCTTTTGTTCAATTTTGGAAACTGTGAACAAGTGGGAAAAAGTACACCCAAATATGGAGTTTCGTACCAAATATGGAATTTCGTTACCAAATATGGAATTTCGTTACCAAATATGGAATGGTCGGGTAGATCACGATCGTGGTTATATAAATGGTGACAGTTATAATAGATATCGCTCTTCAACACCTTGACATTCACCTTACCTCCTTGACATACGAGAACCAGTTTACCATCCCCTGCCATCGAACAGGACAGTGAACCTTTGCCGTCTCCATGGAGATACATTTGGAATGCGCCTCGTTGCTCGACTCTCTTGCAGGAACTGGTTGGGTGTTGAAGAAGTTACTTAATTCACTTAGTTTGGCTTGTATACCGCTCTTTGCCTTTTCGTTATCACTTTCTCCTGTGATCTCTCGCGCTAACTGAAGAAGCTGAAACAGACAAGCACTCTGATAAATTATATAGCGCGGATGTTAGTGTTATTTATTAAAATATTTATGATGAGCATTACTTTCATTTCGCATATTATCTTTTCCGCATAAAGGCTACATAGCACCTGAAACCGGATAGCTCTACGAAAGATTACTGTCAGCAAATGCATTGCGTGTGGCCTTGTACGCACTATTTATCACTATTTATATACACCTATTCCAAATATCGTTGTGTGCGCTTGTACGCACGCGCAGTGTATCGAGTACCTTGATGTTCTCTAGTCCCACACGCTTTAACATTGACTATATCGTATAGTTATTACCTCATCGCTTGTACGCACGCGCAGTGTATCGAGTACCTTGAGTGTATCGAGTACCTTGATGTTCTCTAGTCCCACACGCTTTAACATTGACTATATCGTATAGTTATTACCTCATCGCCTTGTACGCACGCGCAGTGTATCGAGTACCTTGATGTTCTCTAGTCCCACACGCTTTAACATTGACTACGCACGCGCAGTGTATCGTATAGTTATTACCTCATCGCTACTTGTACGCACGCGCAGTGTATCGAGTACCTTGATGTTCTATTCCCACACGCTTTAACATTGACTACATCGTATAGTTATTACCTCATCGCCTTGTACGCACGCGCAGTGTATCGAGTACCTTGATGTTCTAGTCCCACACGCTTTAACATTGACTACATCGTATAGTTATTACCTCATCGCCTTGTACGCACGCGCAGTGTATCGAGTACCTTGATGTTCTATTCCCACACGCTTTAACATTGACTACATCGTATAGTTATTACCTCATCGCCTTGTACGCACGCGCAGTGTATCGAGTACCTTGATGTTCTATTCCCACACGCTTTAACATTGACTACATCGTATAGTTATTACCTCATCGCCTTGTACGCACGCGCAGTGTATCGAGTACCTTGATGCTTTAACATTGACTATAGTTATTACCCACACGCACGCGCAGTTTACCTTGACATTGACTACTACATCGTATAGTTATTACCTCATCGCCTTGTATCGCCTTGACGCGCGCTTTAGTGTATCGAGTACCTCATCGATGTTCTATCGAGTACCCACACGTTCTTTAACACGCTTTAACATTGACTACATCGTATAGTTATTACCTCATCGCCTTGTACGCACGCGCAGTGTATCGAGTACCTTGATGTTCTCTATGTCCCACACGCTTTAACATTGACTACATCGTATAGTTATTACCTCATCGCCTTGTACGCACGCGCAGTGTATCGAGTACCTTGATGTTCTATTCCCACACGCTTTAACATTGACTACATCGTATAGTTATTACCTCATCGCCTTGTACGCACGCGCAGTGTATCGAGTACCTTGATGTTCTATAGTCCCACACGCTTTAACATTGACTACATCGTATAGTTATTACCTCATCGCCTTGTACGCACGCGCAGTGTATCGAGTACCTTGATGTTCTATAGTCCCACACGCTTTAACATTGACTATATCGTATAGTTATTACCTCATCGCCTTGTACGCACGCGCGAGTGTATCGAGTACCTTGATGTTCTATTCCCACACGCTTTAACATTGACTACATCGTATAGTTATTACCTCATCGCCTTGTACGCACGCGCAGTGTATCGAGTACCTTGATGTTCTATTCCCACACGCTTTAACATTGACTACATCGTATAGTTATTACCTCATCGCCTTGTACGCACGCGCAGTGTATCGAGTACCTTGATGTTCTATTCCCACACGCTTTAACATTGACTATATCGTATAGTTATTACCTCATCGCCTTGTACGCACGCGCAGTGTATCGAGTACCTTGATGTTCTATTCCCACACGCTTTAACATTGACTACATCGTATAGTTATTACCTCATCGCCTTGTACGCACGCGCAGTGTATCGAGTACCTTGATGTTCTATTCCCACACACGCTTTAACATTGACTACATCGTATAGTTATTACCTCATCGCCTTGTACGCACGCGCAGTGTATCGAGTACCTTGATGTTCTAGCACCCACACGCTTTAACATTGACTTGACTACATCGTATAGTTATTACCTCATCGCCTTGTACGCACGCGCAGTGTATCGAGTACCTTGATGTTCTATAGTCCCACACGCTTTAACATTGACTACATCGTATAGTTATTACCTCATCGCTTGTACGCACGCGCAGTGTATCGAGTACCTTGATGTTCTCTAGTCCCACACGCTTTAACATTGACTACATCGTATAGTTATTACCTCATCGCTTGTACGCACGCGCAGTGTATCGAGTACCTTGATGTTCTCTAGTCCCACACGCTTTAACATTGACTACTATCGTATCGTATAGTTATTACCTCATCGCTTGTACGCACGCGCAGTGTATCGAGTACCTTTAATGTTCTATAGTTAGTCCCACACGCTTTAACATTGACGCTACATTGACTCGTATAGTTATTACCTCATCGCTTGTACGCACGCGCAGTGTATCGAGTACCTTGATGTTCTAGTCCCACACGCTTTAACATTGACTACATCGTATAGTTATTACCTCATCGCCTTGTACGCACGCGCAGTGTATCGAGTACCTTGATGTTCTAGTCCCACACGCTTTAACATTGACTACATCGTATAGTTATTACCTCATCGCCTTGTACGCACGCGCAGTGTATCGAGTACCTTGATGTTCTCTAGTCCCACACGCTTTAACATTGACTACATCGTATAGTTATTACCTCATCGCTTGTACGCACGCGCAGTGTATCGAGTACCTTGATGTTCTATTCCCACACGCTTTAACATTGACTATATCGTATAGTTATTATTACCTCATCGCTTGTACGCACGCGCAGTGTATCGAGTACCTTGATGTTCTAGTCCCACACGCTTTAACATTGACTACATCGTATAGTTATTACCTCATCGCCTTGTACGCACGCGCAGTGTATCGAGTACCTTGATGTTCTAGTCCCACACGCTTTAACATTGACTATATCGTATAGTTATTACCTCATCGCCTTGTACGCACGCGCAGTGTATCGAGTACCTTGATGTTCTAGTCCCACACGCTTTAACATTGACTACATCGTATAGTTATTACCTCATCGCCTTGTACGCACGCGCAGTGTATCGAGTACCTTGATGTTCTAGTCCCACACGCTTTAACATTGACTACATCGTATAGTTATTACCTCATCGCTTGTACGCACGCGCAGTGTATCGAGTACCTTGATGTTCTATTCCCACACGCTTTAACATTGACTACATCGTATAGTTATTACCTCATCGCCTTGTACGCACGCGCAGTGTATCGAGTACCTTGATGTTCTAGTCCCACACGCTTTAACATTGACTATATCGTATAGTTATTACCTCATCGCTTGTACGCACGCGCAGTGTATCGAGTACCTTGATGTTCTAGTCCCACACGCTTTAACATTGACTACATCGTATAGTTATTACCTCATCGCCTTGTACGCACGCGCAGTGTATCGAGTACCTTGATGTTCTAGTCCCACACGCTTTAACATTGACAATATCGTATAGTTATTACCTCATCGCCTTGTACGCACGCGCAGTGTATCGAGTACCTTGATGTTCTCTAGTCCCACACGCTTTAACATTGACTACATCGTATAGTTATTACCTCATCGCCTTGTACGCACGCGCAGTGTATCGAGTACCTTGATGTTCTAGTCCCACACGCTTTAACATTGACTATATCGTATAGTTATTACCTCATCGCTTGTACGCACGCGCAGTGTATCGAGTACCTTGATGTTCTAGTCCCACACGCTTTAACATTGACTACATCGTATAGTTATTACCTCATCGCCTTGTACGCACGCGCAGTGTATCGAGTACCTTGATGTTCTCTAGTCCCACACGCTTTAACATTGACTATATCGTATAGTTATTACCTCATCGCCTTGTACGCACGCGCAGTGTATCGAGTACCTTGATGTTCTCTAGTCCCACACGCTTTAACATTGACTATATCGTATAGTTATTACCTCATCGCCTTGTACGCACGCGCAGTGTATCGAGTACCTTGATGTTCTCTAGTCCCACACGCTTTAACATTGACTACATCGTATAGTTATTACCTCATCGCTTTGTACGCACGCGCAGTGTATCGAGTACCTTGATGTTCTAGTCCCACACGCTTTAACATTGACTACATCGTATAGTTATTACCTCATCGCCTTGTACGCACGCGCAGTGTATCGAGTACCTTGATGTTCTCTAGTCCCACACGCTTTAACATTGACTATATCGTATAGTTATTACCTCATCGCCTTGTACGCACGCGCAGTGTATCGAGTACCTTGATGTTCTCTAGTCCCACACGCTTTAACATTGACTATATCGTATAGTTATTACCTCATCGCTTGTACGCACGCGCAGTGTATCGAGTACCTTGATATTCTAGTCCCACACGCTTTAACATTGACTATATCGCAGTGTATCGTATAGTTATTACCTCATCGCCTTGTACGCACGCGCAGTGTATCGAGTACCTTGATGTTCTCTAGTCCCACACGCTTTAACATTGACTACATCGTATAGTTATTACCTCATCGCCTTGTACGCACGCGCAGTGTATCGAGTACCTTGATGTTCTCTAGTCCCACACGCTTTAACATTGACTACATCGTATAGTTATTACCTCATCGTAGAAGCTCTTCGTCAAATCGATGCCTAATTTGTAAATTTCATCTGCAGTAATCCCGGTGGTGGTGAAATACGACATTATTTTGTAGTAGGTTTGTTTTCCATTCAGCGCTTCTCCTGTTGGTAGCTTTCCTGTGGTGGGCACGGTCGGGTTGTTATTCACATACACGTACTTCAAGGGTAACGAGCTTAACCCACTCGAGATACTCGACGACACGCAGTGTTTGGTGTAGTTAAACTCAAGATATCTGCGACAAAAGACACTTCTAATAAGACTTAAATCGTTTTTTAAAATCTTAATAACCATTTTTTACATGTACTTTTTTCACGATTTTTTCTTGAAATTTTTGTAAAGCGCTTTAGCGTAATATATTATATTAGCGCTATATAAATAACTGTTTATTATTAATATTATTATAATAATAATATTATTATCATTATTATTATTATTATTATATTTAGTATTATTATTATTATTATTATTATTACTATTTGTATTTTGTTTTGATTATTATTATTATTATTATTATTATTATTATTATTATTATTATTATTATTATTATTATTATTATTATTATTATTATTATTATTATATTTATTATTATTATTATTATTATTATTATTATTATTATTATTATTATTATTATTATTATTATTATTATTATTATTATTATTATTATTATTATTATTTTATTATTATTATTATTATTATTATTATTATTATTATTATTATTATTAAACGACTTTATTGGGAACCCGATAATTAGTTCATTATTGATGGATGGAGGAAGACCGCCCTTTCCCGGCAGGAATTGAACTATAAGTACAACAGCAGTGATAGGCAAGAAGCGTAATTACTCGACCACACATCAGCTTCCCATTAGTATTGCAGTGAAAAGTTATTCTACCATCCACATTTCTTTCACTTTGATAATACATATTCACAAAGGTTGCTTAACGTACCGTAGCATTAGATGGACTGGCTTGCCAAGATACTCAACAAAGAATTCTTCCAGCGATTGCTTGGCTGACTTGCCGTTTTCTTTTTTCCATTGTTGCGCTGCCTCTTGTTTCATCTCGGACATGAAGTCGCCTTGTAGAAATTCCTTTACGCTAGTGTTGTTCAGAATTCCTTTTGAAAAGGAGAAAATAATGATAATATAGCACTGCAGCATCTCGTTAACCCTGCAACTAGTACTCCGTACACCATAACATGACAAAGACAGTAAATCTGCAACATGTCCAACAACCCTGCAACATGTCCAACAACCCTGTAACATGTCCAACAACCCTGCAACATGTCTAACAACCCTGCAACATGTCCAACAACACTGCAACATGTCCAACAACACTGCAACATGCCCAACAACCATGCAACATGTCCAACAACCCTGCAACATGTCCAACAACCCTGTAACATGTCCAACAACCGGCCTGTAACATGTCCAACAACCCTGCAACATGTCCAACAACCCTGCAACATGTCCAACAACACTGCAACATGTCCAACAACACTGCAACATGTCCAACAACCCTGCAACATGTCCAACAACCCTGCAACATGTCCAACAACCCTGCAACATGTCCAACAACCCTGCAACATGTCCAACAACCCTGCAACATGTCCAACAACCCTGCAACATGTCCAACAACCCGGACAGCATGTCCAACAACCCTGCAACATGTCCAACAACCCTGCAACATGTCCAACAACCCTGCAGCATGTCATGTCCACACAACCCTGTCAACCATGTCCAACAAAACAGGAAAGCATGTCCAACAACCCTGAAACATGTCCAACAACCTGCAACATGTCCAACAACCCTGCAACATGTCCAACAACCCTGCAACATGTCCAACAACCCTGCAACATGTCCAACAACATGTCCAACAACCCTGCAACATGTCCAACAACACACTGCAACATGTCCAACAACACTGCAACATGTCCAACAACCCTGCAACATGTCCAACAACCAGGCAACATGTCCAACAACCCTGCAACATGTCCAACAACCCTGCAACATGTCCAACAACCCTGTCCAACAACCCTGAAACATGTCCAACAACCCTGCAACATGTCCAACAACCCTGCAACATGTCCAACAACCCTGCAACATGTCCAACAACCCTGCAACATGTCCAACAACCCTGCAACATGTCCAACAACCCTGCAACATGTCCAACAACCCTGCAACATGTCCAACAACCCTGCAACATGTCCAACAACCTGCAACATGTCCAACAACCCAACATGTCCACATGTCCATGTCCAACAACCCATGTCCAACAACATGTCCAACAACCCTGCAACAACCCTGCAACATGTCAACATGTCCAACAACCCTGCAACATGTCCAACAACCCTGCAACATGTCCAACAACCCTGCAACATGTCCAACAACCCTGCAACATGTCCAACAACCCTGCAACATGTCCAACAACCCTGCAACATGTCCAACAACCCTGCAACATGTCCAACAAACAACCCTGCAACATGTCCAACAACCCTGCAACATGTCCACAACCCTGCAACATGTCCAACAACCCTGCAACATGTCCAACATGTCCAACAACCCTGCAACATGTCCAACAACCCTGCAAATGTCCAACAACCCTGCAACATGTCCAACAACCCTGCAACATGTCCAACAACAACATGTCCAACAACCCTGCAACATGTCCAACAACCTGCAACATGTCCAACAACCCTGCAACATGTCCAACAACCCTGCAACATGTCCAACAACCCTGCAACCCAACAACCCTGCAACATGCAACATGTCCCAACAACCCTGCAACATGTCCAACAACCCTGCAACATGTCCAACAACCCTGCAACATGTCCAACAACCCTGCAACATGTCCAACAACCCTGCAACATGTCCAACAACCCTGCAACCCAACAACCCCAACAACCCTGCAACATGTCCAACAACCCTGCAACATGTCCAACAACCCTGCAACATGTCCAACAACCCTGCAACATGTCCAACAACCCTGCAACATGTCCAACAACCCTGCAACCCAACAACCCTGCAACATGTCCAACAACCCTGCAACATGTCCAACAACCCTGCATGTCCAACATGCAACAACCAACTGTGTCCAACAACCCTGCAACATGTCCAACAAACCTGCAACAACCCTGCAACATGTCCAACAACCCAACAACCCTGCAACATGTCCAACAACCCTGCAACATGTCCAACAACCCTGCAACATGTCCAACAACACTGCAACATGTCCAACAACCCTGCAACATGTCCAACAACCCTGCAACATGTCCAACAACCCTGAACATGTCCAACAACCTCCAACAACAACCCTGCAACATGTCCAACAACCAACATGTCAACATGTGTCCAACAACCCTGCAACATGTCCAACAACCCTGCAACATGTCAACAACAACCCTGCAACATGTCCAACAACCCTGCAACATGTCCAACATGTGTCAACAACCCTGCAACATGTCCAACAACCCTGCAACATGTCCAACAACCCTGCAACATGTCCAACAACCCTGCAACATGTCCAACAACCCTGCAACATGTCCAACAACCCTGCAACATGTCCAACAACCCTGCAACATGTCCAACAACCCTGCAACATGTCCAACAACCCTGCAACATGTCCAACAACCCAACATGCAACAACCTCCAACAACCCTGCAACATGTCCAACAACCCTGCAACATGTCCAACAACCCTGCAACATGTCCAACAACCCTGCAACATGTCCAACAACCCTGCAACATGTCCAACAAACCCTGCAACATGTCCAACAACCCTGCAACATGTCCAACAACCCTGCAACATGTCCAACAACCCTGAACATGTCCAACAACCCTGCAACATGTCCAACCCTGCAACATGTCCAACAACCCTGCAACATGTCCAACAACCCTGCAACATGTCCAACAACCCTGCAACATGTCCAACAACCCTGCAACATGTCCAACAACCCTGCAACATGTCCAACAACCCTGCAACATGTCCAACAACCCTGCAACATGTCCAACAACCCTGCAACATGTCCAACAACCCTGCAACATGTCCAACAACCCTGCAACATGTCCAACAACCCTGCAGCATGTCCAACAACCCTGCAACATGTCCAACAACCCTGCAACATGTCCAACAACCCTGCACATGTCCAACCCTGCAACATGTCCAACAATCCTGCAACATGTCCAACAACCCTGCAACATGTCCAACAACCCTGCAACATGTCAACAACCCTGCAACCCTGCAACAACCCTGCAACATGTCCAACAACCCTGCAACATGTCCAACAACCCTGCAACATGTCCAAAACCCTGCAACATGTCCAACAACCCTGCAACATGTCCAACAACCCTGCAACATGTCCAACAACCCTGCAACATGTCCAACAACCCTGCAACATGTCCAACAACCCGTGCAACATGTCCAACAACCCTGCAACATGTCCAACAACCCTGCAACATGTCCAACAACCCTGCACATGACAACCCTGATGTCCCAACAACCCGGTCCACAACCCTGCATGTCCAAGAACCCTGTTTATGTCCAACAACTTGTATCTTGTCCAACAACCCGTTTGTCCAACAACCCTGGTTATGTCCAAAACCCTGCAACATGAAAACA
The DNA here is from genome assembly GCA_033675265.1 of Actinostola sp. cb2023. Lineage (NCBI taxonomy): Eukaryota > Metazoa > Cnidaria > Anthozoa > Actiniaria > Actinostolidae > Actinostola > Actinostola sp. cb2023. The sequence continues at coordinate 220,574 of JAUJYZ010000591.1, read as the reverse complement.
ACCCCCCTGCAACAAATAACGATTATTTCCAACAACGCTAATCCTGCAACATGGTGAAAAACCCTGCAACATGGTCCAACAACGATCAGACCAACAAACCTGCAAATGTCCAAACAATCAACTATTTCTGGGATTTTTTTTGATAGATATAACAACTTTAATTATTGCCGAAATAGAAATAGATATTTCAAATCATGGTTTTGATGGTTCAATAGCTGTCGAGTGCTCGTTCAGTGCTAGTTGATGCTTGAAAAGAATGTAGAACTGTTGAATGTTTATCATTATTATCATCATTTTTATTATTCTAATTATTTTATTCTTTTCTGCAGTTATGGACACTTTGGTTTTAACTTTTCAATAAGCTTCAATAAGCTTCAATAGCTCAATTATAACGTTCTAATATCCGCTGCATTCAGAGTTTTTGTTGTGCTGTAATAAAGCCGGCCACCATCACTCTTCGAAACTTACTGAGACATTTTAAACTTGCAAACTTTGATATTGATGTATAGACAACGTATGAAACAAAACAAAACGTACTAATTCTCCTGTAAACCTTGAATATTTTATAGTGAAGATTTATGTTAAAACTGTTCACGGTTGACTTGACTCCCAACGACTTGATTCAATTGTAAATGCAGACATATTCTACACTTTGAATGAGATAATTACACTTGTTGTCCATACTATGTACCTACCCCTTTTACCAACAACCTGGACGAATCGAAATCCAGTTACGAACGCACTCCATCCACTTCCACAGGCTTCCACATTGCGCACCATACCTGCAACAACTCCTAATCGTATATTGTCAACATTAGTTAGAAAACCTTGTCCTGCTTCTTGTAACTTGGCTTTGACCAGCTCTAGATCATTAATGGTCACTGGTTGGAAGTACTTTAACGAAATCATCAATTCCCATAAGGAGTGACAGATGGGCGACCAGCAAAATATGTCGGGTCCTAACATCCAGTCTCCCGAGTAGTAATCGTATCCATAAGGTACGCCGTAGGGAAACACATGATCAACCCAATACTTTGTTTGTGCGATCGCTCTTAACTCAAACTGCTTTAGTTTTTCCGTCGATACTTTTAGGTTTACCAGTTCTTTCATCAGTATTCTAGAGGCGTCAGTTCTCTGTTTGATGAGATGTGGTTTGGGGTTAAATGGCTTGTATTTTCGTTTCACCTCGTCAGCGCTGACACCAGGTTTAAAGCCGATTTTGTTTGGATACAACTCGAAGTATTTATCCTGGACCTTTAGCAGAAGGGTTTCCAGTCCTATTCGTTGACCTTCTGTCGAGTAACCCCACTTGGTCGTTGGTTCTGTGTGTGTTAGCTTGTTTAATTTAGCAATTAGTACTATCCCGGTAATCGTGCAGACCAATCCAATAGCTATGGCGGCCGCAATGGCTGCTAACAGTACTGTACGCCCGCTCGGTTTGTACATGTTGTGACATGAACTCTCCCGTTTATGACACGTTTTGTGCGGGATTGAAGTATTGATAGTAGTATTTAGAGTAGTTTGTCTTGCCAAGTGTCAAACATGTCTTTACAAAGCAGATTGCCAGGGATGATGACAATGAATTATCATTCAAGCTGTTCATTCCCGAACAACGCGCTCAACCGTACCATCGGTATATTTAGCACGCACATAAACATGGCCTTGCTCTGACTCGAAATCAAAGCTATCATCCCTGCAAAGTCTCGCTGAATACAAGAATTTTTCAAATAATTGGCTCTCGCTCGAGGGAGTGTATTTATTGTGTGATTTATTGGATATATATATATATGTGTGTATGTATGTTTAAAGCATCCAATAAGCCTCGATCGATTGGTCAGCATATTTTTTATGTCAATTAATCTTGCCTTGTCATGTTTCCCACAATTCAAGTCGATTCAGTCAATTACAGATCGATTACGAAATAACAATAAAGAACAACATATTTGTACTTTTAGTTTCAAATCGTACTTTATTGCCCTGCCCACCTAGTCTAGAGTTGGTCGGCTTTTATGTACGAGTTAGATTGTGACAATAAATTCTGACAATTTTGTCGGCACACCGTGCAATATCAGTGAATGTTAGCGAGTTGATTTGAGGAAGCAAATGTCAATCACCTGGGTACAGTTACTCAACAAATCTATCTACTTTACTGCCTTCTTTTCTCATTGAAAATACAATAATTGTGCGAAAAAGGATGTCTAGTTTTGTAACAGTTATTTTTATTATTTTTGTCTTCACAAGAAAGAGTTATTTACTCTACACATTGTCATATAAGGTGTTCTAAAATGGAGGAATAACTCGTCTTTACTATATATCTTGTTTGATAATAATATATAATAATTAATAATACTAATAATGTCTTTATTCCTTAGATAAAATACATATCTATGGTTACAAATTCTAAACATGAATACTAAATATTGCCAAAGGGTCTGGATAGCAGCAAACTTACATAAATTTTAAGAAATAACACGATAACTTTGAAACAAGAGATGTTTCGGCAGTGCGTACTGTTATTGACCAACACTATATATATATATATATAGATTCAAATGAAGCTTGTTATCCGTGTCGCTAGAGTGCTATATATATATATATAAATTTTTATCAATTTTATCCTGTACATATTCATTATTATATATTTTTTTCTGAAGAAGGCTGAATTGCCGAAACGTTAATACATTATTTGGAACAGTCAGAGGTTGCCTGCGTCTCTTCTTCTTCGCTACATTTAATCTATATATATATATATATATATATAATAGTTGTAGTTCAAGACTTTTAGAATTGATTCATTGGTTTATTGCTACAGGTCTGTTTCATATGATCATAAAATGACCACACTCATCAGGCAAGTTACAATGAATGACCGTTAATATAACGCTGGCGTTTAAAATAGAATGGTTGCTAGGTGATAATTGCGTTACATAATTTTAAAGTTTCTGAGTGTATATCTGTTTCGGTGGGGACATGGACTTGCTAATTCGTTGCGTTTGTTTAGGGTACATAAATATTTTTTACAGATGATTATGAATTTTTCGCTAAGGCATAAGTTACATATTTTGTTTATATTATTGTATGGTTGGCATTTCTTAATTATTTTCCACTTTGTGTTAAACGTTTTGTCAGCGTCTTTTAAGTTCCATATGTGTTTAGAAAGTTCTGTTTCGTTTCTTCTTTTATTGTGTCGGAAGGAGGTCTTGTGGTTTCTGTATCGTTCTTTAAAGCTTGATGCAAGTCCAACGTAAGTTTCTGTTGACGTTTCCGTTTTTACTGTTGCTTGGTAGACTACGTTTGTCTGGAGGCATTTTCCGTTGTTGTGTTGGCGTTGCTGTGGCATTGGAGAGTGTTCTTTTGTTGTGTGAAGCGATGATGGTTTTCATGTTTGGCATGCACGAGTAGCTAAGTTTAAGTGTGTGTCTGTTGAAGATTTTGTGTAAGGGATGGTCTTTAGGGAAGCATTTGTCTACGGCGTTGAGGAACTTTTTACCAAGGTTGGTTTTAACGTTGGAGTCCCATGGAGGATTGTACCACGTGATGTTCCTTTTTCGGTTTTTATTTCTCTGTCTTCTTTCGTTTGGTTGTGGATTAAATGTTAGTTTGTGGCTGTATCCGCTTTCGTCTAGTGCTTTCTGGTAAGGGTTTACAGTTTCGTTGAATACTTCTTGATTAGATGAGATGTTTGTTAGTCTTTTATTAATGTTTAGTGGGATGTTTTTTAGTAGTGTTGGGGGATGATTGCTTTGTCTGTGGACGTATAGAAGCTTGTTGTTGGGTTTCATGTATGGTTTATAAGTTCCGTTTGTCAGGTTAAAGGTTACGTCTAAGAAGTTCACGATCTTCTTATTTGCGTCTATTGTGATCTTTAGGTCGTTTGCTTTGAATATTGATGAGCATGGTGAGCTTAGGTGATGCAGTATTGATCGTTTTGCGTGGATAATAATGTGTCTGTCCTGTTGGGTGATGTTGGTGAATTTGGACTGCGTAATCAAGTGCTTTCATCAGGAGGTTTTCTGTTATAGATGGGTAGAAGTCACACACGTCGAAGGTAATAAATGCGTGTTTGTCTTTTTCCGGTATGGTTTTGAACCATTCGATAGCGTCGTTTGTACTTCTCCAGAGGTTTGCTTTTGTGGATTGTGTGATTTTTTTGTTGATCTTGTCTAAAATGTTTTTGCTGATGATACCAATTTCAGATTTGCTTGGGTTTATAAGTCTACATCTCATCTAATCAAGAAGTATTCAACGAAACTGTAAACCCTTACCAGAAAGCACTAGACGAAAGCGGATACAGCCACAAACTAACATTTAATCCACAACCAAACGAAAGAAGACAGAGAAATAAAAACCGAAAAAGGAACATCACGTGGTACAATCCTCCATGGGACTCCAACGTTAAAACCAACCTTGGTAAAAAGTTCCTCAACGCCGTAGACAAATGCTTCCCTAAAGACCATCCCTTACACAAAATCTTCAACAGACACACACTTAAACTTAGCTACTCGTGCATGCCAAACATGAAAACCATCATCGCTTCACACACAGCAACGCCAACACAACAGCCTGACAAAGAATGCAACTGCAGAAAAAAACCTGAATGCCCCCTCGACGGAAAATGCCTCCAGACAAACGTAGTCTACCAAGCAACAGTAAAAACGGAAACGTCAACAGAAACTTACGTTGGACTTGCATCAAGCTTTAAAGAACGATACAGAAACCACAAGACCTCCTTCCGACACAATAAAAGAAGAAACGAAACAGAACTTTCTAAACACATATGGAACTTAAGGATACGGTTCACCTTGGCGGGTACGTCTCGGAAAACATTTTTAATTTCCTTATTATTTGACCAATTCCCATCAACTTTACATCATTTTAAAGCTAATAGAATGAAGATCGCTATAATACCGTGATATTTTCTTTTAAAATTAAAAATGGAGACGTCGCGGGTCATTGTTTTGAAAACGACCGTCTCCGTTTGACCGAATTAATAGACCTTGCGTTACATCCGACTCTATTGATCTTTATACCATATTAATCACGACACTTTGACCTGTCAAACCGTGTCAGGCTTTTGTCATATTCGATGTCGATCAAAAGTTATCTTAGTTGAAGTTTAATCAATCATAAATGTTGTTTCTTCTTCAGTTAACACGTTATAACTTTTGAGCAAAAATCAAAATCAAAAATCCCTGACACGGTTTTTATCTTCAGTTAGTCTGCTAACTTGTGTCAAAGTTTTAGCAAAATCCATCAAATCTAAGTACCCTATTAATTCAAAAATATCTTGGTAACTTTGCGAAAACTCAACAAGGAGAAAATGACCTTTGAAAATTTGCAAACATTGTCACGCCCACTTCCTGCAACGGACACCATGCCATCCAATCACGTTCATCCTTCACCACATTGTTTACATTGAGGACGCAGAAATAGTAAGGTCGTATTACTTATTGCTCTCGTTTGCGCTCAAACTTCAAAGTCTTCGCGAGGCTGCCTGCTACGATCGTAAAATAATAATATTCCGAAATCAAAAAAAGCGAAAACCATCAAATAGGGACAGGATCTAGAGAAGGTACCGAAAGAAGCATTACAGGACTCCCGGTCCTAATGGGATTATGACACCAAAGACGTTGTGTTTAGAAATCAGAAATCCGTGTTTCTTGCGAATATCTCGTAAATAAAAAACATTTTCAACCAGAAAACACTAAAAAATGAAATTTCGATATGAAATCCATCCGTTAGTGACAAAAACAAAAATTCGTCAAACTTTTTCCACTCAAGGTGAACCGCGCTGACAAAACGTTTAAGTAGTGACTCGTATTACAACTGGTGCACCAAAGCGATAACAGCGGGTGCCAGCATTCGCGGCAAAATACAAATACTCGAATGTGATTGGCTGAGAAGCCATCTTTTTCCGATATTTCATGGTTTGCCGTAGATTCCAACAATGAGCGAACCATATTTGGTAGTACTTAGCATAATTCGCTATTACCCGAAGTTATACGGATTTTCATCGTGAGGAAGCTTGTGATACGAAGGTAAACGACTCCAAGTTGTTGAAATGTGAGACTCTTCAGAATGTTTATATCCAGCAAATACATTATTATTTACCCATATTTCTTTGTAGTTACGCAACAATTAGGTTTATTTAAGTTTTCATGGCATATTGTGTTGCTGTATGTTCGTGTTCTAAACATTTGGAGTGGGGATTCCGCGAAACTGCGTTCGACTTGAAAGGTCACGTCGAAAGAAAGGTCATTTGTGGAAGGATTCCAAATGCTGAGGTGTGAAGTACCAAACGGACCAATACAATTGAAGATTAGCTGAATAGATATCATGGTTAGCAGAAATACAACACAGACCATGCAGTTGCTTATGATCAAAGAAATCTTTAATTTCTTCAAATTTCTTCATATAACTAACCGATTTGATTCGAATTAGTAGCATTCTCGGCCATTTAGGCTTATTTTGGCGACTCATTACAAACATTATCCAATTACAGTGTATGGTATGATCATTTTCTTCAGTATACAAACTTGCTCACGATAGAAATCGCTGAAACTTCTACAATACAATTGTATGAATATTTGATGCTTTCTTGAAAAGTTTTATCGTTGGATATTATCTAACACTAGTAATATCTAAAGATATAGGTTTGAATTTGGCGCTAAGACACCTTTTTTGAGCTTTGAACCAATCAAATTCTTGTATTTAATTAAAAGCAAACAAGGTCTGATTAACGGCTCCAAATCGCTTTCAAGTCCAAATCCGCACCACCTCTTACGCGAGTCGCTACTTAACACAAAGTGGAAAATAATTAAGAAATGCCAACCATACAATAATATAAACAAAAAATGTAACTTATGCCTTAGCGAAAAATTCATAATCATCTGTAAAAAATATTTATGTACCCTAAACAAACGCAACGAATTAGCAAGTCCATGTCCCCACCGAAACAGATATACACTCAGAAACTTTAAAATTATGTAACGCAATTATCACCTAGCAACCATTCTATTTTAAACGCCAGCGTTATATTAACGGTCATTCATTGTAACTTGCCTGATGAGTGTGGTCATTTTATGATCATATGAAACAGACCTGTAGCAATAAACCAATGAATCAATTCTAAAAGTCTTGAACTACAACTATTATTATATTTACTGCTCCTATAATGTTGAGCACTCTCTGGAAAACCGTTCTAATATCAGTCAATATTAGAATATATATATATATATATATATATATATATATAGTATTCCTATCATTGTATTCACAACTGAAGATGGAAGTACGCACTGCCGAAACATGTCTTGTTTCAAAGTTATCGTGTTATTTCTTAAAAATACTAAATATAAACTATAAAATTGATTTAGCTTCTCAAACTATTAATAATTCATGGTGAAATTCAAAGTTAAAGTGCTCCTAACCCCCTTTACAATTGTATTAAAAATTGAATGTTCATGAACTGATCAGCTATAGGGTTAAGTGTTTTTTCATTTGAGCTTCGCATTTAGGAGTTATAGTTGTTTGAAATCTCGATATTTTAATTCGATGACGTCACCCCGGGCTTTTTACCTAACTTATTTCATTGTTTTCAGTAGATCTCTTCCCCGATATGGGGGAAAATTTTATATGAAATCATTTATATAGTTTGTAAAAATATTTTACAAGTTCAAAAATGTTAATAATTTGCACAAGGGCGTTTTTGTATAATAAATGAAGCCCGGGGTGACGTCATCTGATTTGCATATCCAGATTTCAAACCTCCATAACGTACTCCTAAATGCAAGGTTCAAACAAAGAAAAAACTTAATCCTATAGCTGATCAGTTCATGTACATTCAATTTTTAATACAATTGTAAAAGGGGTTAGGAGCACTTTAAAGTTGACCAAGTTTTCTGCTAATTAAGACTTTGTTTTGTCCTCATGAACAGTACCTTAAAAACTTTGCCGAGGAGAAATTCACTCACAACACTCTGACAATGTGATTCTAACTGACTTTCGTTTTATTACATTTACAACTGTGTTTTAGCAACTCCTTGATAAAGTAAAAACAGTATTGAATTCAGCTTTCGAAAACCTGAACCAATATTTAGTGAGAGAATGAACCGTGACAATAATAAATTAATGTTACCAACAGCTATTTTAGTGAAGCATATTATCAGTCAAAAGCTAGCAATGCAAGCCTTTAAACATCTAGCGGAGCAAACACAAGGAACCTGACATCTTTATGGTGAAAACCAGCCCGACGCAAGAATTCGCGCAAAGATCCACATGTTGCCATTTCTTGTGTTTGCGCTTATTTACGCGATTTCTTATTTTCAGTATTTTGAAAAACGTGAAAATTTCTGATATAAAAGCTCGTAAATGTTTTGTAGTTTTGGAACCGTTCTGCAATGGGATGTAAATTGAGCTCATTGCATTCACATCATCACTCGATCGGCTGATAAACAGTGTGGTTGACTACCAAATCAGTTTATTTATTCATTCAATTCAACAAGTGACTGTTCATCATTCCTCTCTTTGTTTTGCAACTGAATTTTTAAAATAAGATGACGTCATAGTCCATTAATGATGACATCACAATGACGTCATAGTGTATCTCCCGCACAGACCTCCCTCCCATGCATTACGTAATAACATACCGTAGTCATCTTCCTGAGTCACGTGATTAAATACGCTTTCTTGTGGTCAGCCATCTTATACAGTCGACGTCATTAACGTTGTCCAGCTAAAAAGAGATTAACACTACAATAAATGTCACGTGTCTCATCAGTATATTCGTTTTGCGTGCACGAAACAAGCAATTATTGTGCACGTGGAGCCGATATAATTCAAAGTATGAAGTATATCGGTTCCACGTGCACAATAATTTTCTCATATTGCGCGCAAAACGAATATATGATGAGACACGTGACATTTATTGTAGTGTTAATCTGGACAACGTTAATGACATTGACTGTATATCATTCACCCCACCGAATACAACAAACAGAACCAGCAAAGATAAACGAAAATAATAACAATGGTTTGTAGACCGGTAGATTCTGTGAAGAGCTTTACTCCGAGACATATTGTGATTAATTGGAAAGTATATTGGATTTCTGGGCAAAGTACTAACCACACGATCCCAGGAATTGGTAGTGTATTATATATAATATGTTTATTGTGGGATATATCTATTATGGTACATATCTAACCTCGTTCATATCAACGTACAATTTATCCAGAATGAATCATTTGTACAATATGTTCTGTATATATTGATGTGTACATACATAGGATTTGTCATCTAGATATATATCTATAGAGCTAGTGCTTGCATACAGTATCTACATCTATAGAGCTAATGTCCTTGTATACGGTATATATCTAGGATCTAGAGCTAAATGTGCTTAGCTTGCATACAGTATCTATAGGATATATCTATAGGCTAATGTGCTTGTATACGGTATATATCTAGGATCTAGAGCTAAATGTGCTTGCATACAGTATCTACATCTATAGAGCTAATGTCCTTGTATACGGTATATATCTAGGATCTAGAGCTAAATGTGCTTGCATACAGTATCTATCTATAGAGCTAATGTCCTTGTATACGGTATATACGGCTAGGATCTAGAGCTAAATGTGCTTGCATACAGTATCTATCTATAGAGCTAATGTGCTTGTCAGTATACGGGGCTAGGATCTAGAGCTAAATGTGCTTGTATACAGGATATATAGGATATATCTATAGACTAATGTGCTTGTATACGGTATATCAGGATATATCTATAGGCTATAATGTGCTTGTATACGGTATATCAGGATATATCTAAAACTAATGTGCTTTCTTAGTGAGAATAATGCCTTTCTAATTCTTTTCCAATTCGAGCCTGAGATGCAATCGCATGTGAGCATATCTGTCATTAACAGATAAGGCGGCGCCATCCTCAGAAACCCTGGCTCCTCACTGCTGCCAGGGGATGAAGAAAAGCAGTTGTTTTTCCGTCGTCCTCGTTATTCCCCGTTTTCCTAGCTGGCCCCAGTGAGTAGCCTGCCCCTGGGTTTCAATGGATGGCACTTGTATGGGTCGTTACCGCTTTCTTCTATATTATATACACGAGATAATACGAACAATATTTAGCGTTGTTTAGACGTACGATGTTTGAAGCAAGTATTATACCCAGACATTCTGAACTCTATTCAAAAACATCGTCATTCTTAAACATTTTTCCCATTTTTAAAATTTCTCTTCATTTCATTCTCATTTTTCATTGACTGTGATGATACGATAGTTCTATCCCATTTCCCATTCATCTCAATTTCCATTTGCTGTACTGGTAGATCGTCCCCTGTGCAGTATTTGGGGTAGTTTCTCTGTTGAGCTTTGGTGGATTGAGTACTTCGTCGCAGCCTTCAAGTTTAGAATCAAGAACGCAATTTATATATCTATCGATCATCTCTTCCAGGAAACTAAATGGTGTCGGTCCGTGGTGCAGTACCTGGAAATGAAAATCCTTTATACTGAACTTGTCGCCAAGCTTTTGTTCAGCTTTTCTTCTAAGTTTCATTATTTGTAGTTTTCCAACCAAATAAGTCGTCGCTTGGCCAGGAATGCTTTGGTACCGTGTAATTTCTTTACCTGGAATATCGCTATAGTCCCATAAGTACTTGTGTTTTAAATGTAATGCTTGTTGTCGAGTTAAGTTGCCAATGCTATGGAATGATGAGTCTGCGATAAGTCGTATTGCCTGCATTACCTGGTCAAGTACCAAAGAACAAAATGTAGATCAATTAGTTTGCAGAAATAGGTTCACACTAACATACTAACTCCTCATGATTGTAAGCTGCTCGGCTGCCATGGGCGCCTTTCATATGCAGCCCGAAAAAGTCCTCCATCGGTTGTAAAGCGCATTGAGACAATGAGTGAAATGCGCTATATAAGAACCGACATTTTTTGGTGTGCTTGTGTCGCCAGTGAAAGCCAAGCTGACTCTCTCTATCTAAATTAAACATGATACGTACCTTCCATTTTATCATGCCGTACTGTCTTAACGGATTATCCTTATACGCGTCTGTGTCTTCAGCTATCAAAGGACTTTCGGCATACGACGCCCAACCTTCTTGAAACCCAAGAAAATGTGTCATGTCCGACAGCCATTTGATTATCCCTTCATCAGCTGCAGAAAACCGTTCTTTGTATCCTTGAGCCTTTGATTAATGAGGGGAAAAGTAGCATTCAGTTGCATTCAGAGGCAGAAAACTGAGGTCGAGACAAAGGGCGACCAATCCGTACATTACTACGCGCATGCTCACCTGAAGGTGGTGCCCAGGCCTTGTTTCGTGAGCACAGACAGACCATTCCTCATACTTAGGTCCCAGTTTCTTCAGAAAGAAAGGGATGTCATAGGTGGCAGCATAGGAGCACATGTCATTGGTTTCTGTGTAACCTTGCGCAGCGGTGGATGGGTTAAAGATCGGGCTGAGACCTACTGGGCAGTTTGGTGTCGTGTGCTTGGCGCCAGCGAAGTGGAAGAGGTTGATGATCTTGGCGTCCAACGCGGCAATTATCTGAAGATGAAACATGTTTTTAGAATAAGTTCACTCGCGTCTAGTGTGGAGTTTGTGTAAATATTTTTCAGCTCTCAGCGACTTTAATTCATTCCAAACAGAAAAATATGGATTTTATAGAACGCGTGGTATCGCCATAAATGAGCTGAATGACGCAGTAGCGCAATGTGACATTGCTGTAAATGTGATGTTATTGTAATTTCTATTTGGGTTTTGGGTTGCTTTAGCCATGTCTACAAACTGTGCTAGAAAGACTTACTTGTCTAGAGTATGTGAACCAGTTCTGAATAGCTTTCCACCGCACAGGACAGTGTTTCTTGGCTCCTTCCACCGTGCTGCACAGTTTGTAGGCGTTCTTGTCAGACTCAGACGCGGGTATGGCCTCTTCACTGAAGTACATGTCATCCTGTTTTAGAATTTTCTTGAACTTTTTTGTGGCTATAGAGCTGTTTTGTTCACCAGTCACTTCACGGGCTATCTGGATGACCTAGAGATTTCCATAGAAGTAAGTGTAAGAAACCCTTGCAGGAGTAGAGTACTTGCCTTCTTGATTTACTAAAGCTACTTTCTTTCTCTCTCCATGCATATCTCATTTCCTCTATCCTTTCTTTCCTCCTTCTTATGTTTCGGCTCTATGTCTTCTCCCTCCCTCCCTCCCTCCCTCCCTCCCTCCCCCTCCCTCCCTCCCCCTCCCTCCCTCCCCTCCCTCCCTCCTCCCTCCCTCCCTCCCTCCCTCCCTCCCTCCCTCCCTCCCTCCCTCCCTCCCTCCCTCCCTCCCTCCCTCCTCCTCCCTCCCCCCCCTCCCTCCCTCCCTCCCCCTCCCGTCGTTCGTTTGTATCCCATTATCCTACCTGGTTATAGTATTTTTCTATCAGTTCAAAACCAAGTTCGTTGATGGTTTCGGGGGAGATGTCCGTCGATGTAAAGTAGTTCAAGATTTTCTTGTACGATTTTTCACCGCTAATAAGTTCACCATTCGGTAGTCGTTTGGTTGTTGGTCGCAGTGCTGTGCCGTTCTTATAGACAAAGCTGACTGGTAGGTCTTTATAACCACTCACAATATCATCGGTAGGGCAGTACTGCATGTGCTCGAACTCGAAGTATCTGCAATGATGAGAGCCAGCGGTATCTTTAGTGACTTAATCCACAGACAAAGATGGCGGCTGTACATTTTACCACAATCCTTTGCGAACTCAGTACCACTTAGATCTACAAAATTTCTAATACCTTCTGTTATTGAAGTTTATGCGCGCAAAGGATTACGGGTAAACTCTTCTGATCCGCCATCTTTATCTGTAAAGCAGTTTCATGTTTGCTACTAATAATGGACGCCTAAGTACGACGTCTCACAAGTTCACTAACACCCAGCAGACAAGCTAGTTCTTTTCAGAAAGATTTTGCGCTCAAACTACGCAACAAGACCGAAAGGAAGCACGGGTAATAGTAAATTGAATGTTTTGGCGGGAAATATTGACCAGTGGTTTTTGTTTTGGGCTTCCTGTGGTAGAGCGCGCGCGGGGAAAATAATATATTGTGCGGGTTCCCTGTGTACCCCAAAAAAAAAGACGCGTGCATAATGTCTTGGGGTCCCTGTGTGTTTACCTTAGCATGTCATGGATGGGTTTTCCAACATGATTCACGAAATACTCTTTCAACGAGTCGTTCATACTTTTACCGTACTTCTTGCGCCAAGTTTCAAGCTCTTCCGGTTTGTCTTCGAAATTTGATAAAAAAGTCTCAAAAAATCTCTCCGGAAGAACGTGTGTTGAATTGAGTATTCCTGGAACAGAGATGAAAGTGAGAGATAGTTAGAGATTGCACAATATGCGTCTGTAGATTTGTCTTAATACCAACTTTCTCGATATTCCTCTTTCTGTTAAAAGATGAAGAGGCGAACGAATAGAAACTAAAGCAAGAAAAAAAACAGGGCGGAACACAAAAGATGAAGAAGAAAAGACAAACTGGGAAGTGAAAATAAATCGTTTTCGAATCACGTGAGGACGAAGGCTAAGAAAAAATAGTTTCCAACGAAAACGTGTCCGTGTGCAGTACTGTTTCGAGTGTACATAATAAACTGCTATCTTGATTACAGACGTTGTATTTAAATAAATGCGGAATTCTGATGCAATTAATTCCCTGCTCTCATTCGAGATATGATATTTGATATACTCTGTTAACGAAATTGATAATTGATGAAGTGTTTATTATTATTATTATTATTATTAGTTATTAATATCATTAGTTAATAATTGTTATTGAACAGTCCAAGTAACAATCCAAGCGATTATTTCAAATTTTGTAAATAAGGATTTTTTATCTCTTATTTGTAATTTATTTCGAGAAATAAAGTTATTGTTATTAATATTATTATTGTCATCATTATTATTATTATTATTATTATTATTATTATTATTATTATTATTATTATTATTATTATTATTATTATTATTATTATTATTATTATTATTATTATTATAATTAATAATATCATCACATAAAATTGTAATATTATTATTATTATTGTTATTATTATTATTATTATTATTATTATTATTATTATTATTGTTATTATCATCATCATTATTATTATTATTATTATTATTATTATTATTATTATTATTATTATTAATATGGTAGTTGTGTATAGATTGCTACACGTACCTTGTGCTCCATACAGAACGATATTCAAGAATGTTTCCTTGATTCCATCAAATCCAGCTTTGCAGCCTTCAACATTACGAACCATTCCAACTTCGACGCCCAATTTGACATTTTCCACGTACTGTGAAAAGGTCCGATTTACATCCACAAGTCTGTCTCGCACTCTCTCCATGTCATCAACATTGAAAGGTTTTAAATCGTTTATCGACATTTTAAAAGTACCTCCAAACGAACATATCGGCACCCAGCAAAATACATCAGGACTGAGCATCCAATCGCCTACATAGTAGTCGTAGCCGTACGGAACGCCAAATGGCATGATGTGTTTGGTCCAGAATTTCGCTACTGCTAGAGCTCGCTTCTCTCGGATGCTTAACTTCTTTCGAGTCAACCGAAGCTCTTCGAATTCAGCAAGTAATTCCCGACAAGTGTCAGTATTTGACTTCAGTCTTGCTGGGGACAACTCCATGGGTCTGTATTTCAAACTAACTTCTTGACTCGTTACATGAGGTTTGGTTCGTATTCGATCGGGATACAGCTCGTAATGAATTATTTGAAGTTTTTCCAGCAGTCGATTGAGTCCTGACTTGCGAGCTTCGCTAGTGTAGACATCTTTTTCGGACGAACTCTCAGTCTTCTGAATCTTCGAATACTTGACCATGAGTACGATTCCAGCGATCATGCAAGCCAGACCGATAATGATTACACCACAAGCTACTACCACCACCACCCTACCATTTTTGCCCCTTTTGCTTTTCATCCTTCATCAAACGGACGGTCTGTCGTTCCCTGGTTCTTCTCTCAATCTGCAAGAAAGCAAAATAAAGAGCGGAAATTTCAGCCTACGCGGAGTTCCATTCATTCTTGCTAATATCCAAGACGGCCGTGTTCACAGTATAGTGATTTCAACTCGACTAACTGTCTCAACCCATATATAGCAACCATAAGTGGCCTATCGCTTGCGACCGCAGTCACTTTGGCTCCAAAAACCTACCATCAGCACCAAGTCCTACAGAACCGTGAATCGTGATCACAAGTCGATTGAAAACCACACATGTAATACTTGTGAAAATGCGGTCTGAATATAGTTGTTGTTCTATAGATTAACGAGCAATTGTCTGTAGCATTAATGCATAATGGTCAATAAATAAAGATTCTATTATGTTTTTGAATTCAATGTTTTCATTCCTACTTAGCATGACGTTCAGCTCAGTCTCCGCCACAAACAACCTCGGGCAGGCTGTGTTTAGTACGCTTCAGTAGGATTTCTGCTCTGTGCATGTTTTGGAACTGAGTAATCTTAGGCGCCACGCTTGATGTGAGCTGTCTTATCTACACGAATAGATTTCCATTTATTCATAATCAAAAGCAAGAAGAACTAAGCACAACATCAGATCATCCATCGATGGGGTCTTTATCCATGCCGAGATATTTGACCATGAACCACTCCGGCCCTCTTTGCGTGTGGTAGCTTGCAGAGTCACGAAATAGATCCTCTTCAATGACCCAAAGAAACAATCATGTAATTCTTTGTGAGTGAGTTTAAGTTTTGCACGCATTTGGCTTCGCTAAAGTTAGAAGAGGACATCTATATGATGTAAATAACTCAGAGCAAGCTCGCTAATGCTAACCTAACTTATAGTGATTACGACAGTTCATATCGAGCGAATATCAAAAAGTGATAATGAATGGATGAAAATGAATGCATTCTCGTCCGTTCACTGTGCTTTCATTCTAGTTTCGTTTTACCATTTAGTTTTCTTTCTTTCATTATTTTATATTTTTCCGTCGTTCTTTTCAAAGGAAAGGTAGTGTATCTGTCTTACTAAGATCCGATAACTCAAATGTTTT
Organism: Actinostola sp. cb2023; assembly: GCA_033675265.1. Taxonomy (NCBI): domain Eukaryota; kingdom Metazoa; phylum Cnidaria; class Anthozoa; order Actiniaria; family Actinostolidae; genus Actinostola; species Actinostola sp. cb2023. Next base: position 204,503 of record JAUJYZ010000591.1, on the reverse strand, counting down.
TTGTTATAGTTTTCTTTCTTCTTTTCATTATTTTCTACAGTTTTCATTTTTTGTTGTTGTTGTTGTTCTCAATTTTTTTTTCATTTTTCATTTTTTTCTTTTCCAGATCCATCGATCACATCTAAAGTCGCAAACACCGTGAGAAATCGTCGTCTTTCCGTAGCTGTTCCATGGCATATTAACCAACTTATCAGATCTTAACTATTCAAACCCTACGGAAGTCGCTCGGATCAATGAAACTACATAGTAACGATTTCTCACTGCAGATGAAACACAAAATTATTCGACAAAAAGACGACTGCTGAAATATGCACCCAAACATTTCGCCAAAACTATGAATCTAGCTACACGATGAATGTCAAGAATGTCAAACATTTTGGTGTCTTTCCTGTTCCAATATGTTTCAAAAACGGTAGTTTGCTTGTGAGAAGTTCGATAGCATCACCAACAGTACTATAGAGATTGTAATCAAATACGGTAAGTCTCACATAAATTTCTGGAGAAAGTTGGAACAATTTACTTGCAAAAGGCTGTAATGCTAAAAACGAAAAAAAATCTTCGCGCACGCTCGAAAAACTGTTTTGCCAAGTTTGGAATAAGTTGAGTCAAACGAACAACAAGGCATCACATTGTTTCAACCTACATGTAGTTGTTGTTCGACTGAACAGCCAATATAATTGAGCTTTCCTATAGAGCAAAAAAGAGGAAACGTTTGACACAATCAGATTAGACAAAACTCATCAAATCAAAACACTCAGTCATTATTTTTCCTGAAATAAACTTGCAAATGCTAGCCTCCATCATTCGTGGAGTTTTAGCTTCAAAGTTCATATGATGAATCTATCTAAATCATATAACTTACAGTTCCTCTGCAGCACTATCTAACGCAATAGAAAGTCAGTTTGTGAATCTTCCTAAGCCACTTGTCTTAAGCTGCTTGATGTTTACACCGACTACAAGCTGCCTTCCATCAAACTAACAGAGATGTTGACGTACTCATTTGGATGATTTCAACTCAATCACCATATATGGTCATCCAATGACGTCATAGAACATCGCGAGTTTGTGTCAGCCAATGAGATGTTACAAAATTGAGCCAATGAGAAGAGAGAACAAACAGGTTGTGTTTTATCAAAGTATCAGCCTTGAAAATGCCGTAATCTGCTCTGAGTTACAAATCTTCTAGTTAACATCATAATTGTAGAATTAACAGGTTTTAATTTGAGAGATAAGAGAATTTAAGGGAAATGCTGATTCTATCAACCACTGAAAAATAACTCCACCAACGCTGTGGGATGGAGAACTTTGTTACTAGCGGCACAAGCACAAGGGGCGCTATTGCAATGTGAAAACGTGCCCGACGCAAGCACAAGGGGCGCTATTGCACTGTGAAAACGTGCCTGACGCAAGCACAAAGGGACGCTATTGCACTGTAAAAACGTGCCCGACGCAAGCACAAGGGGCGCTATTGCACTGTAAAAACGTGCCCGACGCAAGCATAAGGGGCGCTATTGCAATGTGAAAACGTGCCCGACGCAAGCACAAGGGGCGCTATTGCACTGTGAAAACGTGCCTGACGCAAGCACAAAGGGACGCTATTGCACTGTAAAAAACGTGCCCGAACACAAGCACAAGGGGCGCTATTGCACTGTAAAAACGTGCCCGACGCAAGCATAAGGGGCGCTATTGCAATGTGAAAACGTGCCCGACGCAAGCACAAGGGGCGGTATTGCACTGTGAAAACGTACCTGACGCAAGCACAAGGGGCGCTATTGCACTGAAGCACAAGGGGCGCTATTGCAATGTGAAAACGTGCCTGACGCAAGCATAAGGGGCGCTATTGCAATGTGAAAACGTGCCCGACGCAAGCACAAGGGGCGCTATTGCAATGTGAAAACGTGCCTGACGCAAGCACAAGGGGCGCTATTGCAATGTGAAAACGTGCCTGACGCAAGCACAAGGGGCGCTATTGCAATGTCAAAACGTGACTGGCTGACGCAAGCACAAGGGGCGCTAGCTATTGCAATGTCAAAACGTGACTGACGCAAGTACAAGTGGCGCTATTGCAATGTCAAAACGTGACTGGCTGACGCAAGCACAAGGGGCGCTAGCTATTGCAATGTCAAAACGTGACTGACGCAAGCACAAGGGGCGCTAGCTATTGCAATGTCAAAACGTGACTGACGCAAGCACAAGGGGCGCTAGCTATTGCAATGTCAAAACGTGACTGACGCAAGCACAAGGGGCGTTATTGCACTGTGAAAACGTGCCTGGCGCAAGCATAAGATTAAGCGCAAACATTAGCACGAGAATCAATTATATATGTCCATGCATTTCTTATACTTGCTGCTTATGCTTGCGTGGGGTCCGTTTTCACATGACACAAGTGCGCCGCTAGCGAAAACCAGACTTAACACTCATCAGGAATGAATGCATAGAAAGGAATGAAACAAATGCAGGAAAAAGATAATGTGCTTTGATGCATGTTCAAATCAGTGAATGCACAACAATATAGGAGGAAATGAGAAGAATTCTTGGTGTGTGTACGGCTTTGCATGAACCGGCGTCTTGCAGGGAAGATGGACATAACGGGTGCATGGAGATGCTTGGCCTCGGTCGGTGAGCAGGATCTAGGGTTGAACGCGTATTATGAAAATATCGTATATATTAAACAAGCGGCTTCTCTGATCGTCTTGGTGATGATGAACGCATTTGTGCGATTACAACCGTCACTAAGGGGATATAACGCTTACTAATCATAACGTAATCATATTTTGTGTATCACTTTTGTTTGTTCATCTTAGATAGTATTTTTCTTTACTGAAGCTGTCGAACGTCATATGGCAAACTTATATTTCTTCTCAGGGATTGTAAACTATCACTTAATCAAGAACAACACGTTTATAACTGATTATCTCACAAGGAAAAGCGATCTTGAACAACTGTAATGTGTTTCTCCATGGGAGTTCCTAAGATGTTTTCACTCTTGAACCAAAAATAGCCGATGTTTAAGAAGGATTTGCCAAAACATCGTGAGGCATCTTTGATGGCGAGAAGTCAACAAAACTTGCATGAAGTGATATAACATCTGACAACTTATGGTAGTAGCATCTTTAGAAGAACCCCCCCTCTTCCCCCAAATAAACATCCAAACTAGGGAACTTTAGTAGTACCAACGTCAGTCCAAAGTCTTGACAAGCTAGTGCCTTCAAAAGTTTAAAACGCTTGAAAAAATCAGTACTTTGAAGACAGCATGTTTTTCAATTTTAATTTTCAAAGCATCTGTATAAGATTTGATGAAGGAAGTTTTCCTTTCCAGATCTGAGAAGGAAAGTGATTCGACCTTTGCACTACTAGTCCTTTACCGGGAAGGATTGTGTGTAAATTGACTCTGACACCCACGCGAAAGGGAGTCATAACGTTAGAATCCAAGGTCAGTTATCGTGGAGAATAAAAATATAACTTCAACTTCTAGAGCAAATGTGTTGTTCAACTATGTTCCCTGCAGGAAGCATCACTAAGCGGTTTATCTATTAAATAAAGTTCTGCTTCATCGGTCGAGTGCTAATACATATCGTATCCCTGTAGAAAGATTATGCAATCTCTACCAAGGGTGTATCAGAATAACAAACCTGATCTGACAAGTGGACCGCTGAGAACAGTCCAAACGCTGTTTTTAGAATTTACATTTCTATGTACTGAATTCTGAACTTGGCCTAGCTGTCATAATATTATCTCAATCACGCGAATATAACTCATGAGCTATTATGACTGTGTGGTTTTTTAATATACAGTTTATAATTAAACGTAGACCGCACATTGGAATCTGAGAAAATTCATCGACAAAAATGATGACACAGTTTTTCAGTTGCATGTCCAATGGGAACAGATTTGGTGGTGATTAATTTGAACATGTATCAATAACGAAACAATATGACTGCTGGAGTCGCTATTTATAAGCGCAAATCTTCACTACCAATGTGTAGTCGAGTGTGTTGCTATTAATTAACAAGTGGAACAGATTTCAGAGAGATAGTACTGAGATAACATCGATTGACTTCGATCATTTCTGCAGAGCACGTGTCTTCCAAGACTCCCAACAGTGAATGAGCTATAACCTACCGACACACGACTTTCATACGTGCGATGAACTTATGAAAATGATTCTATAAAGAGATATTTCCTGAATGTTGACCATGATCATTATAGCTGTGTCAATGAGGTTTGAAGCAACAGCTTGTACAAAACACAGGCAGTCCTTGGCCGAACACTTGAAATGACATTGAAGTCAATGAGACATTTAGTGGGTTCTGTTTCACAGGCCCTTTGAGAAACTTCTTCTGTGTGGACTTGATCCTTTAAGCCCCACTTCTCTGGCTATATTGATAAGCGAATGCCACAATGTTCTTCAGTGTTACTGGCCAAAAAATGGCACTTGATTATAAACGTATCTAGAAAAGACGAATTCGGCGCGTGCGACTTTGAAAAAAAAATCACACGAAACTTTATCAGTTTTCCAGAAAAATGCGCTCTAACAAATGTGCGCGTTAGAAGCATGCTCAGTGCTAAAGTGCTCTGCTCTAGCTTCACGTTTATTTTCAGTCCAATGCTGATGCGTGAATAATTGAATTTCATAATTTAGTCTGAAGTTATATTCAATTAAATTTCAGTTCAGCAAATTCTAAACGGTTGAAACATCATAACTGTGCAGTATAGCAGGGCGGCACAAAATACTTGAGAGTATTTTTAGATCAGTGGACTATCGGTCGGTCTTCCGTTTAACCTAGGTGATGCATTGTACGATCGTGTAGCTTTTCCTCCAGGAGCGGATTTCCTTAGTTTTGCTGGATAACTAGAGTGAAAAACAGGCCGGAAAAGCTTTTATCAGATCCTTAATTTGGAGTCAATAGCGAAGATATTTCCAAATCTAATATTTACACGTTTGTCGATCGTTTTATCTTTTTTCAGCCCGGCCTTATCGATGTATTTAAGATTTCCTGATAAGTTATGCGGATGGTCTACGCCCTAAGCAGTGTTCCTTGGCCACTCAATCTTATGATATACTACTACTCGGTCTCAATGACAAAAGTCTTAACAAGTAATAAAGTAGAAATAAGCTATAGAAATTCTTATAAATGACAAGTTCTAAATGCATATAAACGCAATTGATGACCTTGGAATGATCGGTGGTTTCAGTATTATGTTTTTTCCCTCTCATATATCAGTAACCGCTGTTATATCTAGATAAACCTATCACGATCGAGGAAACTAGTTTTGAAATGTTGAAAAAATGATAGTATAAAGTCAGTAGTGTTACCTGCTTTGGATGGCGCAAGTCTTGAGCGCGCAAATCGCGTTAACAGCATCTTGTTTTGTACTGCGTCGTCTTCGTTTGAAACGACGTTTAAAAATCGCTTAATTCGTAGCACGAGACTCTGACTAACTGACACAGTACGCGTGTCTCGACATGTAAGGCAATTAATTAATCATTTGGTTAGAAATACAGGTAATACAGACACTGCAACAGATCCTACAAACAGGCACAGATTGATCTTCCTTCACTATCAGGTTGCAACGAGTGTTTGTAATATCGCTCAATTAGGCCACAAAGCCAGAGTATTTTTAGCTCAGCTTTGTTGATCGATTCAGCAACAAAATCTCGATCCTCAATGATGATTATGCTACTCAGAGTGACCTTTGAGTCTACGCTGAATCAATGGAATTACCACAAAGTTGATGGCAAGACAGCCATTGATCCGCTTATATACGTCATGCTCAACCGAAATAACTGAAGTCTCGTCTTGTGGTGTACGGATTGCGAAACATTTATTTCCCACACGTTGAAAAATTTCGCTTGGATATTCATCGTCTCGGGGGGGAAGATAGCTGAATCACAATAAAGACGTTATAAATGTACTGTGTGTTGGGTATCTAACCCTTCAGTGTGGATAGAATGGGAAGGTTTTGTTACTGCATTCGGGTGTAGTTTGCGAACCAAAAAGGTTTTCACGGTAATTGAATAATTCATACGAATAGCGACTGCAAAGCATATATGGACTCTATTTACATGGCGTGCTCTGTTAAAGGCTCGAACAGGAACACAGCAGTTGAAATGATCTAGAGTACATTCAATATGGCGGAGCTGTCCATCCAAACATTATGCTGAGTCACCGTATGAATTACGTATAGGATGAAGATTTGGGCCCCATCCGCGCTATCGGGCATTGCACCAATCAGCTTAGTAGTCAAAGAGGGAGGGAACAGTCGGATCCTAGGCCCACTAAATAACTGCCCCGCACCACTAGGCTATCGTGCACGCTTGTTGATTTGGAGGACAAAATAACCTAGTGTATCTTGTGAATGGACTGTCTATTGTTGTGCAAATTACTATTTACAAATTACGTTTTACCAAGGTACAAATCAGAAAACCAAGGTTAACCGCTCAACAAACAATAGTACAGTTCTCAGTACGTTTTGGTATCTTTTTCGCCTTTTTCGTACTGCTGAGTACGGCCCTGGTTTTGTAATTTCTACCAAGGTTCGGTAACTCGTTTACTTCAGTAAACAAACAAGTGTAAACACGACCCATTTTGTAATAACAGTTCTCATATATATAAAGCACCTTAATCTATAATTGCTGTTAATAACTGTTAACAGGTGAAGAGCCACTACGTAACCATTATTATTATTATTATTATTATTATTATTATTATTATTATTATTATTATTATTATTATTATTATTATTATTATTATTATTATTATTATTATTATTATTATTATTATTATTATTATTATTATTATTATTATTATTATTATTATTATTATTATTATTATTTGTTATTATTATTACTTCACAGACTGACTGATGCTTAGCCAAGATCCGCGCGCAATTTTATTTTCATAAACTAGTGATAGAGTGCGATGCTCTGCCATCATTGGGGGGACGTACATGTACCGCTGTCCAATTAGTTGTAGGTGCTCAATTCCAGCCCAACACCTTGTAGACCATGTGGACTGTCTTAGAAACTAATAGATTAGTTAATTAAGCAAGACGTTGCCCCAACTAAAAACGTGAGTGACACCTTTCCCTTCATGATACTCCGTAAATAACTAAATTATGTTTTCCTATGTCGTCTTTACTGACGTGTACTACTGCGTTGAATCTAGCACGAGAAGTCATCATCCGTTCGAGTCACGTGGTGGCGTCAGACCTTTACAGAGTATAGCCCTGGCATATAATCTTACGTATCTCAGCACGAATTTCACAACACAGATGTAATCACTGATACTTAAAATGGAATAACTTGCAAAGAACTCTTACATTAGTAACCGTGTCTGGGTTGTATACGCTCTGTTATTTCTCATGATACTTTTTCTGGCCATCGAAAACATCTTTCCTGCAGTGTTGTATTTGACAGTTTTGGAAAATGTACGTGTCTTAACTTAACTCAATTTAACATAACCTTGGCACAGTCATAGCTAAACGCAACTGCTCGTTTTTTAAATCACGACGAATGTATTCCCGCTTTCGCCGATATTGCCTGGCTTTCTTCCTCTCAGTGTTAGGTATCAGTGATCAGAATTGGGGAGGATTTTATGGCTCAATCGTGCTAATAGACCTAACGTTTTGTCTGTCATTGCAGAAGATTATAACCTCGAAAGCAATGTACAACACTCGACACTTTATAATTGCTTTCAGTAGCATCGTCTGCCGAAGCTCGGCATCAAACGTAGTCCACAAAGTAGCACCATAGTGTGAAGGATACACGTCCAGATACACACTGTAGATAGATTGCAGTGCAACAACGAACATGGATGGAGTCCCTGGCAGAAAATGCTGGGATAATTTTGCGCTGATTTGAGATACGATAATCGCACATAGTCGCAAACAAAAGTCATTCCGCAACAGAAAATATCACTTTAGCAAAGCTATTTGATAAGTTTACTTACTACTCTAGTCAGTGCAGTTGGTAGCCGTCCCTCCTTACTGTCTACGGATCTCTACGGGGACGTTTCTTCAGCTGCGCATACATGCAGTGTTTACCCACAGTCTAATTGTTATACCTCTGTAAACCGCATATTAGATGCTTTGACATCGAGATACTGCAGGTCAAGTACTCCGTTTAAAATGCCGAGAATGCCAGATGAGAATCAGCTGTAAGCCGTAATCGCTCTTGTTCATGTGTAAAACACACTTGATTTTAGTTAATTGCAAGGCCATATGTAGCTCCCGCAAAACAAGTCATTCCACATCTGGAGAGGACGATGATCGTAAAGCTTCCATGCTAACTTGTTGTTTTCAAGCGAATCTTGAAGATAAGATTATCGTCATCATCATCTTAATTTATTATTTCTCTTTCACTTGTTTATTTGAAGATTTGTTTTATTGCTTTATATTCCAGTCTTATCATGGGCCTTAGACCTTTCGGGAAAGATGTAGACTATACATGTATAGCCTGGAAGCTTCAAACAGACATTATTTGACGGAACTAGTTTTGACCACTGATTCAAACTATACGGAACTAGCGACAATACCAAATGACGCGCGCTACTCATCAGTAGAAAATACTTTTTAAACATTACAAAAATATAGGAGAAGCGGAATTCGAAGAAGAAGAAGAAGAAGAAGAAGAAGAAGAAGAAGAAGAAAAAGAAAAAGAAGAAAAAGAAGATGATGATGAAGAAGAACGAGAAGAAGAAGAAGAAGAAAAAGAAAAAGACGAAGACGAACGAGAAGAAGAAGGAGAAGGAGAAGAAGAAGAAGAAGAAGAAGAAGAAGAAGAAGAAGAAGAAGAAGAAGAAGAAGAAGAAGAAGAAGGAGAAGAACGAGAAAAAGAAAAAGAAGACGAAGAACTGCGGCAGAAGGAGAAGAAACGGAGCACTGATGGAGGGAGGGAGTAAATGGGCGCACCTTCGAGTGCTTTATACACGAGTACCTGGCTCGGGAGATTGGATACCGCAGCGGCAGTGCTCAGCAGCAGACATCGAAGTCAGTCCGCCGAAAACTGTCTTGCCATAACTGAATAATCTATAAATAAATGGCATGCAAGTAATATATTTTAGATGATAACCTTGAATTGGCATATTTCAAACAGAACCCCGAGGCCGCTGCGTTTTCATGAGCGATGTAAACTGACTGTCGATCAGTTCTCAACACAGCATCGTCTAATCTTTCAAGGCAGCCATTCATTGGCGATAACCTGTGTTCTATTAAAAAAATGGGTACCTTCAGTGTGGATTCTGCAGCTTATGTACAAGTTTACAAGTTTTTATTCATTTGTTCCATATATGTACTTTAATAGTGCTGATAACTTCGCTTTTCACCTACAACTCAGCTGTCATTTTCTAGTCCGTTCGTACCCAACTCAAGGTACTTTTAAAAGGCCTGGGTTTTTTAAAGAATTTGCCTAAAACAGTAAATTTTCCTCAGTTGTGTTTGGAACAGAATAATATAACAGTTTTTGAATACATGATATATCTCATGAAACTTAACAATTTGGTGCATTTTTCAAGATAAGAGATGGGTCACGTGACTTGTGACGTCACAAAACACGTTTCTTGGTTTGGGGTGATGGAGACAAAACCAACCAAAATGTTTTATGCGTTTTCAGGATTGTTTCCAAGTGACAATTATGAATTAGCCTTAATACCTGGACTATCATTCTCATTTAAGGAGATATTTACCTACAAAGGATAAAAAATCAGGTCACGTGACCTATTTTACCTAATATCTCCTTAAAAACGAATGATGGTCCAGGTGTTAAGGCTAATTCATAATTTTCACTTGGAGACAATCCTGAAAACGTATAAAACATTTTGGTTGGTATTGTCTCCATCACCCCAAACCAAGAAACGTGTTTCATGACGTCACAAGTCACGTGACCCATCCCTTATGTTGAAAAATGCACCAAGATGTTAAGTTTCATGAGATATATCATGTATTCAAAAATCGCTTTATTTGTCCTCTCCAAACACAATTAACGAATTTTTAATGATTTAGGCCAAAACCCAGGCCTTTTTATACTTAAAAGTACCTTGAGAATGTTCAAGCTCGAGGGAACGCTTAAAATGTTCCGGCAGACCTGTAGCCAGAACACTAAAACAGAGACCGGACAGGCGTGTAAACTCTCTCAGAGTTGAATCACTGCTTCGACCACCATTTCTGTTTGCCAGAGTACAGTGACAAAGTACATAACAGACTTTCGTTTTAGTTTCCCTCGAGAAGTGTGTTTTAAAATTCGTCTTCTGCCTCGGAACAATTCTTAATGGTTCGCTTCAGAATTTCATATTTTGGCCAATTCTCTTTTTTCTATACACGTCAAATATTTCATAGGATTTTCACAACATTTGGCAGTATTTGTTGCGGTTGCTGCTCAGAATCTTTTGCAAACTTATTTTTTGAGAAAGACCAAGACTTTGACGCAAAGAAATCTCGAAAATAAACCGATTCTGAAAAAATCCTCTCAAAATTACATAACGTAGATATTTTCCATACAGAGCTAATATGGGAAAACTGGTTTTTCGTAATTTCTAGCCATTCTATTTGTTGTTGCTGCTCAGAATCTTTTGCAAACTTATTTTTTGAGGAAGACCAAGACCTTGACGCAAAGAAATCTCGAAAATAAACCGATTCTGAAAAAATCCTCTCAAAATTACATAACGTAGATATTTTCCATACAGAGCTAATATGGGAAAACTGGTTTTTCGTAATTTCTAGCCATTCTATTTGTTGTTGCTGCTCAGAATCTTTTGCAAACTTATTTTTTGAGGAAGACCAAGACTTTGACGCAAAGAAATCTCGAAAATAAACCGATTCTGAAAAAATCCTCTCAAAATTACATAACGTAGATATTTTCCATACAGAGCTAATATGGGAAAACTGGTTTTTCGTAATTTCGTAATTCTAGCCATTCTATTTGTTGTTGCTGCTCAGAATCTTTTGCAAACTTATTTTTTGAGAAAGACCAAGACTTTGACGCAAAGAAATCTCGAAAATAAACCGATTCTGAAAAAATCCTCTCAAAATTACATAACGTAGATATTTTCCATGCAGAGCTAATATGGGAAAACTGGTTTTTCGTAATTTCTAGCCATTCTATTTGTTGTTGTTGCTGCTCAGAATCTTTTGCAAACTTATTTTTTGAGGAAGACCAAGACCTTGACGCAAAAAAATCTCGAAAATAAACCGATTCTGAAAAAATCCTCTCAAAATTACATAACGTAGATATTTTCCATACAGAGCTAATATGGGAAAACTGGTTTTTCGTAATTTCTAGTCATTCTATTTGTTGTTGCTGCTCAGAATCTTTTGCAAACTTATTTTTGAGGAAGACCAAGACCTTGACGCAAAGAAATTTAAACCGATTCTGAAAAAATCCACCAAAATTACCTAACGTAGACGCAGAGCTAAAGGGAAAACTCGTAAAGCATTCTATTTGTTGTTGCTGCTCAGAATCTTTTGCAAACTTCTGAAAAAAAGAAATCTCGAAAATAAACCGATTCTGATAAAAATCGTAAAATACATAACGTAGATATTTTCCATACAGAGCTAATATGGGAAAACTGGTTTTTCGTAATTTCTAGCCATTCTATTTGTTGTTGCTGCTCAGAATCTTTTGCAAACTTATTTTTTGAGGAAGACCAAGACTTTGACGCAAAGAAATCTCGAAAATAAACCGATTCTGAAAAAATCCTCTCAAAATTACATAACGTAGATATTTTCCATACAGAGCTAATATGGGAAAACTGGTTTTTCGTAATTTCTAGTCATTCTATTTGTTGTTGCTGCTCAGAATCTTTTGCAAACTTATTTTTTTGAGGAAGACCAAGACCTTGACGCAAAGAAATCTCGAAAATAAACCGATTCTGAAAAAATCCTCTCAAAACATAACGTAGATATTTTCCATACAGAGTAGATGGGAAAACTGGTTTTTCATACAGAGCCATTCTATATGGCTGCTTAAAAAACTGGTTTTTTGAGTAAAGGCAAGACTTTCTAGCCGATTCTGAAAAAATCTATTACATAACGTAGTTGTTTCCTACAGAGCTCATATGGGAAAACTGGTTTTTCGTAAAGCCATTCTATTTGTTGTTGCTGCTCAGAATCTTTTGCAAACTTATTTTTTGAGGAAGACCAAGACTTTGACGCAAAGAAATCTCGAAAATAAACCGATTCTGAAAAAATCCTCTCAAAATTACATAACGTAGATATTTTCCATACAGAGCTAATATGGGAAAACTGGTTTTTCGTAATTTCTAGCCATTCTATTTGTCGTTGCTGCTCAGAATCTTTTGTAAACTTATTTTTTGAGAAAGACCAAGACCTTGACGCAAAGAAATCTCGAAAATAAACCGATTCTGAAAAAAATCCTCTCAAAATTACATAACGTAGATATTTTCCATACAGAGCTAATATGGGAAAACTGGTTTTTCGTAATTTCTAGCCATTCTATTTGTTGTTGCTGCTCAGAATCTTTTGCAAACTTATTTTTTGAGGAAGACCAAGACCTTGACGCAAAGAAATCTCGAAAATAAACCGATTCTGAAAAAATCCTCTCAAAATTACATAACGTAGATATTTTCCATATAGAGCTAATATGGGAAAACTGTTTTTTCGTAATTTCTAGCCATTCTATTTGTTGTTGCTGCTCAGAATCTTTTGCAAACTTATTTTTTGAGGAAGACCTTGACGCAAGACCTCGAAAATAAACCGAAGAAAAAATCTCGAAAATAACATAACGATTCTGAAAAAAACTCCTCTCAAAATTACATAACGTAGATATTTTGTAAACCAAGACTAGAGCTAATATGGGATTCTGAAAAAAATCTGTTTTTTCGTAATTTCTAGCCATTCTATTTGTCCAAGAGACCATATAATACAAACTTAGTATTATGGTCTCTTGAACGTACTTATCATGTCACTCTAATCCTATACTCTACAGTCCAACAGTCCAGAGTTTAATTTTTCACCGAAAGCGTAACTCCGCTGACCCTGCACACGTTAAAATAAAATTGACATTTGAGAACTCGAACTGTGTGAGTTTGTTGTTGACTTTGCTCCAACAAACAAGCCCTAGTTTCCACCACAAACCATGGCAAAAGAGAGGTATTATAGATCGCAGTCTTTAAATGCCCAGTGGGTTGATCTTAGTCAGTCGATAAGTACACTTTTGATAGAAAACCAAGGAGCTACAACTGCCACTACTAAACCGGAAACGACCGTTGTTCCAGACAGACCGCAAATAACTTCAAAACATTGGATAGATTCTGGTGGTAGAACTTGTTGTATAGCTAGTGAATGTAATAAAAGGTTTACTCTTACGGATAGGAAGCATCATTGCAGAAGGTGAGTTTGAAGTAACAACACAGGGAACCCAAACACTGGATAATGTGCAGTGGGCCACTTCTGTATAAACTGTTTTTGATTTTCATTTAGATGTGGTGAGGTGTTTTGTGGTTACTGCACTCAATATAGGCGGCGGTTATCTGTGTTTGCAACTCCAGATAGCGAAGGCATTCTCTACAGAGTAAGTTTTATATAGAACTTTTAAAAATCAAAAAAATAAAATAACTTATGTGAATTTTTTATTTGGAGTTCTAAAACTCATGAACTATTAGGCCAATGCAAGCTGACCATTATACCCCCATACAGACCTGCCAGGTTTTAGTTCTAGAACTATTTAATAAAACATGAGTGTTCTATCACTTTTAGTTATAACACTCATGTATAAACATGAGTGTTTAATACTTAAAAGTGATAGAATACTCATGTTTCATTAATCAGTTCTAGAACTGATTACCTGAAACACAGGCCTGTATGCAAAGGTCTCAGTTTTAGTATCGCATCACTGACCTTCACATAGGCAATTTTGGAATGTAATATTACTAGGTTCCTAATGACACCTACAATACCTCTTTCAAATGTGGGACGAATTGTGGTGTTCAGTGCGCATGATTGCAGTGTCACAGACATCTCTTACCTACAAATTTGTGATTTTCTTTAACCTTTTCCATCGGAAATTATTAAATATCAGTTTAAATGAATGTTGGGTTTTAGAACTTGATGCCGTGTTGTATCGGGTATATAGATACTCGGCGAATATCCACCGATACAACACGGCCTCTCGTTTTCTAAACTTCACTTAAATGCAAAAATATCACAAAAACATAATTATGTTATTTTTACAATTTTTCACTGATTATTTTTTTAAAGGGCATTGCTTTACTGTCATAATCCACTTCCTATCAGTTAAATCCTTTAAAATGAACCTAAACACATATAGTTAACCTTAGACTTAACCTTAAAACCACCCTCAAGAGTCTCACAAAATTCAGGTCAAAATTTGCGGGTCTCAAAGTCTTGTTTTTTCATAAAAAGCCAGATCTCAGAGTCTCAGAAATCGGTGAAAAAGCATCTTGGGCTTGCAAAAAATATGCCTTGTCTCGGAGTCTCGCAAAGTCTCGCCTTGCCCATTCGATACCCCTAATTATTTTATTGTACAGTTGACATCTGTGGTAAATCTTTTAAAATTTGTTTATTTATTCTTGCTGTCAGGTTTGCAAAAAGTGTTTTGATCGGACCACAGACCCTCGGAGCAGTTCAGTCCAAGTTCAATGAATTTAAATTCTACAAACAGAGAGCCCAGTCAGCAAATAACAACGATAAACACAGGATTTCTGCTAAGGATTTCAAGCTTAATTATGAACAAGAGTGCCAACGACTTGTCGACGGGTTTAAAAAGAAAGTTGGCTCCTCAAAAATTAAAAACTTTGTTGTCGAGACACTTGGCGTCGTCAAAGTTCCTGAATGGCAGAAATCGAAACACTGGATTGTAAGTACAACTGTAGGTTGGAAATAATACAAAATGAGGTTCAGTTAATACCTACATCCTGGATCCATCTGCATAATCAAAGGGGTCCTTATAAGTGATCTTTGATCAAAAACTAAATTCTCCATGAGGATCTTTGAATTTCAAAGGAGAATTTGGATTTTGATCACAAGTCACTTACATGTATGTATACTGTTTTTGCATGAACCCTCATAACCAGAGGATGAATTAACTGTCAGATACATGAGAATTGTGTGATAAATCAGGAACTCTGTTACTTTCTGAACAGGAAAAGTCTGAGCAATGTTTACTGTGCTACAAGACATTTTCTCTAACAGAACTCAAGTCACATTGCAGGTCAGTAATAATGTCGAGCAGCAATCTTGACCACTACATGTAGCCCTTTATTAAAGATTAATATGAAATGAAGTAAAAAGAAAGGTTTGTGGATGAGAAAAGAGGAAGAAAAGAGGAAAAGAAAAGAGGAAAAAAAAGAAAGAGGAAAAAAAGAAAAGAGGAAAAAAAAGAAAAGAAAAAAAAAAAAAAAAGAATGTGAGATAAGAGAAGGAAAAAAAAGAAAAGAGGAAAAAAAAAAAGAGGAAAAAAAAGAAAAGAGGAATGTGAGATAACTGATAGGAATCCAGTACTGTGTTACATGTAGCCGGGTTGTACACAGATTTTACATGTACATTGTAAAGAAAAATTAAAATGTTGAATTTACAACTACGACAAATGGCGGACAATTGAAGCATACATGTACATGTAAATTGTCTATATATGGTGCTTTATTTTAGTTTTAATCCTGGGTTACATGCACCATTCCTTGGCCTTTCAGGTACCCTGCGAGCAGAGGTTTCCTTTTTACCTTTGAGGAAGCCAGGCCAGAAATCTAACTAACATTAAACTGCTCTATCACAGGGTTTGTGGTAAGATTGTTTGCTCTTCATGTTCATCTGATACCTTAATAGTTTATGTGGATGAAGCTGATAACACCGTGAAATGGTGTCTTATCAACATCATTGGTTCACCTGACAAAGAGCCTGCAATGTGCCAGTATTTAAAGGCATGCAATCTCTGTCATGGAGAAGTTGCTGAAATCCAAGGGCATTCTGCTATCCTTGTACAAAATATGGAAACAGATGGACCATCGTTAGTTGATGAGATTGCAGACATAAATCAACTCTTGACCGGAGTACAGGATAAGATTTTGAACACTCTTCCAAAGTTTGAACAGTTGGTTGATGCAGTAGAAGCCAAAGGAGATCTCAAAGATGTCGTGCCACAAGGCCAAAGTGCTACACAAATGGTTGCCAAATACCACCTAGACCTATCAGACCTGTTCACAAAGTTGCCGTCGTCATGCAAAGGATAAAAAAACTGAAACCACAGACAAACACACAGGTTAAACTGGCTAAGAATCTGACTTCATCCAAGTTTTGTTTCTATAAAGATCACTTCCCAATTTATAGAGAAAATAAGAGAAGGTTGGAAGGAATCCTTCCTTTTGAAGTGCTTGAAGGTGTCCAGAAGATTGTTGATGAACAAGCTATCAACAGTGCATACATAGTCATCAAGCAACTATGCCTTGAGTCTCTTCTATTGGTTTCTACACAGAAGATAGATGACCAGATTCCTGCAGTTTTGGCTACATGTGAAGAAATTTGTTTGGAGGATCTACGGAAGCAGTTAGGGAGAAGTGAATCTGAATGGGATGAACATCTACAAACAGTTAAAGAACTCCTTCAAATTCAGCTGAAGAAATATCGCCTTGTTAAACCTTCTGCAAGGCGTACAACTGCATATGGTGCTAAGTACGTACAATGTTTCCTTCTGGACAGAAGTCATCTCTTACTGTCGCAGACAATTAGACAGCTGAATGACAAAACAGCTGACAAAAAATTCAAACTTTCAAAAAGAGCTTTACAAGAAGCACAACTGGAGATTGACCATTTACGAGATCAGTCATAAAAGGAAAATCAAATGTTGTTACTTTTTATTCATATCAAAACCAATCATCAATTTAATATCATTTTTAATAATATTGGTAGCATAATCATTAAGATTGATTTTTGTGTATATCAACTCAGTGTTACTTTTTTATGGAAAACTTGCCCCCATTATACTATCCACACTGTGCATTGTATCTACATGTGTACCTAATAAATACATGTGTTGGTAAGAAGTGGTGTTTTTTTTTTTATCCAACGTTTTGGACATACATGTACATTGAATTGTGACAATCATTTGAATTGATTTTGAATGCTAATCATGTCACTGCATGTGCATATTGCTGGTTTTCACGTGACGTCATGGCGGCCATGTTGGTTCCCGATAACAAAGCATTCCTCATTAGCTTCTCTTGTTTGTTCAACCAACATGGCCACTGCGTCTTTGTACTTTAAATCTCCAGGGAATGATTGCAAACCAGCAATACAGTAATGCAGTTCAGCTCCCTCTAGAATTACTGCATCATGTCTGCATGCTTAGGGTCAGTGTCATCACAGTCAGGGCTCATAATAAATGCCTTCAATCTGCTAAACAAACAGCTTCATAATTTCTAAGCTACATGAATTCTAAATATATTTATATGTGTTGATTATGGGACCCACATGTAGCCATCTAATTTGCGACTTATTGAACACCCTGTTGATTGTTCTACCTTTCTACTTAGCAGTTTCATAAGCCTTTGGGTCAGGGGGGGGGGGGGGGGGGGGGGCACAAAGGTCTTCATATAGTCTTGGACTTTTGATTTATTTGTTGTAGTTGCCATGGTGACCATGCTCCATTTTTCTTAGCAGTTTCATTGGCCTTGGGGTCATATGGTTTATTAAGGGGGGGCACAAGGGTCTTCATATAGTCTTGGACTTTTGATGTATTTGTTGTAGTTGCCATGGTGACCATGCTCCATTTTTCTTAGCAGTTTCATTGGCCTTGGGGTCATATGGTTTATTAAGGGGGGGCACAAGGGTCTTCATATAGTCTTGGACTTTTGATGTATTTGTTGTAGTTGCCATGGTGACCATGCTCCATTTTTCTTAGCAGTTTTGTTATGGGGGCCTCGGGGTCATATGGTTTATTAAGGGGGGGCACAAGGGTCTTCATATAGTCTTGGACTTTTGATGTATTTGTTGTAGTTGCCATGGTGACCATGCTCCATTTTTCTTAGCAGTTTCATGGGCCTCGGGGTCATATGGTTTATTAAGGGGGGTACAAGGGTCTTCATATAGTCTTGGACTCTTGATTTATTTGTTATAGTTGCCATGGTGACCATGCTCCATTTTTCTTAGCAGTTTCATAGGCCTTGGGGTCATATGGTTTATTAAGGGGGGGCACAAGGGTCTTCATGTAGTCTTGGACTCTTGATTTCATGAGTTGTACAGTGTCTGGTAATTGTCTGCTCAGGTCCACGTGTTCTGTGGGATCAGCGGAGATGTTGTACAGTGCTACATCTATGATGCTTTCAAACTAGAATGATTCAAACATGCACTAGTCAGCTATCACCTAAGGTGTGGGTGGATACAATGTAATGAGGGTTTATCAGGTAATTTCAAAACTCATTGGACAAAAAAATGATTATCATAGCTGGAAAGAGCTCGTTGAAATTAGTAAAAATGTGAAGTTTGGAAAAGATCGCTCCACAAATTACGAAGATATGAATTTTCAAAAATCGAAATTTTGTATGAAAACCTTTATTGGATTTCCAAAGGTTTTCATATATATTTTTTGTCCGATGAGTTTTGAAATTACCTGATAAACCCTCATTATCTCTGCAACTATGGCTTTGTACATGTACGGTGTAAGATATGTATCATAGAACAAATCAATGTCTAATATACATGCACCTTCAAATGCAATTGTACTTCAAGTTTTCTAGATTTACAGCATGCATGAGGGAGGGGATAGACACCTACAGGGTTAGTGTTGTCATTGCAAAACTAGTTTCAACAATAATTACACCATGTAATAATAGGGTCCATGCAAGAGCAGTGTTAGTGACTTGTGATTAAAATCTAAATTCTCCCATGGAATTCAAAGAACCTACAGGAGAATTTACATTTTGATCAGAGATGAGTGGTTTGTAAAGTAAATTTAGACAGGGCGGCCCATTCAGCTAAAGAGCTGGTATGGGGCCCTGTATATATAAATACTGTTCTGACCTTGTGACTTGTCGTGTCAGTACTACCACTCCTAAACCAGGCAAACTCTGGTGGTATGAACCAGGTAGAGTTAGGCACCTTAAGCATTAGCTTCATGTCTCTCATTCTAAGTGCTATTCCTTCATACACAGTAGTACCAGAACCATCGCTTGGTTTTATGTCAATGTTGTGAAGGATTTCAGTTCTTGGAGAGGGGTCGCCATTTGCAATGGTTTTCCATACATCAAAACCATCAATGGGATTCTCTTTGTATACTGAACCTCCTACGCAAAATTAAAATAAATGTAAGTCATGTGTACAGGAGCTATAACCATATAACCTCTTGGTGCTTCTAAGGCCGGATGAAGGTCACTTCTTTGTCAACGAGGGTAGCAGTTCCAAAATGAACTGACCAATACCCCCCCCCCCCCCCCCCCCCACAAGAAGCACACATTTTTGTTTCCAAAAGTAACCCCGTGGCCCTCAATCTAGGACGGGAGTAGAGGCAGAGTGAATGCGATTAAGAGTGAGTGAGGGACAGAATTCACTAACCTGCCAAATGAATCAAAGTTGGATACCAGTCTGTGACATGCAAGAGTTCCTTGCGCACAACACCCTTTTGAGGCACCCGACCACCACTTACAAAGGCAACCCCTCTAACCCCTCCCTCCCATAAAGTGGTTTTCTCTCCTCTGAGAGGCCAGTTATAGCCGCCGTATAAATGTATACCACCATTGTCAGTACTGAATATCAGGATTGTGTCATCCCAGAGGCTGAAACAAATTAAGATACATTCGATCATTACTTTGACAACTTTTCATTTCTAATTCTCCTTCTAAAAGCAAGGGCGTAGGCAGGGGAGAGGTCACAGGGTGCCTGTGCCTCCCACCCCCTTCCTCTGGGTCTACTCTTTAAATTTATATGTTTGAGGAGGGGAGGTGGGGGATTTGGTGGTGAACGATATGGAGTGTGACCCCCCCCCCCCCTCCCCCAATGGAAAATCCTGGCTATGCCCCTGCAAAGTATGGCAACTCATTATGTTGACATTTTCAATTAATTGTCAACTCACCCTGTGCCTTTTAGAGCCTTCGTAATGTTGCCAATGGCCTTGTCCACATAGTCCACTTTTGCGGCATGTATTCTACGCTTTTTATCGGAAATAAAGCTGTACTTGTCGATATACTCTTTGGGTGCCTCCAACGGACTATGTACATTTTGGAAGGGGAGATACAGAAACATGGGCTTGTCAGGGTTTTGAGCCTTGATTATTTCATTTGCACGCTAAAGTAAGAGAGGAAAATAGTCTAGATTACTCGGCAGGCTACAGATGGCGGGATCCGTTTACTCGGCTTGATGGCCGTTTTTTCCCTTCGTCTGTGCTCATGTCCATTGTAATGTTGGTACCTTAATCAAAGACTCTGATCTCGAGATACTCATTCCAGTTACACGGCGTACAGACAGGTGTGGTCGAATTGTCGTAACTGATATTTATTGCTTCTAGTTAATTTCATGCTACACTGAGTCAACTGTAAACTTGACTTTTTTTTACTTGGCTATTTCCCGAGGATGGCCGGAGGTTTTGACTGTATTGCGATTTTGCAAGACAATATAATGATAACGTTTGGCTTGGCTTATTGCTATTTGTCTGGCCCCGTGTACAGCAATCAGGAAAAAATGTTAAGCTTCATGAAACGATTCACATTCGATTTAGATCCAGAATTTCGAGGTATTTGTTTGTACTGTCGTGATACGGGTTTGGAAAAATGACCTTTTTTTGGAAAATAACGTAACTGCATTATAACAGCTTAGCCCTCGGTGTTACGCTATTTATAACTTTTCTTATTAGCGAGGATGGCTGCACGTGACAAATAATAAATAAAAACTAATGTACAGCTATTTCAAAAAAGGTTCGTGAAGGTTTTCTTGCATCTTGCATACCAAGCCCGAAATGCACTATGGGCGATGTGAATGGAGTCAACGAAAGGTCACAACAATATGGACTCTGGGAATTTTCCCAAACTTTGTCTTCGCAATATGGAGCCGGCATATTTTCTTCTGTATGTGCATGCTGACATTATTTATATGTGATCCACAATACATTTCGGGCTTAGTATGCAAGATGCAACAAAACCTTTTTGAAATAGCTGTATTTTTTTATAATAGCGCTAATGAGTTCATACCATGGTATATATATCAGTAGCGTAAGTACCATTATATTGACGTAATATCTTCAGTCCATCTCTAAGGTCCAGATAGCCAAACTGTTTATGAGTATAGAAATCTTCAGAACCACAATAAAACCCGAGAAATGAATCAAAACCTCGGTAAGTTGGAGTATAATCCCATTTATAGAATCCTAGGTGCCATTTTCCAACGATATGGGTGGAGTATCCTACATTTAATATGGATAAACAAAATATACACCTATTCCAAATATCGTTGTCCGGGCCGAAAGCAACAAGCAAGTCAAGCAAGAAGCTGACGACCGCAAAGGACTTTGGGAATCTCCCGCTAATGAGGGTTTATCACGTAATTTCAAAACTTATAGGAGACATAGGACAAAAACATGATTATCATAGCGGGAAAGAGCTCGTTGAAATTAGTAAAAATGTGAAGTTTGGAAAAGATCGCTTTATATCTGCACAATTTGTAAAGCGATCTTTCCCAAACCTCACATTTTTGTTAATTTCAACGAGCTCTTTCCAGCTATGATAATCATTTTTTTGTCCTATGAGTTTTGAAATTACATGATAAACCCTCATTAATTTATTTATCCGTGGTACTTGAGTAGTTATCCCTACGAGCGTTGAATAGCAATCATTTGGAACTATTCGGCCATTTGAAAATGCATGTTGTCAAAATGTCTACGGACGAATAAATGAATAAGGAGAAAGTCCCAATGCCCTTTTCGGTCGTCAGCTTCTTGCTTGTTGCTTTCGGCGGGAACAACGATTTTTGGAATAGGTGTATATAAATTAGTTAAAAGTGCAAGTACAGGTAAAATACATGCATCAAGAGTTCCAGACTTTCGGTACGCACGCAATGCATTATGAGATTATTACAAAGGAAAAGTGAGCACCATTTCTAGACACAGGGAGCCCAAACTATGTTTTTGCGCACTTGGTGTGGGTGCTAACTTTTCCTTTAATTTGTAATAATCTCACAATGCATTGCGCGCGTACCGGAAGTCTGGAACTCTTGATGCTTACATATTTTATTAAGCGTTTCTTGGGGAGGAAGAGGGGACTGGAGCCTAGAATTTATTTTTAACCTACCTAATTCTTTCAATTTTTCTGGTAAAATCTTGAAGTTTAATGGTAGTCCATAGGGAGCAGGAGGGTAAATCACATCATGTTGTAATCCTATCGTGACAACATGGCAAGTTTTATATACACATAGATATAATAATAATAATAAATAAGTTATTTAAACAAGGAGCCCACTCACAATAGGACAATAATGTGACTTTTACAGGACATATTGTTTATTGTGACCCGAGTAGTATCATTTGCGCCACAAATAAACAGTATGTCCCGACAAAAGTCACATTATTATCATTATCGTTAATATATGAGGCCAAATATAACAAATTAGAAATACATATGAGTTACTGATAGCCAAATGAAATCTTCATTGAAGAAAATGAGTACACTGAATGGCTGTAAATTCAAATTTCGCCCGCTCATGAACGCGCGTTTTCTAGAAGGCAGTATTTTATTTGGCCTTTAATATATTGATGATAATAGTCTTACTACAACGTAGGCTCATGATCAGATATACGAGAACTTGCCGAATGAGATTGCCGAGCAGGAGCGAAGTGCTTTGTGCGAGAGCGCATTTCGAAGGCTCAGATATATAGGAAAAGTGCCGAGTGATTCCCGGGTGATTGAACGAAGTTCTTGTTAATTGAAATTAGAGTTAATTAGAGTTAATTGAAATCACAATTTAACTGTCTATTTTCACCTGTATGTATTGGATAGCGTCCTGTCATCAGTGCAGCTCTTGTCGGGGTACAAATAGGCTGTACGTAGTAATTATCAAGTACAATGCCGTCTCTCGATAGACTGTCAATGTTGCTTGTATCGATCAAAGCGCCATGACTACCTACATCATACCATCCAAGATCATCTACCAACATAAATACGATATGAGGTGACTTGCTTGCACACCACAAACTTGGTATTAAAAGAACGACACAAAAAAGCGACAGATTGAAGTTGGAAATCATCATCAGTTTGTCGATTTCGATAGCTCTCGCTGGGTGATTTGAAATTGAAAACCAATCTATTTATTATCGGGGTCAAAGGCAACTGGTAGAGTCACAGGCAGCCCAACCATTGCTTTTGAGGCTAAATAAAATGGGTTTTTGCGTCTTTTTTTGATGGGTTTCCTGTGGTAGAGAGCGCGCGCGCGCGCAATACGTATTATAATTGGGCTTCCTGTGTTGAGTAAGATATAATGTTGGGATCCCTGTGCGCATCCCGCACCTGCGGGCGCGTCCCGCAGGACGCACAAATTATATCTTACTCAACACAGGAAGCCCAATATAATACGTATTGCGCGCGCTCTCTACCACAGGAAACCCATCAAAAAAAGACGCAAAAACCCATTTTATTTAGCCTCAAAAGCAATGGTTGGGCTGCCTGTGGTAGAGTGAACTGGTAGGGTACACCTGACAGGGGAGGACTAGGTACTAAAATATTTCCCGCCATTTTGGCGCGCCGGCGCGCGCGTGCATCAACATTTTCCCGCCATTTATTTAACTAACGGAAGCATCAGTTTTTATCGCTGAGCTTTCAAAAAAAAACAGGGACAGGAAAGCATGTCAAGGTTCTGATCAAGGTGTGTTTTATTCGTTTCCTTGTTCAGCAATGGTAAGTTTTATAACTCACTTTTAAATTAATGAAGCATTTGACACTTTTTTATGGTTTTATAGTCCTCGTTTAATAGTTCGTACGCGTCACCTGACACGTACAGACAGCAAGTGACGATCAAGAGACCAGGCATAGTAGTAAATATTATGGTCTCTTGAAACGATTTAATACGGCCTGAGAAAAAGCGTAAGTGTTCTCTGTAAATGTGTGTCTTCTTTTTCCATTTTACTGATAGTTTAAGCTTATATGAGAAACGTGACAATTAGTGTCCTATCCAGTCTTTTTATGATCCATGGTAAAACAATAGTCACACAAAAATCAACATATAGCCCCATTTACACGGTAACCTTTTCTGGCACGGCACTCTTAAATTTGGGCACGCGTACCTATCATTTTTGGTACGCCCGGTTTCGTTTACACGACTATTCTGCAGACGGCCCTTATCGTTTTGAGCACTCCTGAAAATGAGTGTCCTTTGTACAACTGTCAGCGGTATTTCATGGGGATTTTATTTTCAAAATGGCGGACAGTATTTTAAAATCACGACCACAAATGGGGCTTTACTATCATTTCTTGATGAAAAATCGAAGCAACATTTTGAAAAAAGTTACGTTTGTCTAGAACATTTGCATTTGTTTAGGGCTTCCTGAATTTTCTCTTCTCCCCACACTTGAATTAAAACCCGTGTCGTATCTTCAGACCACAATTTGCCTCTAGTTTTGGCTTCTTTGCCCGTGGCATACGAAATTCCCGACTGCATTTCAGACGCAGTACTAGTAGAAGACGTAGAAGACGACGCCATCTTGATAGAAGAAGTGCACTTGTGCGACTGCGCAGTAGAGAATACCACTGGCCGAAGATCTGTGGGCGCTGTTTTGATACGCGTGCCTTTTTCTGCTGCGGGCCGAGACTACCTCCTGAGGTGGTCTCGGCCCGCTTAAAACTAGGACCGCGTGCCCAAATAATTTAGGCACGGGTACCGAAAAAAATATGTTTACACGACAAAAAATTGGGGCGCCGTACCAAAAATGGTAGGTACGCGTGCCCAAATTTAAGAGTGCCGTGCCAGAAAAGGATACCGTGTAAATGGGGTTATAGTGACAACTGGTCCGTGCATTTCCTATCAGTGAGAACCTGCAGTTTCATGACTAAGAATCAACAATATTACATGGCCTTTATTGTTCCCAAGTGCTCATTTGTAGCCGCAATAGTTGCTTGGTTGATGTAGCGTTTATACAAAGTTGTTTAAAAATATTTCTAGATTCAGGTTACTTCACAACCATATAGCTCCATCCTCAATGCTGGCCTGTGTTCCCACTGTGTCGGTATCACACGCAGATACTTGGCTTGAATTGGTTTGGCAAAGATATATATATTCTGTTTCTCTATCCCTGTTACACCTTTGAATACCTAAACAGAGAAACACGAAAAGGTATATATATATATAATCAGTGTTTACCCTCTTGAAATAAAGTTATTATTATTATTATTATTATTATTATTATTATTATTATTATTATTATTATTATTATTATTATTATTATTATTATTATTATTATTATTATTATTATTATTATTATTATTATTATTATTATTATTATTATTATTATTATTATTGTTGTTATTATTATTATTATTATTATTATTATTATTATTATTATTATTATTATTATTATTATTATTATTATTATTATTATGCAACTTATCAGTGTGCCCCCCAAGTCCCCCAGAACCCCTGTGAGATTGTTTTAAAAATCTATTCAATAAGCTGAATAGTTGGTGGGTTCAGTATTTTGTGATTTGAACCTTGCGTTCATGAGTTATAGAGGTTTGAAATCTCAATATGCAAATTTGATGACGTCTACTAAGACATCATTTATTATACAAAAACGCCCTTGTGCTGATTATTGACATTTGAAAACTTACAGAATATTTTCACGGTCTTTATAAATGATTTTATAACTTTTTTGCCCATTTAAAAAAATAAGTTCTTCTTGAAAAAGTCTAAATAAGTTATGGCAAAGTTATGGCAAATTCCTTAGTAGACGTCATCAAATTTGCATATTGAGATTTCAAACCTCTATACTCATAAACGCAAGGTTCAAATCACAAAATACTGAACCCACCAACTATTCAGCTTATATTGAATATATTTTTAAAACAATCTCACAGGGGTGATAGGCACTTTAAGCCGTATTAGCCTGTGTGCAACCGTCTTCCCGACCTGGCAGAAAAGTACAGCTGCGCGCCAAGTGTTTTTCTCTTCCTTCTTTTAGGGCTAACAGTAAGAAGAATCTTTATAGTACCTTCTTGGAAAACAATGAATTTGAATGTGGTTCTCAACTAACCTTTCTGCCATCTGGCTTAATGTAGTCGTTCCAGCGATGGCCATCCACACTGTAGGAAAAAACCAGTTCCTTTATCCATGCACCAACATTTAGCGGAGTTATCATCGTTCCTTGTAAGCAAACTCGTGAAACATATTTCGTATTTGGAAGCTCCACCTGGAAATACGGGTTTGAAGTATCGTTGTAAAGTGCGACCCAGCCTTTTGCGCCGAAGCGTCCGCTGTACGGTGGGTTAGCAGGCTCGAAAGACGATGCTGTGACTGCTTTGTCAGGAATGAGTTTATTTTTCATACCAAGGGGTTCACCCAATGATGTACAGTCTGAAATATATACATTAAGTAGTTTAGTTAAATGACCCAAATTAATTCTGGATCTGATGGTTGTCAGTCGGGTTGGGTAAACTCGTTACCAGGCTCTAATCCTCCCTCCCCAAACGGTCGACCATTGGGGAGGGGAGAAGAAGAGGCTGGGAACGAGGTTCGGATTAGTATAGGGCTTCTGAGAGCATGATAGTTCATGAATACTGGAATCTCACCTTCACATGTTAGTCCTTTATAATACGCACCACAATGACACTTATATCCTTGACAAGACGACGTCACCATACATGTCCCGCCATTCTTACAAGGATTCAATGCGCATGCGTCCTTATGGAAGTGTCTTACATTGTCCATGTACACAGTACCGTCATCACTTGGTTTCAAATCACAAGGATTAGTACTTCTACTCTTGGCATTCAGCTGGCACATTCGTTTAGTATGCATGTAGTTAATGCTGAAGCATTTGACGTCATTCTCGCATAGTATGACACACGTATCAAAACGTTTACCATATATGGTGTTGATCACGTGACCTGTCAAAACGTAGTTTGGGATGGATTGGATACTGCGGCAGGGTGGCGGGTCTGCGTGGACTTGTCTTGTTATTTGTCCCACTATAAGGCTTCTTAAAAGTATCCAGGTTAAGAGATACTGCATTGTCGATTATCTAAAACACAAATAAAAGAATGTAGTTACCTTTGTTTTTATTACTACGTGTAGGCCTTGAGCGGGACTTCCCGGCATCAATCATATTAAAACATCAAATATGTCGAATATGGCTTCTTTGATGTCTTGCCGGAGTCTGATCTTCTTGAAAAATCTTGACTTTCGTTTATTTAGTTTCTGTATGTATACGTGTTCTAGCAAACATGACAAATGAATGTATAGTCAGTCAGTCACCTCCCTGGTATAATGAGACCGTTGTAATGGTATTTTGACAGACTCCAAGAATAAACTGTTTTTAATTTCCGATGCTGTAATCAATGTTCTCGGATATGTGATATTTGTTTTGCGTTGAGACTAATCAAAACCTACAACTTTCAAGTTTAAATTTTAGTCTTAAATACTGGTACCTGAGATAAAAACAATTATTAAATACAGACAACCACTGGATATGAGCAAGCGCGCGCTCTGATTGGCTACTCTACTAGTAGACTATCAGCTGAACCACGAGTATAGAGAAAGTTGGAGATTTTCAACAATGGCAGACCGGTTTTGCCGAACTAAAAATAAAAACAAATGTTATATTTCTCACAATCCAGTGGTTGTCTATACTATAAAACAATTATTCCACTCAATCTCGTCGTACATAGCTATCGTCGTACATAGCTGATAATGTACGACTCGATTTCGTGGAATAATTGTTAAATATCCTTTCATTCGATTGGCAATAGAAAGATGATGGCGGTGGTTTTTGTGATGTTTTTGTTACTGTTTTTGTTCTGCCCAAAAATGCTGAAAGAACGCGCGATCTTCAAAACTTGGAAATTCATTGGAAATGTACAAAACCTTGGAAATTGAAATTGTTCAGCGAATCAGTTTCGATGAAATTCAGGAATTTCAATGATTTGATGAACGCGCTTTCCTGCTGACAGAGTCTCCTCGGTTTTCTTTCTCGCGCACGTCAATTTCCAAGGTTTGAAGTGCGCGGGATTTTTTTCCCATATAACATACAATACTGGTACGAAAATAGTTACAGTAACATCGAAAATCCTCGCACAATTTTATGTTTTTTTTATGTTTAATAAACTATCTATCTCTCTACAATGTATTTAGTATATAAAATATAATTCTTGGAACTATGTAGTGAAGAAAATGACTATACCCAATAGTATGTTATCTTCGACTTTAACTTCACAAAGGAGCAATACAACATTTCATCAGTCCCTACTTCGCTAATCAGAGGTGTGATTCAGTACAAAGATAAGACGAAAAAAGGTATACACCTATTTCAAAAAACGTTGGCATCTGAAATCTGAATCTGAATCTGTGACCTAAAAACACTCGTAGCCACACTATTCGCCAACGCAGGTCTTCGCCTAAAGGTCGTGTAGGCATATTCCAGTAATTACAAGATAGATCACAACTTATACCCACAATAATAATAAGATTTCAGATTCAGATATCAGATGCCAACGTTTTTTGAAATAGGTGTATATTGAGAGGAGAAAACTAAAAACTGGAAAGATCCCAGGATTGTGCGTACTTTGCACCAATGGTGGCGGGACCAAGTGGTGCACGCTACAGCAGATCGATTCTCTCATCTGAATTTCGATATTTCCAACTCAAACGACGTTCTAAAGAGTTTGAAATGAGTAGATAATAACAGTATTTATTGTTCATGCCTTCATAAGCTAGTATTTCTAAAACTACAATCGCATCTTACCTCGATTTTTGCTGCTACTATATGAATTCTCAGTGACGTTTTCGGATGGCGTGCGTACTTTGCTTTGTGTCAAGAACTGAACCTGTTTGTACTTCTAACTGTTTCCAGTTTGTCACTTCTTGGATTTCCTTATTTTTCAATTCCTTCTCAGGCTTCAGTTTCTGTTCATTTGTTTGTTTGGACACGTTTTAATTTTGTTCGCTTCATTTCAAGCTTTCAGTTCCGACTGAACGTAGGCGACTTGAATTCCGTCCAAAGGCGTCATCAGCTGTCATTAAGGCAAACAACGTTTGCACCTGTATTGATCCATGGAACCAGTCCATCTTCTTTTACAACAATTTTCTTCCGAGTAATAACCCCTAAAATAGACTTAAGATGAGTATTATTCAAACTTTCGTAATATCTTTATTTCCGGTAGTTTAAAAGTGGCGAATTCATGAAGAGACAGACTAATGAATCGATATATCCATCTAGAAGCTGAGTTTCTTATCAAGTTTCAAGCCTGAAGTATACTAACACCCAAGACAATCAATCAATCATAGGATTACCTAAATATTAGTTTGGCGAAACGGATACAGTTTTTCGATTGAATTCAGTCGGCTATGAACTGCACTTACAATTGAAGAAGTAGAGTAACTTTGTAGTATGTATGTTTTTCGTATCTGATGGAGCTTTTAAAAATGGGCATCATTTGCTCTTGTCTTTGAACTTGATAACTCTGTTTTAGCAGCTACGTAAGTGAAGGTAAACATATAATAAAAAAAGTAGAGGTAGTGACAGTCTCATAGGAGCATCATAAAACTACAGTGAAAGAGTCTCACACCTGTCAACGTCAGGAAATTTAATTTAATTATTTTATTTTTCATATTTTTTATTTCTTTATTCCTACCTTTATCATGGCTTAATTTTTAATGTTATTTTTACTATTTTTATTTACCTTACTCATTTCTTTCTAGATTATTTCAGGAAATGGGTATTGAGAAACAGTTCACAGTCAGTCCTCAGCATGCTATACGTATACGAATCTCTATCGCATGTGGGAGCAATTTTCGAAGTCAATTTACACGCATGCGCAGACAAACTTTTGACGAACGCAGGGGAAAAACCAACAAAGTTTAGCTTATTTGTATCGATTTTGAAAATGGATATTCAAAATACAGTGACTATGGATGAAATTGAAAATGCTTTCCAGGTAAGACGTGTTTTATAATTTGAAACTAGGCTAACCATAGGTCAAAAATTGCGACCTCCGAATTCAAAAACCAAGACAAATTGACAATCCTCCATGCACGTAAAAATGTTTTGATTTCGCGATCGTTTCTTGTCCATTTCAGCCGTGGGAACGGTCCATTCTGATTGGTTGATATTTACAGAGATGTGATTTCCGCTGTCATGTTACATAGCGTGTATTAGTACATAGCCACCTGAACAGTTTTAGAAATCTATTGACATAGAATTTATAAGCCATCTACGCTTCGCTCCGACGGCAATTATTATCACATACATACATACTTTATTAGGTTTTCCAACAAGGCTTTTCAAAACCCATATCACTGAAGAAAGACATTAGTATCAATCAATAAAAATCAACATACACTTTTTTTCGTTATCAATGTATACGTACTTTATCGATTTTGCTACACTTATGAACGGTCTCTTATGAACACCTATATATATCTTGAATTTAGAAAGTTTGGTACGGTTGGCGGCACGATAAACGAACGAGCTGTTAGGCAGATAATTCAGTGACAATGTCTCTGCATCTGGGATGACTTGGTTTCCAAGAGCTAGCATTTATACGGTACTAGGAGTAGGATTCGATCGACTACTTATGTTATCCACAGTGGCAATCAGTGCAGCGACTTAGCACACAACAGAGCTGAAAGACTAATAAAATAACATTGCCTTCCCCTCGATATGTTGCTAACTGAAGCGATCGTCAACAATAAATGAAGATCTTTACATAATTCCATCGAAGAAGAAGAATCGATAAAGTACGAGCAAAAAGGCTTCGAATCCAAAACACGAGATCACGAGTCACAAATGCCGAAATGAACGACGGGAACGTACGATATATGACGTCAGGGCAAAAGTCACGTGAAAAAAATCTTTCTCCACCCACTGAAAAACACAAATCGAGAATCGAGCTGGCATCTGAAACACAGGAAGCCCAACCAAAGATTAGCGTTGCTCCCAGTTCGCTCGCTGGGGCTCGCTCACTGGTCGCAATTACAGCTATATTGCAGTCGACAAACTTGTGCTTACCCCTCCCTCACATAGTTATGATTGGTAAAATGACGGTTGGCCCGTAGCGAAGCTGATCCGTCCACGGATGAACTTTTCAGATTGGACGTATTTATTTGCGAATTTCGACAGGAAGAAGTGACGGGATAGGGCCATGTTTGGGCTGGATGTGTTGGATATTTATTGGACAAATGGTATCCAGTGAAAAATTCGTTGTGGAGTGATTTTCTGCTGATTTACGGCATTGGTAAACAAAGACAAATATAGCCATTTATTTCGAAAATTTTACGATTTAGATTTCGCATGCATTCTCTGTATTCTCTGTCAACAAGAGCTTGGGCTACCTGTGGTGTTCCTAATCAATATTATTTAACAATTATTTGCCTGCCTACCAAATAAACCCGACCTACCTACCTACCTACCTTGCCTCAGGGTTCAGACCACAGGTAGCCCAAGCTCTACTCATGGCAGCTTTGCCTATCAGTTTTATTGAAAAACCTAAAAACACAATTTCTCTGAAAATTCTGAATAAAGTTCACTAAAACAAACACAGTGTGTTTTACTATATATTCTTCACATCTGGAGTGAATTTCAGCTCATTTTAATCATTTTGGGTATGTTTATTATACGACAGCAAAAAGCAAACGTCTTTTTCTCTTTCTTTCTTAGCGCGCGCGCAAAATTGACGTGTCCGAATTCTAAAACGTGTAATACGCTGTCATATTTGTACTCGTATTTGTACTGTAAGATTACAAGTTGTGTAATAATGTGACGACTGTCACAGTATACATATGAGGGGAAAACAAATACCCAAAATGATTAAAATGAGCTGAAATTCACTCCAGATGTGAAGAATATATAGTAAAACACACTGTGTTTGTTTTAGTGAACTTTATTCAGAATTTTCAGAGAAATTGTGATTTTAGGTTTTTCAATAAAACTGATAGGCAAAGCTGCCATGAGTAGAGCTTGGGCTACCTGTGTTCAGACGAAGTCTAGGTAAGTAAGTCTGCGACGAATAATTATTTTAGTATAATAGTAAAAAAAATCTCCTACTTTTCCCTTCCCCTCTCCCATCCATTTCCAATTTGTTTTCCTTCTTGTTCATTAAAATTTAAAGTTATATACATCATTTGTGAACTGGTCAGCGGATACACGATGAATATGTACATGAAAACAGTCACGCAACCAAGCGGAACCTAAAACGTTTATAGTCACGCGATGCTTGTAAAATGAATGTTTATGGTATCTTTATACTTCTAGTTGTGTACGTCGAGGGAGCGGCCCATCTAAGCCTCACATTCTATTCATTCTTGCCGATGATTTAGGATGGAGTGATGTTGGTTTTCATGGCTCCAAAATCCAAACACCAAACCTCGATAAACTTGCTTCAGAAGGAGTCATTTTGGACAACTATTATGTACAGCCGATATGCACACCGACAAGAGGGGCGCTCCTTTCAGGGCTTTATCCTATTCATTTAGGTATGTTGTAAGCTGATTCGCACTTTGAACATCTTCATAAAGAAAATGTACAATATATTAAGTAAGTTAATGAATAAATTGTGCTGATCGAATATCACGTGATGTACTTGTTGACATGATATTTTATGATTATTAGATCCTTAGATCAAATAAACAATCTATTAAACATGTGCAGCTAAGATAAAGGATTGTGTTTTTGTTTTTTTTGCTGCAGTACTTGCAGATCGAACTAGTCTGTATATATATTGGTGAAATCATTGTACTTATAAAATTGTGACAGCAGCGAACCGGTGTTGGAGGGTTGGGGAGG
This sequence comes from Actinostola sp. cb2023, assembly GCA_033675265.1. NCBI lineage: Eukaryota > Metazoa > Cnidaria > Anthozoa > Actiniaria > Actinostolidae > Actinostola > Actinostola sp. cb2023. The sequence goes on along the minus strand of JAUJYZ010000591.1, from coordinate 171,571 downwards.
GAAGACGGTAATTTCAGAGTATCAAATTATATGGTTTCATTCACACGTTGTGCCATTTTTAAACACTTGAATCCCTTCAGGGTGTGAAATATAATTTCATTGTCAATTATTCAACATCATCATTATTATATTTAAATCGTAGTAGCTCATATGTATTTATAATATTTAAATTGTCATAGGATTGCAACATGGTATAATACACAATGGATATCCTTATGGGCTGCCTCTCAATCTCACTCTTTTGCCACAGAAGCTCAAAGATGCAGGTATATCCTTGTTAAACTGATTTCATTCATTTTACGGTCATACTATGAAGTTTTAGCAAAATTGTTGGATATGTTTTCTTTAAGGCTACAGCACACACATGTTGGGCAAGTGGCATTTAGGATTTTACAACTGGGAAAGTACACCGACCTACCGAGGATTTGATACTTTTTACGGCTTTTACAGTGGCGCTGAAAACCATTATACACATGTTCAAGATCATTACCTTGATTTACGGGACAATATAAGGGTTGTGAGAGACATGAATGGAACATATTCTGTCCATCTATTTACTAAGGTACAGTACGTCATGTCAAATTTGCATGGATATAATTGCATTGTCTGATTAATGGTGCATGTAAGTCTTTAAGAGACTCATCAGTCATTGAAGGAATAATAATAATAAACTTTATTACCGTGTCAATAATTAGTTAGCTTACATTAACAGTATGCTAATTGAGGACACCTATCTAAAGAAATTGAAATAAAATAAAATAATTAAAATATATCACCTAATATATATAATTACATAATGTCAATACTAATAATATCAAATCTAAAATCTAAAATTTGTATTAAAATAATTATAAAAATATTAAAAAAAAATTATAATATGTATATATACAAACTAGTGAAAATATGTTCATTTTTTTCCATAAAAACTTGAAGTATGGGAGTTGAAATAGGATGAGTCATTTCATTTTCCATAATGTATGTGATAGAGTGGGGTAGTCATATATTATGGTTTATACCCAGGGTTAAACAAATCACTGTGATAACATTAAAAATGTGCATCTATAAATTCCCAGTCTTGACTGATCAATTGAGAAATGAGTGATAAAGTTCTGATTTCTGTTGATTTATTCAGCAAGCCGAAAAGATATTTGAGGCTCACGACTCCTCCAAGCCAATGTTTATGTATATGGCATACCAGAATGTCCATAGTCCTGTACAGGCACCTCAAGCCTATATTGATAGATATAGTTTTATAGATGACCCTATCAGACGTACATACGCAGGGATGGTGACTATCATGGATGAAGCTATTGGAAACCTCACTGATAGCTTAAAACATACAGGGTACAGAAAGATATTGTGTGTAATTATTTGCAAATATGTTATATATATTGGTAATTTTTAGGCTTTCGCGTGAGTTGGACATGCATGATATATTAGTTTTTACGGTTTTTCCATGTGAAAACCGTAAAAACTAATATATCATGTTATATATTCCTGCTTTGTATCATAGAATATAGAAAATGGTACTACTGTAGAACGTCATCTGTTTTTATTCTTCTTGTTCCAATGCGTATGCATGCTTACACTTGGATTCCAATATATAACAACAGATACTAACAATATAGTGTTTCAACTTGCTTTATTTCCTCCTATTGGCCTTCCTTTCCTTCCTTCTTTCATCCCACCTTTTCTTTCCTGCAACCATATCTCCCTCAATCCCTTCCTGCCTTCCTTTCTTTTCTTCCTTCTTTCCTACAACCCCCTCTCCCTTCCTTTCCTTCCTTCTTTCACCCCTCCTTTTCTTCCTTTCCTTCGTTCTTTCACTCCTCCCTTTCTTCCTTCTTTCCAACCATCTCTTCCTCAATCCCTTCCTGCCTTCTTTTCTTCCTTCTTTCCTCTAACCCTCTCTCCCTTCTCTCTTTTCTTCCAAGCTTGCTTCCTTTCCTTCCTTCTTTCACCCCTCCTTTTCTTCCTTCTTTCTCCAATCATCTCTCCCTCAATCCCTTCCTGCCTTCTTTTCTTCCTTCTTTCCTACAGCCCCCTCTCCCTTCTCTCTCTCTTTCCTTCCAACCTTCCTTCCTTTCCTTCCTTTCCTTCCTTTCCTTCATTCCTTCCCTCCTCCTTTCTTCCCTATCTTCCCTTCCTTCATTTACTTGTTTGTTCTTCTATCCGTTTGCCTTGCTGTGCTAATATTTGTGATACTATCGATAATTTTCTGCGTTCGTTGTTCCTCTCTCATTTAGTCATTTCATCTTCTAGGATGTGGAATAACACCATAATAATCTTTAGTACTGATAATGGTGGTATACCCAAGAATGGTGGTTATGACTTTCCTTTGAGAGGAAGAAAGGATACTCTATGGGAAGGTGGTATAAGAGGTGTGTCATTTGTACACGGCTCAAACTTGGCAAGGAAAGGTGTCAAGTGTGATGGCCTTTTTCATGTATCAGACTGGTACCCTACGTTAGTGAACCTTGCAGGTGAGATTTACTAGTGGAAAGTAGGGGGGATGGTAAGTACATGTAAATGGCCCAAAGGGGGTGAGGGGAGGGGATTTATGGTACAGCACAACATTAAGAGAAGAGTTTCTCTTGGGTAAACTTGGTGATCTTGGGTTCCCTGTGTTATTGGGCTTCCTGTGGTTTGCAAGGAGAAAATATCTTGATTTGTCCTGAAAGTTGTGAGTATGTCAGGATGTCATGGCTCTGGCCGCGTCTTCAGCATTGGACCTAGGACGACCCTGAACCGTCAACATTTCATTCTGCGCATTTTCTTCCATGTGCTTCCAATCGTTGTGTTTTAGAGCTAAAAAAATTATACTAATGTACACTATCTATATGTAGGCTAGCTCAAAAGGATCTCAGCCAATCAAAATATACTAAAATATCATTCTCTGCTAGGTGGAAGCTATGACAGTGAGGCTCTTGATGGTTATGACATATGGGAAGCTATTTCACATGGAAAGCCTTCTCCAAGAATTGAACTTCTTCACAATATTGACCCCAGGTCTTCACATGACAGTGAGGACGAGCTGGGGTTTGGGTACCAAGGTATTGGTTTGCGTAATGGAGATATGAAACTATTGATGGGTGTCCCGAACATATCGTACTTTATACCGCCTGAGGATAGACCGTTCCACATGGACATGTCACGTGATAATCAGGTAATGAACAAGACGCTCAATGAGCGTTCACTCGGGCATTGTGAAAAGGAAAATGTCAGTTGTTCGAGGAAGTACTTGAAAATGAATGCCAGTTGGTTGAAGAACAAGGACAATGTCAGCTGCGCGAGGAGAGACCTGACAATGACTGACAGTTGCGTGACGAGGGAGACTATGTATATACATGTATGTGTCGAGTTCATTTGATTTGCCTTTGAGTTCATTTGATTATACCTTTTGACTTTGAGTTCAATTGATTTGATTTTGATGAGTTTGTGTAAAGGCCCCCTCTCTAGCTTCAGATCCCGAAACGTCGAGTTTGGAATCGAGTTCGGGTTCGAGTTACGGTTCGAACGTCGAATAAAACAAGGACATCTTCTTCAATACAATATAATTTCTCTGACGCCATGACAATCAGTGACAGTTGAGTGACGAGGGAGACTATTAGTCCGGTGAGTACGAACATGATACGTCTTGAGGTTAGGTCAGATGGTTCCGATAACGGCCTCGCGTTTGTTTAAAAAAAAATATATTTTAAGCGAGCTTCTAGTCCTTTTACCACTTCTAGTCATTGAACGATGAACTAGAATCCTGACCTTTTAATAGCTTGAAGATCTACAGCTGCTTTCAAAACTAAGATTCAAAATCTACTTGAGTCCTGTTTCTCGTTTATCTTTTCAAATCTGCTGAGTAATCTTGAAACTCCGGATACGATTAAATACGTCGCATAATCGTCATTTTGGAGCCGAACAAAACTACTACTACTACTACTACAACCGAAATCCGCATTTTCTAACTCGGGCGGCCTGCGGCCTGGGCCCGAGTAATTAACAAACAAGCATAGCTCTCACCTAATTTAATTCCTTATTTGGTAACATAATTCCATATTAGGAAGGCACTTGTTGCTTGTGCTATCCAGCCTGTCGCCAGTCTTGAAATATGCACAGGGAACGACTCTGTGAGATTTGTGTACAACATTTTTTTGTCTTTGAGCCATGCGTTGATCAATGGCTTTCATCAGTAAAATCACTTCAAATCAAAATCACAAAACCACTGTGAATAACGTTGACCATGCATAACACCGTGCCGTAGGTTTTCCTTTTGCTACTGTTTGGTACTTCATTGTTAAAAGCATCGAGACAATGTATGATGCGTTTCTCAAGAACTTGTTTATTTTTATTATTATTATTATTATTATTATTATTATTATTATTATTATTATTATTATTATTATTATTATTATTATTATTATTATTATTATTATTATTATTATTATTTATTATTTATTATTATTATTATTATTATTATTATTATTATTATTATTATTATTATTTTCCACTCATACGAAAACAACTCTAATAATACAGCGAATATTTACTGCCCTTCATACATAGGTCGCTGTGGATTATGTACAAGTGGCTTTGTATAACATCACTGCTGATCCTTATGAGAAAGAAAACCTCAAAGATAAGTATCCCGATATCGTTCAAAAGTTGCAAGATCGAGTAGAATTCTACCGCAAGACTGCACTTCCGTCTGCAGAGAAGCCTAAAGATCCACAGGCCAAGAAAACTGCAAAAGAGAATGGTGCCTGGACTCCCTGGACATAATTATACAATCATAATTGTAAACTAGTAGGTAATCCACAAGCCAGGAAAACTGCTAAAAAGAATGGTGCCTGGACTCCCTGGACATAATTATGCAATCATAATTGTAAACTAGTAGGTAATCCACAGGCCAGGAAAACTTCAAAAAAGAATGGTGCCTGGACTCCCTGGACATAATTATGCAATCATAATTGTAAACTATTAGGTAATCCACAGGCAAGGAAAACTGCAAAAAAGAATGGTGCTTGGACTCCCTGGACATAATTATGCAATCATAATTGTAAACTATTAGGTAATCCACAGGCAAGGAAAACTGCAAAAAAGAATGGTGCCTGGACTCCCTGGACATAATTATACAATCATAATTGTAAACTAGTAGGTAATCCACAAGCCAGGAAAACTGCAAAAAAGAATGGTACATGGACTCCCTGGACATAATTATGCAATCATAATTGTAAACTAGTAGGTAATCCACAAGCCAGGAAAACTGCTAATGGTGCCTGGATTTCCTGGACATAATTATACAATCATAATTGTAAACTAGTAGGTAATCCACAGGCCAGGAAAACTGCTAATGGTGCCTGGATTCCCTGGACATAATTATGCAATCATAATTGTAAACTAGTAGGTAATCCACAGGCCAGGAAAATTGTAAAAAAAAGCATGACTGTAAACTGGTAGGAAGTAGCGTAATCTTACACTTTTAGCAAAGTTTTTACAGATAAAAATAATTATCCTTCTGGACAGAAAAGAAGAAAAATGTATAAATATAAATTCAAAAGTCCTTTTCGGCAGACAATTTTCATTTTTGTAATAATTTTTTATTCTTAATTCAGTTTTAGCAGCAAATAACCATACAATGTTCGCTACGAATAATAAAATATATAATAGTACTAAAAAAACACAATTTCTTGTAATACAGTACACGGTTGGTATAACAATATATTTATGAGATCTCGAAAGCTTATCGGGCCCGAAAAGGGTTTCTTTAAAAATCTATATCTTCAAAACAAAGTAGTTTACATACATGAAACTTTGCATGAAGGCAAAGTTTGTTCATATTTTAAACATGTCAAAAGAACAGCTTTGTAGAGTAAGTGTCTCAGATTTCTGGGAAGTCTTTTCGGGCCCGAAATGTTTACGGGGCTTTCGAGAAACAGGGCACTGATCACACAAAAAGGAGCTTCGTTGTTAGACCCCTTTGATAAATTCGTCTCATGAAATATTTTATAAATTGGAAGCCACACCCTAAATGAATTAAGCCCCCTTTGGTGCGAATATCTTAATCAATCTAGGTCCGTTTTATTGAGTTATGTAGATTCTCGTAAGTGATGTGGGTTTTTTTTTTAACCCACAAGCTTTATTAGTCGTACGTTGAGACAAAGAGAAACACCTTGCCACGTGCTTGAACGGCACGTGGTGTTAAAAATAGAAATATTCGCTGGATACTGACTCGTCATTGTACATAGGTCATAATTAGTATGCTATTATACAATCGTCATGTAGTATTATGAACCTGTTGGTATACTTAGCACTGAGAAGTTTAATTTCCAGAACTGAACACCATCAATAATGGTGTTGTCTTTTCTTGGAGACAGTTTTCAACTGTTGACATCGTTTTTTTGGAGCACGTTAGTGATCGGTTGTATTGTTCTCGTTGTTCTCTATCGATTAGGAACAAGACAAGCCAGATTACTTCAAAAAAAGTTCCCTGGTATTCCAGGCCCCAAGCCCTGGCCCTTCATTGGCGATCTACCTAATCTTATCAAAGCAAAAGGCCAAATACATATTCTTTTTGATGGATATTACAAGAAATACGGCAGTCTCTTCACAGCCGATTTCTTCGGTTCACCGGCCTTGGTCATCAGCGATCCTGAAATGTTAAAGGACATTTTGGTCAAGCGATTTGACTGCTTTCACGACAGACCTGTAAGTGAATAATATAGTCTTTGTAATGAAAATCGTAGTCGATGTACATGTTATACCGCTGTATTCTCAAAAGTTGCAGCAAAAAGTGATTCCACAGGATGTTGTGCTGATGTAGTGAATGCGTGACGGAAGTAAAAACGGATGCGTAGGAGACCAATGTAGAGAATGCGTGACGAAATTCACCCGTGTGTTTTTAAAGTAAATATATCTGTTTTTTTTCTTCTGAGAACCAAGTTTCAGAACTACAATAAAGTAAATTACTGTCATATCCGTCGTTCTTCCTACATTCTTTTCTCTCTCTTTTGTTATCTGTGTTTTTTTTCTTCTGAGAACCAAGTTTCAGAACTACAATAAAGTAAATTACTGTCATATCCGTCGTTCTTCCTACATTCTTTATCCTCTCTTTTTTTTTCAACAGAAAGCCTTCTCGTTACCGAAGCCTCTAGACAACATGATCGGCATAGTCAAAGGCGAATCATGGAGAAAGATTCGTAATACACTATCACCGTCGTTCAGCGCACACAAACTGAAAGCAATGGTTCCTATGATCAATACGACATGTGACATATTACTGAACAAGATTGAAGAAGTTTCAAAGACTAAAGAAAGCTTTGATATTCTAGGGTATGTAAACTGCTTTTACGTTGGGAGTTCAACGGATTCAATATTCACAGTGTTATGATTTTGAACTATCCCATACCATCTTTTAGTAGAAACCAACTAGCATACTATCACGAATCCTGCAATCTGATTGGCTAACGTACTCACTATCTGTTGCGTGATAGATAGTGAGTAGCGAAAAAGCCGGCGTTTTGAACAAAAACAAAGCGAAAAATCAATAAATATTGGTATAAATCGAAGGTAGTATGCTAGTTGGTTTCTACTAAAACTATTAGACTACTCGTTTTCTATGAGTTCAAATAGTCAACTCGACGCTACGCGCTTCGTTGACTATTGACTCATAGAAAACTCGAACTCGTAGTATAATTTTTAAATATATCACGGGGGCGTCGACCATCATCGATAACACAGCACCATCAGTCCTATTACAACCATTAGCCTGGTTGTGTCATTATCATTATTATCATCTTTATCATCAACATCATCCGATCATTACTGTCATCACCATCATCAGCGGATCAGCGGGATTACTCACCATTATTTTTTCATATTGGGAATTCATCAGGGGTCGGGTATACTGGGTAACCTTCTTATTGGGTGGGATGTGGTGTAATGTATTTTAAAGGGGACTTCGTGTCCTATTGTACAACAACTGCCTTATGGGCGAATCTTGAAAATAAAATAAAAAATATAAAAAATACATAAAAAAATAAATTATACCTATACATAATTAGAAAACACACTATTTTGTTGGTTGTTCAGATATCAACAGGCTCTCACTCTCGATATCGTGATGTCAACATCGTTTGGTCTTCACACAGAGTTCCAAATCAATGCCGATGATCCCGTATTTAAAATGGCAATTGCGGCCATGAAACCAGGACCTTTGCAAGCCATTGCCAACATAGTTTTGCCATTGTTTCCATATGGAGAACGGTTTGCATTTTCAAGACTTGGCGGAAGACTCTTCTTCAAGGACATGCTAGACTTGTGCGCGCTGGCACAAGATGTTGTTGACGAAAGAAGAAAGAAGGAATCATCACGAAAGGTGACCGTTACACGATAGACTACTAAATTTACCCTCGAAATCAATCAGGATCGGAAGTACAGATAGCTGAAGTAGTAAGGCGCAGTCATTTAGGACTAGGATACGACTGTTCCCTCCCTCCCTGAAAGCGAAACGCGCAAAGGAGCACGTTGATCCTTTGCGATCCCCTCTAATCCCTTCCCATGGTGCCTTGCTCCCCAGTTCTTTTCGCTTTCTCGTCTCCCTCCCCTTCCCCTCCGAAGAAGCGACTGGGTTCGAGGCAGGTGTTTTGCATAGAATTTCCTAAGTGGCGCGCGGATTCGAGTCACTGTCCGGTGGACCCGATTTTTTTTTTAGATTCTGGGTTTTATTTCTTCGGTAAAGTTTTATCTTTAAATGATTATTTTTGTCTTTTACATTCTGTTTTTTTTCCGGTATATTTAATTTTTACTTTATTTAATTTTTCTTTATTTTTATGTTTTCCCCCAAACTGAATCACGGTATTTGTTTCGAGGGTGCGCCTAATAGGTGAGGTGCGTCTTATACGCGAGGAAATATGTGACAATAACACAATCGTAATGGTTTACTTTATGAACATTGTAACTTACAATACAATGAAATAACATCTCGTGTATATTCGAACAAGGTGTTATTTACATTATCTTTAATTTTCTATCGACAAAACGGCCTATTATTCGATAGAAATGCAGCCAAATGAGATCTGTTTTCTTGTACGGGATCTTGTTGACGATGATCACAATGATTTCTTATCGAATAATTGAAATTTTAATGAAGAGATTACTGCGACCACAACATCGGTACCACCATTTTTGTTGCCAGTTTTCAAGCAGCATGTGACAAGCAGCATGTAATTAACTCTTTTTTTTTTTTCCAGGATTTTCTTGATTCGATGCTCAACGCCACAAATCCTGACACTTCAGACAACAAAAAACTTTCCGACGAAGAATTGATTGCTCAACTTATTGGATTTTTACTAGCCGGACACGAAACAACTAGCACAACGTTAGCTTTAGTGTGCTATAACCTAGCAACCAAGCCTGATGTCCAGGAAAGACTACAGCAAGAGATTGATAGAGTGTGGACTGATGAAGATGAGATGCCATCGTACGACATGGTACATGAACTACCCTACCTAGACATGGTGATGTCAGAGACGCTTAGGCTGTATACATTAGGTTTGTCTATTGTTTTAATATTTTTAGGTTTGTCTATCGTTTGTCTATCGTGTTTAAATAAAACTATCCTACCTAGACATGGTGATGTCAGAGACGCTTAGGCTGTATACATTAGGTTTGTCTATTGTATTTATTTTTTTAGGTTTGTCTATCGTTGGTAATTGACTTAATTCTGAGTCCTGATTCACACGTATACTAGCACGTGTACTCAAGCAAACAGGCGTGTTTTTACGTGCGTTATGACGATAAGGATTGTTTATGGAAGTGGTAGTAGTCTTGATTCACACGTATACTAGCACGTGTACTCAAGCAAACAGGCGTGTTTTTACGTGCGTTATGACGATAAGGATTGTTTATGGAAGTGGTAGTAGTCTTGATTCACACGTATACGAGCACGTGTACTCAAGCAAACAGGCGTGTTTTTACGTGGTTATGACGATAAGGATTGTTTATGGAAGTGGTAGTAGTCTTGATTCACACGTATACTAGCACGTGTACTCAAGCAAACAGGCGTGTTTTTACGTGCGTTATGACGATAAGGATTGTTTAAGGAAGTGGTAGTAGTCTTGATTCACACGTATACTAGCAACGTGTACTCAAGCAAACAGGCGTGTTTTTACGTGCGTTATGACGATAAGGATTGTTTATGGAAGTGGTAGTAGTCTTGATGATGATGACATTGTAGTGGAGGAATTTATGCCTGATGGAAATGTGTATTGTAATGATAATGATGGCATTTCTGGTGATCGTAAATGATACGATTGCAATGATAATTGATGCGGATGATAGTGGTGATGATGATGATGATGGTGGTGATGATAATGTTTATAATGGTGATGATAATGGTGGCATTTGTGGTGATCGTAAATTATATCGATTGCGATGATAATTGATGATGATGGTGATGATAATGGTTGTGGTGATGTTTGGTGGTGGTTGTTGTAAATGATGCATGATGATGATGATGTGAGTGGTTTGTGGTGATGGTGATAATTGCGGTTTTATAGTGGTGAAAATGTAATAATAGTTAATGAGGATGATGATGAACTGATGGCAATGATGATGGCAATGATGATGGTGATGATAATGGTTGTGGTGGTGGTTGTAAATGATGCATGATGATCATGATGTGAGTGGTTTGTGGTGATGGTGATAATTGCGGTTTTATAGTGGTGAAAATGTGATAATAGTTAATGATGATGAACTGATGGCAATGATGATGATGATGATAAGAACTTAAATAATTGTTGTCTTCTTTCTGTACGCTATATATATTTTTCTAGGCTTTATGCTATTACGTGAATGCACCAAGGAATGTGTCATCAAAGGAATAAAGATATCCAAGGACACGCCTATTCTGGTACCCGTATATAGTATCCACAGGGATCCCAATATCTATCCCAACCCCGAGACGTTTGACCCCGAACGCTTCAGTGCCGAGGCTAAGCAGTCACGCGACCCTTTCTTGTATCTCGCCTTTGGTCATGGACCTCGTAATTGTATTGCTACGAGGTTCGCACAGATTGAAGTTAAGCTGGTCCTGGTTCGACTATTGAAGAAGTATTCATTTGTTGTGACACCTGAGACCAAGATTCCTCCAAGTTTTGGAATCAAAACAGTTTTGACAGTTACTGGGGACATTACTCTGGGTGCTCGAAAAAGGGCCGAATACCAAAATACTGGGTGATATACTACTTTGTCTTTCTAGAACCCAGGCCCTCAGTTTTGATCCCGGCCATAGTCGTACATAAAAAATATCCACGTTGGCTAACAAGGCCATTATTTGTCGTGTTTTGGTCAGGGGGAGGGAAGGGGGAAGGTGGAGGTCTGAGGGGGAGAGGGAGGGGGATTTGAGAATTGATTTATCTCATTTTTCATCAGTCCTATGTACAATATATTACAAATCTTGTTTCTACAATATCTGATGGTTTCAGTACGCGCGCAAAGGATTATGGTACAAGTGGTCCTCCATCTCTTTCTGTACTAATATCTTCCGAACAACCAACTCCTTTCAAGGCTCCTGCTTTGTTCGGTGACCAACAGCCATTAATAAGCCAGTAAGTCTGCATCTCACCTTTACCCTGGCCAAGCAGAAAAAGAAAGAAAATTAGGGTTAATTCAAACAAAAATATCATTAATTGAGTTCAAAAAAGTTGGGATTAATGCAAATCAATATTATCAGGTCGACCTTGACTGGTATATGCCCACGAAACTCGGTCTCGTATCCCTGGAAGCACGTCAGTATTTGGAATGTGCTCTCACTGATGTGGATCTTTTGAGCTGAAAAAGTAGCAAAAATATATACTTTCTTTATTTTTCTCTTTTTATGGGCTTCGCTGCTGAATATGTTAGCAATAACGACAAAATCTGAACAGAACAGATTTCACTATCAGCTTCAAGTACACAAGTATCCGAGAAAAAATTATGGTGATCAGTACAGTTCGCGGGAAGGAGGAGCCTGGGTACGACGTTACTACCAAATATGGAAATTCGTAACCAAATATGGACGAACCAAGACGTTCTGATGCGATCAGTGTGTTTGTTTGAACGCTTTACTTACGCAGTCCTGTTGTTTGCATTCTTGATGCTGTGTTGACTGTATCGCCAAACAAACAGTACCTCGGCATCTTATTGCCTACAATGCCCGACACACAAGGACCTTGAATGGAAAAAAAAAATTATTTCAAAAAATAGATTAAAAACTTAAATAAAAAAAATAAAAAAATGGACAGCCCTTTGGTCACCCTGTGGTAAAAGGACCCAGTCCTCCTCTCCTTTGCCATGCCACAGGAACACCAAACAGCAAGTTTTATTGCCTGCGGAGCGAAGGCTACAGTTTCAGTGTGATAAAATTCAAAGTGTTACCTGTGTGTATTCCAACACGGATGACGAGGACCTCGCCAGGAACTTCGGCCAGATCAAAGTCGCGAGTGACTTGTACCAAGTCAATGGCCATATGACATATCTGATCCACGTGATTGTCTTCGTTTCTTATCGGAAGACCAGACACTACCATGTAAGCATCGCCGATGGTTTCAACCTTGTAGACGTCATACTTGTCGATCGTGTCATCAAATGCACTACGAAATAAAAGTATTCTACTTTTAAGTATAATAAGTATAAGGAGTCGTTAACCTTTTTTGGGAAAGCACAATTTACATGCTTTTTCCTTTTCGGCATATAAGTTCACACTTTCATTTGCTTCTCTTTTTCCTGGCATCTTTCCAATGTTTCGAGAGAGTGCGTGCATTTATATCCAGTGTGCCCGTCTGTGTGAGCTCGGCGCGCTCAATCGGCCAGCTCTGCCAACCGGCATTAACTGGCATTCGTTTTTAAAATATGTGTGTAAAAGTTGTGCAGTGCAATACAGAACGTGATCTTTTTAGTTGTTATTTACTAACATATTTCTACCTGTAAATGCCGTTCAACATCGAGGTCACTTCCATGGGTGAAATCATCGCGCAAATATTCGTAAAATTCACGATATCGCTAAAGAACACTGTCACACTGTCGAAATACTCCGAGTTGACTTTCTCTCCTTTTTTCAGCGACTCTGCAACTGATTGAGGAAACATGGCAGACAAGACGCTGTCTGTTCTTTTCTGTTCTTCCTGCAGGTTTAGAGTTACGGTTTCAAGTTGAGCCGCGTACTTTTGTATGGTGTTTGTCATGCGTATTACAGCAATGATCATCAAAGGTGTCAAGACAAGAACCAGGGCGAGGAGAATCGAGCGAATCGCTAATTCAGTATTTTTAGAGTTAACGTCTTTTTGCATTTCATCCAACACTTTTGCACCGGTGCTTTTTTGAACACTTAAAAGTACGTTAATGTATTCTGTCATGATTGCAAACCAGTGGCTGCCAGCAGAATCGTTTCCTTTTCTTTCTTTGTTTTTCAAGATGACGAATCGCTTTGAATTTAAATCTTCTAACACTTTCTTTTCTTTGGAGATTGAAATGTTATAGAGATCTTGGAGATGTCCCATCAAACCCATGCTTGTTTTAAGATAAACGCTGCCTTGGAAGAAAATCAAAGTAAATTGTGAAAAGTTAACACAAGTATTTATTAAGGGACATGACCGAAATATAGCAACTAATATTGAAATATAGTATTGTTCTAAAACTACCGTTCTAATCAATGGCAGCCATCTTGAAAAGTAACCAAGCCTTTCAAATTAACAGTCCCGGTCTAATAAATGGCAGCCATCTTGAAAAGTAACCAAGCCTTTCAAATTAGCTGCCAGTCCGTCAATGGCAGCCATCTTGAAAAGTAGCCAAGCCTTTCAAATTAGTTGTCAGTCTAATCAATGGCAGCCATCTTGAAAAATAACCAAGCCTTTCAAATTAGGTCCCAGTCTAATCAATGGCAACCATCTTGAAAAGTAACCAAGCCTTTCAAATTAGCTCCCAGTCTAATCAATGGCAGCCATCTTGAAAAGTAGCCAAGCCTTTCAAATTAGCTACCAGTCCGTCAATGGCAGCCATCTTGAAAAGTAGCCAAGCGTTTCCGCAAATTAGCTGTCAGTCTAATCAATATGTGTAGTTACATGGTCGTGTTGTGACACTTACCTATGTAATTCTGTTCAGCATACCACAGCAAGTCTTCAGTGTCGTTGAAGTGACCACGAGAAAAGAACGAACCACCCAATGCTCTCTCGATACCGATTCTATCTTTCGCTCTCAGAAACATCTGATAACCAAGAAGATCAAATACTCGGTTGTTGGGATAGTTTTCCTTAAGATTTCGAAACAACCAGTCCAGAGACAACTGAATAATGTTCGTGTAGAAGTCAATTTCTTGTCTGATCGAAGAATTTCTGCCGAAGTCAATTATTTCTCTGTGGCTTTCAATCTCACGTATGAACTCTTCTTCAGAGCGGAAGATGCCGCTACGAAGATCGCTTGGCCAGGTTGGAATTTTAGTTATGGCTTCCGAAGTCTTATTTCGAGCAGATTTTAGTCTATCTACGATACTGTGATTCTGTTTTGAAGAGATACACAGCACTGACATGCCTCGTTCGACTTGCAAACTGTGCACCAAATCAGCCACTTTGATACTCACACCAACCGCATCCTGCACTGTCTTTTCTCTTTTCACGAACTTTATAGCTTCGTCTACGTCCAATGAAACGAATACCAAGAGACCCGTAACAGAGAGCAAGGACACTGCAAGAATCCTCGTCGTCAACCAATTCCTTTGGCATCTTGACGTTGCATTGTATTCACTGCAGAACCTAAGAGAAGTAGATATGTTGCTTGATACAGCCTAGGTACTTCATATATGGTACATTTTTATTAGTTATGCCTCGTTCTCTCAAATGGTACATTTTTATTATGTATGCGTCGTTCTATCATATTTATATCGTATTTTAACATCTCATAGTAAGCAAAACATTAAGAATATACTTAAAAATGACGGATTATTGTATATAGACAATGTACTATGGTCCACCATATTGTACCATATATGAAGTACCTACTGATACAGGATGAATTACGCAGACAGCCTTTTTTGAGATAGGTTTATGTATACACGCATAAAAAAGGTTTGAACAGTGTCGAGGACATCAGTCCTTAGGCAATAGGTGATACGTCATTCCAAGACCGAACTGCATTATGGTAAATGTAGTCTTGTAAACAGACAGTGGTAAATTACAAGTATACAATGACAAATATATTTACTAGGCTTGTGTCTGTTTAAGGTGATTCCCTTGAATTGCATTGCGCACGCTCTACTGCGCACGATTCTGAATAAAATTTTAGTTGACGAGCGCGCGCTAACTGACGCCATCGAGCTCGCGCACATTGGAGACCATTGGAAATCGTTCAATATTTCAAGTGTAACTGAAGTTTTCTCAAAATAAATCGAAATCGAGCACGGTGACCCCCATTTTTTATTCAATAACTTTCATCACATTATAGTTCTCTAGTATATAGCAAAGTATTAAAAAAAGGTAGGATTTCAAACATTAAAAAAATTGAATGAAAGCATACGGAGTATCGATTTTTAGACCCTCTCGATGGTTCGAACATCTGTGTTTTTTGTTCTATTTTTCGACAACTATGCAAAATTCGAGCATTTTCTTACTATCAGACGGTAGGCTAGAGATACAAAAGCTATAGCAACCACTTTAGTTCATTATTAATAGTTTGTCTTTTAAGTTGTGGAAAATTATTTACCCGATCCCGATGTCACGCGAGACTCGACTGAAAGACCTAAAATACCATAATTTCAAAGTAGTGTAGCGCAAAAATGAGCGCGGTGACCCCCTGTTTTTAGTGCATTTTTTGAAACTCCATACCGTAATGTATCACCATGCCAAGTTATAGAAAATTCTAGGATTTGCTTCTATTTCAAGGGAATCACCTTAACAAATCGCAAGCGGTTTCCCATTGTCTGTACTCTTATTGACAATGGATTTGACGTCACAAAATGTTCAAAACTCAAGTGGAACCACGAGCGTAGCGAGTGGTTTCACTGCCAAGTTTTGGACATTTTGTGACGTCAAATCCATTGTCAATAAGAGTACAGACAATGGGAAACCGCTTGCGATTTCTTTTTTACAATAACAAAGTCAAAAAAACATCCAAAAGCAAGGATAAAGTTTGACAGAAAAACCGTTTCAAGCGCGCGCTGGTTCCGTGCGCGAGCGATTCGTCATGCTATGTGTCTGTCCTCTTATTGACAATGGCTGAGAGCCAATCAGATTGCGAGAATACGCTCTGTTATTGTAAAAAATTCATTGTATTCCATTTAATTTACTTAATGACATAAATAAATAAGCTTAGCAATTCTTTCTTTGTTTACAAACCCGTCCTTTCTTCGACTTCCGTAAGACATAATTATCACCATGACTTCCATATTCATTGATACAAACTGGACTGGTGTGGTTTTACCGGAATACGATCATCAGGCTTTCAGTTTTCTGATAGACGTTTCAGCGTTCGTACTGGTAATCTACTGGGGTCCGATCAACTCCGTTCACAATCACGTCTAGCACTTACATACAACTTTTACTACAGATACAGAGCTGTATAATAAATAAACTTGGTATACGAATGAGATCTGTATATTCTGTTACGTGGATCTACCGCGAACGTCGTGTGCGTTTGTATGTGGAGTGAGCGTATTAGACTTGGCAGCATTCATGGCTTTACAACAACAAGCTTACACAATATTTCCTCGACAAGTTCTCAAAGCATGTGCTCGACCGAAGACCAATCGAGCATGCAAGAAGAGAACCAAATTTAAGTAAAACTACTGAATGACTATGCACGGGCGGTAGTAAGGGGGAGGTGGTGGGGAAATTTTCTTTCCAGTGAAGAATTATTGTACTTGATGTACCAATGTGACCGAGGAAAGGGGCGTGCGATTGATACGACAGCCCTTTTATAAACCGAGTTCCATATGCTCTATTCTCACGTGATTGGTTTGGCCAATCAGCTAATAACTTAACCGCCACGTCATAAAAATCCCATTATCCTTGTCGTATAATGTGTTTTTTTATTCCGTTTTAATTTGAATATAGGTATATTTACATTCGCTCTCATTCGCACTACATTCGGCTTGTTCGTCGCGTCGTCGGAGTCATTGAGCCGTCCAGCGGTGTTGCGAACAAACGACAGCTTTGCAACCTTTCCCTACGACGACGAAGAAGAAAAAACGAGCCCATTTTAAAACTCGATCGGGCTACGCCCGCCCGCCGAGTAATCAGACGCCTCGGGATAAAGCACGAATTCGAAATTTCCTAAGAATCTTGGGCGTGCCGCCTGAAAGATTGAAAGGAGAGGAGAGAGGAGTAGGAATTTGAAAGAATTTCCTAAGAATCTTGGGCATGCCGCCTGAAAGATTCAAAGGAGAGGAGAGAGGAGTGGGAATTTGAAAGAATTTCCTACGAATCTTGGGCGCCTGAAAGAGTTCAAAGGAGAGGAGAGATACTGTCGGTTTTTAAATGTTGAGGAACGAAGGTATTTTCACTATAGAAACATTATTTACTTCATTATCTCATGAGAAAGTTAGTTCAGTCACATATTACTATCCACGTTTCTACCCAACTTTAATATACTCTTTGTCCGAATTGGCCTAAATCAATCATCGACATCCCTAGTTCACGTACGTTTATCCAATCGCCTTCCAGTTCATGTTGACCTTTGCCATCCGTGTTGCGTAAACTACTCACACACGATCATCTCAGTTTCGCTACCAAACATTCGCTATCCTATCTGTCTGGTATATATACTTTATTATTCAATTTTCATACATTGTACAAATTCCGATCTTCTGGTTGGTTGATTTGTACCACGTGACGAGTGGTTATGACGTGACAACCGTGGCAACGTCATAATCGTGGTGTAAAAGCCGTGGTGTAAATTATTTACACCATGGCTTTTACACCACGGTATTACAAAACCTTTTATAATCTTCATTGTTCTCATATTATTGTACTTTTCTGCCAATTTAATTCTTAACAAACTTATTTTGTATTGCTAAAACTAATTGTCATTTAACAAACTATCATTTTGAGTGACTTGAGTCTAATGATCGACGTCAATAAATGTCGTACTGACAGTATTAGCTTGCCTCAGCAATGTATTCAAATTGATTAAATAAAAATGTTAACGCTCTCGTTGCTCGTGAGTTATCGGGATTTTACCTTCACTCGTTCACTAACAATGAACTCGAAATTTTCTCATTCTCGTTCATTGTTAGTGAACTCGTGCAGGTAAATCCCGATAACCCACTCGCTCGAGTGTGTTAACCTCTAAATATACTATATACTTTATATATACTATACTTCTCTCCATATCGTATTGATACCATAAAAAACTCCATACCAATTACCCCAATCGATTGCCTCTAGCCGGTTCTTATCGGCGATGGTCTCCGTCAGGGTAGCAGGGGGGGGGGGGGGGGGGGGGGGGGGGTCATGATCACGCTTTACAGGCGATTGTTTTGTAAATTCACGCGTCACGGACCAAAATGTCCGAAATTCACGAATCACGAGCGCTAGCCAAAATTTTGGAATTTCACGCGTGAAAATGTACCCAGAAATAAATTCATAGCATGGGTTGTAAATCGGTGTTTTGTGGGTGTGAAAATGTACGCATTTATGTGTTGGACTTAATCCATGCTAGAACTAGCAACGCAAGCGGTGATGACTAATAGGGTCAAGTCGTGCCAGCTTTAATCAACAAACTATAACAACAACAGAATCGAAAACTAGACGCGCATAATTATCGAGTGTAGTAACAATGCGAGTCAAGAAGTTGCGAGTTGCGAGTTGCGAGTTGCGAGTTGCGAGTTGCGAGTTGCAGTTCTTAAAATCAATGTCTGGTCAAAAATAAATTATGAAAAATACATGATTAAAACGAAATAAATAAATGAATAAAAATAAAAGATAAATGAATAGAATTACACAAAAAATAAATAAATATAGAAGAACTCGAAATACCTTTTTTGGCATCTCACTTCCTGAGTAAATAATAATATGTCCATGCGTTCTTTTCATAGACCTATCCAGATTTCAATCAGCTTTGGAATATAAATATTGTAGGGGGAATTTCTGATAACGCATATCAAACTTCCTGTGACACAGATCATTTATTCGTTGATTGTAAAATACTTAATGATATAAAATGTCTTGTTTCTTTTTAACTACATTACATAAGGAGCTGCAGGTCATCTATATTTGTACGTGCTTACAATTTTTGCAGGCTTCTTTGAATTCTTTAGTGGAGATTAGCGACCGCAGGGTGGGATCATCACAGCAGGAATTAATCCCTAGACAAATAGCTGTGTACTATGTATGTCAACACGTAGGTCACGGTCATGGTAGCGTACGAGACATGAACGGTAGTAGCGTGACAAAACTCAATGGCAAAATGATCTCAATCATTCAATAGCTGGCTATTAGGGTAAATATGTTCGTTTTACCGGGGTTCACGAGTTATATCGGGGATCTGCTTAGTTCGATCTGTTCCATACATTTTACCGTGTAACTAACAGACAGAGAATGGACAAGCACAACCAAATTTGAGGATAAGCTTTTTTGGGAGACGCGGCATCATTGGGCCGTACAGGGTAGTGAACATGAAATATTCCACAGGACGACGGGCGATTCACCTGGTAATCCTGCTGCCTTCGGGCGAGACACCTGGAAAGCACGAGGGAATATTTCATATGATCAAAGAAAGACTTTCCACAGGTCTACGGGCGAAGCACCTAGTAATCCTGCTGCTTTCGGGCGAGACACCTGGAAAGCACGAGGAAAAGTCTTACTTGATTTGGGGGTTTACTTAAGTGACAATATAATTATCAAACTTTCCACAAAATTACGTGCGAAATACCTAGTAATTTCGCTACTTTCGGGCGAAACACTACGAGAAAACGTTCAATGATTATTATTACAAACATGAATTGGAGGTATCTCTGCCGCTCTGCTTCGTCCATTCCAATCTTTTGATCAAAATTCTCCATGCTCAAATTGCCATGAGAATTTTGGCAATGCATGAAAAAGAAAAGTCATACTTACAAGTTGTCATAAATACTAGTACCTTCAAAAATATCGATATTGACCTGTGAGGTCAATTCTGTTCATTTGATGTACAGCATTGGTCATATCAAAATCCTTTATGGCCGATAGTTAACGTTCTTGATGTCTTAGCAAACCTGACACCAATCTAAAGGCAGCGACTAACACTTTCTTCTTTTTGCTATCATATTTTTTAACTGATTGAAACTGCTGCCATCACGCGTTCACGAAATCCTAGACCTCAGAATGATTGCCAGAGTTCGATCTTCATTAAAAATTGCATTTTCCTTGAACCTTGATGACTTGCAACATCAGTACGATCTATTAGTAACTTACCAGACCTTTGAATTCTCAAACACTTGGATAAGAGGAACAGAAACTGCTCCAGCACCGATCATAGCGACGAGCCGACGATCAGTCCATAATAAAAGCGCGAAAAGTTGTACTAATATAGCGCCAAAAGAAGACTTCTTCCAAATATGGAATAATCCTTAGTACGTAGTACATTAGATCTGTACATAGGATGTCATCATGTGTAACGCCATGAGTCAAGTGGGATTAACTTTTCAAAACCGCAGCCTATTGTTTATCGCACAGCAGGCTCCGTACAAATAAAGTGGGTCTGCAGCTCGTTATGCATAGCAATTGGACTTCATATGTCTTTTTATGTTTTATCTTATGAATAGGCTGCATAATCTCATCTAGAATACCAAAATATCTCTCTGTTGCTGTTTGGAACGTCAACGTGCAGTGCATGGACTTCATAGTAAAATGATCTAATCAGCAGATATCCCTACAGTCGTTTCGGTCTCAGCTTCTATGTTCAATGATTTTATAAGGGTCAATGTTTGTGCAATTTGGTATATATGTCTAACCAAACAATAGAAAAAGGCGGACATACATATGTATATATCTCTTAAAAATATCAAACGTTTTTGCGATATATATATATACAGCTATTTCAAAGAACGTTGTCTTGTGAATACTGAATAGTGCATTCCAAGACCAAAATGCATTATGGGTCTCATACAATTGACTGAAATAAATATATCGAAGTATATCAGCTCCAATATATCGAGGAAATCACTGTCCAGAAAATATGCAGTGGTTTCCTCACTATATTGGAGCTGATATACTTCGATATATTTACTTCAGTCAATTGTATGAGACCCACAATGCATTTTGGTCTTGGAATGCACTATTCAGTATTCAGTATTCACAAGACAACGTTTTTTGAAATAGCTGTATATTTTAATACTGTGTATACAGCGATTTGCCAAAATTAATATATATCGGTATTTAGTATTTTTAATTTTTAATTTACACCTGTGTACGAACCAGTGCCGACCTGGACTCACGGTAATACGAACTTCCTGACCTTTGGCCGAACTGGACCAGATCAACTGAGTACGTGATCACGAGATGACTCCCCGCTGCCGCGATTTCTCTCAACTCTTACTTTAAAAACACCATCGATCCATGCCAAAAAGCTATTTTAGCAGAGCTATTTTACCTCAGAGGAACAGGAATACAAGATAAGTAAAGTAAACCGTACATTGACTTTAATAACCGAAATAAAAACTATAATATTCAACACTAACGGGTGTCCTGGATGCCGGCCTGGATGAACCTTTTAGAACTTGCTATTAGTGAAGCGATGACAGATTGGTTGCAGACATGATACTCAAAATGATCCCGTTCTTGTCTATTTTAACTCAAAATCGACAAAAAAAAATACAGACGTTGTGTATGGTCCAGTGTGAAATCTATATTGTAATGGTGTTTCGTTGTTTCGCGGTTTAGTAACACCCGTCATCTGTTGGGTCTGTTGCATCATAACCTCCCCTCGGGCCTGATACTCAGGTTAGTTGCTACGGCAAACGATTTAGCAAGTTCTACTGATTGTTGTTATCGTCGCGTCTCTTTACTGAAGTACCAGCAATGAGCAGCAGCAGTAGTAAGCCCCTCAAACATTTCAAAACTTGTATCGATAAATAAACACTCGAAGAGTCTGCTGCAACCGTACCCCAGTCAACTAAGCTAAGCTGTAAACTACGTGACTGCATGTGTATAAAATATTCAAACAGAGGCAAAATTGTGTAAAATAAAGAAACATTTTAAAATAGTCTAAACTCTAAGTTTGAATCGACGCGAGTATTTGTGAGATATGAATTATGGTTTTGACAGCTATCAACTGATACATGATCACTACCAGCTAATAAAACCGGTTTTGCCCAGTTTCCAAATAAAACAATCACTTCTATGAAACAAACTCGCAACTCGCAACTCGCAACTCGCAACTCGCAACTCGCAACTTTTCGACTCGCACTTTACCTAAACCCATAATTATCGATCAGTTATATTTGTACGTTAGAGAGAGAAAAAAATCCCAAGAGCAGATTTACGGGCGGAACACCTAGTAACTTCTGCTGCTCTGCTTTCGGGCGAGTCATCTTAAAAGCAGTTGGAATATTAAGTAGAATAAAGCTAGATGTGACTGTTATGTTTACTTAGTAGTTACAGAGAGGAAAATACATCCCAAGAACAGATTTACGGGCGAGTCACCTAGTAACTTCTGCTGCTCTGCTTTCGGGCGAGTCACCTTAAGGTATCAGGGTACCCCAAAAACCCTCTCAAACCACCGGTTTTGAGATTTTTTGACATCAAATAAAATTGAATATTATCTATCATCTCCAAAAAACAGAATCTAAAAATATTAGTTTCCTAAAAAGTTAGAATCAAAAAAGGAATTTTGGATTTCATTTGAAGTGAAAAGCTGTTGACAAGCGAGCACTCACACACCTACATCACAGTGTGGTAATTAGTCACGCAACAGACTTCCCGCAAATATTTCACAATTATTTACATGAAATTACGTATGTTTGAATACCGTACCAATGTGTACTAACCATGTATGTAATTTCCAGCAAGCACGAAATGATTAGGCAACAAGTACTGCACGTTGTATGATTGCAACTGATACTCTGGTCACTCTCTGGTCACAATCTGTCAGTGAGTAATTAGATTCCATTGTCATGGTATGGACTAATCTACTTATGTAAACAGAGGCACATTGACCTTCTTTCGGCTTTTTCTCAAAAGACGAAATGCCAACAAATAGGCTCACATTTTGAGTTCCTTGCCAAAGGGATTTTATCGGATTTATTTGAAACTTCACAAAGCCCATGTCGGATAATTGATCTTCAAAAGGGTGTCTCCGATTTTTGATATTTTATTTTTTTGTTGAGTTATTAACTGATTAGTAAAAAACAATGTTTATTTAGCGTACCGAAAGTTTAGCGGCAAATAAAAAAGCAATGGGGCAACTTATCGAAAATCGGAGAAACCCTTTTGATAATTGATGTCTCTTGAGTGCACAAAGATAATTATCTTGAATTTCCGATAAAATGCGGCTGCCAAGGAACTCACCGTATAATGCTATATGAAAATTCGTTGATCTTGATTTATTTCTAAAACGCTTGTTTCTTTTTTGTTAATAGACCATTAGTTGGAATCTCCATTTATTTAGCTTTCAGAAAATGTATACTTCATTGGGGTTTAAATGGACGGATTCTGTGTTAAGGCGACTTGAATGCATAGCGGTCGGTTAGGGTACCCTGATACCTTAAAAGCAGTTGGAATATTTTATAAGTAGAATAAAGCAAGATATGACTGTTATGTATACTTAGTAGTTACAGAGAGGAAAATACATCCCAAGAACAGATTTACGGGCGAGTCACCTAGTAACTTGTGTTGCTCTGCTTTCGGGCGAGTCACCTTAAAAGCAGTTGGAATATCAAGTAGAATAAAGCAAGATATGACTTAATTAAATAGGATGTTTGACTTTTTGAACACCTTCGGAATTTGGCGCGCTTTTTGGTTGTTTATCGGCATGACTGCGAGCAACTTCTAACAACTTCCTTCACCAAAGCCTCCAATTGTAGTGACAAGAAATTTACTTTTAATCTAGTTCACTTGTTAGCTTTCTTACTTTAATTTTGCTGGTGAGTTTTCTTGTTTAACTGCAACCCGGCATATAGGTCTGTAGTTCGTAAATTCATTTTTATCAGATGATTTATGAATTGGTGTTATTAAAGACACTTTTAGTTCATTAGGTATTTTACCTGTTGCAAACGTTAGGTTAAAAATGTGGGATAAAGGTTGACATATATACGTAGATACATGCTTGATTACTCTACTATTTATTTCATCAATTCCGCAACTTTTTGTACTTCTTAATTTGTTAATTATGCCTTTCATCTCGTCACAGGATGTGTTTTCTATGAATATGGAATTCTTATAACTTCCTGTTAAGTATTTGTGAAATTCGTTAGAGGTTTTATTGAATGTTTTTGCAAGATTTGGTCCAACGTTAACAAAGAATTCATTAAAATTGTTTGCTATCGGCTACAGGATCAGTTATGTCTTTTTTATCGAATATAAAAGAGTGAGGTAAATTTGTTTTTGAATGTTTTTTCCTGATTAATTCATTAATTGTTTGCCAAGTATTTTTTATGTTGTTTTGGGTTTGGCTTAGTTTTTTACTGTAATAATTCTTTTTAGCAATTCTTATTGTTACGATACAATTTGTATTTTGCTTCGTTTTTTTCTGAAGGAGATTTTGATAATTTTTATATACATTTTCTTTAGTTTTCATAGATTTGTTTAGTCCCTTTGATATCCAGAAATTATTTATCCTATTTTTATTTTTTATTTTTTTAAACGGAAAATGTTTATCATATACCCAAAGAATTTACTGTAGAAAATTTTATATGATACAGTTGGATCATTCTGTGATAATGTTGATTGCCAGTTACAGCTTTGTAATTCATTTGCGAAGGATTCAAGAGACGAGTTAGTTTTTATTCTAGTTGTATAGCTCATTGTATCGGATGTATTACATTTGGTTTGTGTTCCATAGTTTGTGACGGAGAATATGGGTAAATGATCAGATATGTCATTAAATAAGATTCCTTTTAAATGTTCAGTTTGATGAATTTGATTCGTAAAAATATTATCAATAAGTGTAGCAGTGATCAAAAGGGACGATCACGTTGAAACATAAATTCACGCATCACGCTCGAATTTTTATGATTTTCACGATTCACGCTCCATTTTTTGGTCAAATCACGCGTCATGCGTAACCCCTTTGCTACCCTGCTCCGTGTTACTGCGATTCTCAGTATTATGCGAACTCAGACATTCAAACAGTCGGCTGGAACTTGGTTTTTCGCTGCCGTCAATCAAATTCAAAACTCAAACAAATTCAAATCTAAATACATTCTTCGACCAAATGATCCATAATTTAGCTCAAAATCATATTTGGTTTCCATTTGGTGGGTCTTCTGACTTTTGTTTTTAAGTTTACTGATTTTTTATGTTGATTGACAGCAGCGAAAAACAAAGTTCCAGCCGACTGCTTGAATGTCTGAGTTCGCATAATACTGAGAATCGCAGTAATTCTAGCTTCCTCAGTTGTCGTACCCGGCTTTATCGTAGCAAATAGACTGCCTGTGTGGCAGACACCGAATCTAAAAATAGGTACCCTATGGGTACATGTGTCTACTGCTAAAATATTGTTCTTCTTCTTTGTGACAGGGAATGCTAATTACGCATGCATGTTCTACCGAGTCACGCAACGAGTGACCGTTTGTTTAGTCACGCTGCGATGTCTATATTGACTTCTGTTCTGACTGTTCAGAACTATTTTCTGCACTATTTTCCGAATTAGCTCCCTAAAATCTAATGATGGTTTTCGATTGTATTTTTGCTCTTTATACCCATTTCCGTGTTTTAAATTGTGCAAATAAAGGCCCGTCCAAACGAGTAAAACATCGATAAAACATTGTTTTACAAAACATGGTGTGATGTTTTGTTGGCTGGCCAAACGAATACAACATGTTTTATAAAACATTGTGTGCGAAACTCCTGGTGCGAAATGTATTTCGGCCGCTCATATTGTATATATTACTTACAGTGCGACTAATGTAACCGGGACCACTTAGACAACGAGAACCAATCACAATTCAGACAAAAACAAAGCCAATTTCAAAATTTGTGTACTTCAGCCAATCAGGAGAGAGCATTCTCATTGAAGTCGCCGCACTGTAAAACATGTTAAAACATGGTGGAAAATAACATGTTTTACAAAACAATGTTTTTTGATGTTTTACTGAAATGTTTTACTCGTTTGAACGGGCCTAAAACTACTCAGCTGGACTGGGACGATACAGCAAACTCGTGAGATAGTAAAACCGTGGATGAAAATCCTGTAAATTACCTGCTAAAAGAGCAAACGGTGATCCGGGACATACACTTACTTTCCTTTGCAGTCTGGCAGCATTGTATGTAATCTTTTAGTCGACATATTCCACAAACACTTAACGCATGCAAACCAGATCTTGACGGGTTCAGAGAGAAGACTCGAAGCATATTTTAAAACGGTCGTCAGATCTCGGTTATTTGCTTGGTAAAAAAGTGAATTCGGCGCAAAAATCTTCATGATTGTCGAATAAGGTATAATCCAATATTGTAAAAGCCAATGATCATGGCTTTCTGCTTTATATTTGTAAAGCATCTAAGACAACATGAAGACACGGACGCCCAAATTCGATTAACACTATGTTGACTATGAAACTGCGGTTGAAACCATAGCAACATTAGCTTCCTGCTGTTCGCAATAAAAACGGGCTTGCGGCTTGTTATGATGAGTATAAGTTTGTGTATTGATCGATGATGATGCACTAACCGTTGCTTTTTGCACTAATCGTTGCTTTGGGCACTAATCATCGGCTTTACTATACTGTATATAACAATAACAACATCCTATTAAGTATATAAAGAGGTTTTTGATTTCACGACGTTTCGATGCCCCATGATCTAGCCTGCGTAGCGGCGCTCTGAGGGGAGGGGGGAAGGGGAAAGGCTATCTTTAATCAAGGGGAAAGGCTATCTTTATTTCAACAGGAAAATCAGAGACATACTAGAAAAAACGAACGTTTCGTAGGAATTGCTGTGATCATGGATAGCCTGAGTTTTTTTCCCCTTTCCCCTTGGCTATCTTTAAAACATGGAACGGGGAATGGAGGAATGGAACGGGGAATGGAGGAATGGAACGGGGAATGGAGGAATGGAACGGGGAATGGAGGAATGGAACGGGGAATGGAGGAATGGAACGGGGAATGGAGGAATGGAACGGGGAATGGAGGAATGGAACGGGGAATGGAGGAATGGAACGGGGAATGGAGGAATGGAACGGGGAATCGAGGAATGGAACGGGGAATCGAGGAATGGAACGGGGAATCGAGGAATGGAACGGGGAATCGAGGAATGGACGGGGAATCGAGGAATGGAACGGGGAATCGAGGAATGGAACGGGGAATCGAGGAATGGAACGGGGAATCGAGGAATGGAACTGGGAATGACAAAACCCGGAACGGAAAAAGGGGGAATCTTTAAAACCCGGAACGGAAAAAGGGGGAATCTCACAGCCATGGGTACCAGAATGGCTCCCTCTTTTGAACATGACGCCCTCTTACAAGCTCCTCATAAACCACACACTTGGTTCAGGTATATCGACGACATTTTCGTGATCTGGACATAAAGATTCCCCTTTTTTCCGTTCCGGGTTTTGTCATTCCTCGTTCCATTCCCCGTTCCATTCTTCCATTCCCCGTTCCATTCAACCATTCCCCGTTCCATTCCCCGTTCCATTCCCCGTTCCATTCCTCCATTCCCCGTTCCATTCCTCCATTCCCCGTTCCATTCCTCCATTCCCGTTCCATTCCTCCATTCCCCGTTCCATTCCTCCATTCCCCGTTCCATTCCTCCATTCCCCGTTCCATTCCTCCATTCCATTCCTCCATTCCCCGTTCCATTCCTCCATTCCATTCCTCCATTCCCCGTTCCATTCCCCGTTCCATTCCTCCATTCCCCGTTCCATTCCTCCATTCCCCGTTCCATTCCCCGTTCCATTCCCCGTTCCATTCCCCGTTCCATTCCTCCATTCCTCCATTCCTCCATTCCTCCATTCCTCCATTCCCCGTTCCATGTTTTAAAGATAGCCAAGGGGAAAGGGAAAAAAAACTCAGGCTATCCATGATCACAGCAATTCCTACGAAACGTTCGTTTTTTCTAGTATGTCTCTGATTTTCCTGTTGAAATAACAATATCGAGATTGACATTCCATATAATTCCCAGACAACCGCGATCTACTACAGCGATTAGTTAATTATGCGAAAAACTGTTAGTTTGTCCTGGAGGATTTGCTATCCAAACGGGCAGTCAAACTAATTAATCCCAGTCACAAAGAAACGATTTTTCGGTGACATTTATTAAGCTAAACCTACCAATTAGTTACATAGGAACGTATTGGACTAAATGTCATGATATTCATTTACCTTATTATTGTTTTACCACTCGATTTCTTTACAGGCAGATCGTGCTTTAGCTGTTCTTCTTCGGTGTCTTGTTCTGTCGATTCAGTTCCCGCTGTCATTGATAACCAGCTAATTAATTTCAGGCTGGGATGTTGGCTTGAAAGTCAAAATAAAGTCTTATTGAAACTCAATGATTACTCACCGATATGTAAATACACTCTGGATGTAGTTACTGCGATGTGGCTATTTTGAACAAGCAATTAACGAAATTAAATATCCGCGCAAAAGTGCAGTAACACAATAACGAATGGAGTTGTCAGTGCACCCGAGTGAGGCCTAAAGCTACTGTATAAGTCTTATAAATTGCGTTGAAGTGATCGGTTCATCCGATTGCAATAATTCGTGTTGAAATGATATTGACGGCCTTGATTGTACGAGTAAATAATTTCTGAAAGGGGACGAGCACATCGGAAGCTTGTAAAGACATATTCGACGAGAAATTTTCCTTCTCGATTGATCATCGTCACAGAAAACGTAATGTAAACATCTTCATGATTCAAGCTTCCTCTTTTCTGTCGCATTAAGTGTTACTCTATTTATATATACCATGCATCCTTGCGTCGATGTATTCCTGTTTTTTTAGCTGATTTTCAGACGGTCCTTAGTCCTCCGCTCTCGCTTTCACGTTGAGATCAGTTATGCAGGAAAATGATTTGACCTTAAAATTTAAGAAGAAAAAACATCTTTACCCTCATTTAAGCTGTCTATTATCTAGGTTACAGTGTCATTTTAGGCGGTTTTGTGGCATTTTTCGTCGATTGTTTTCGCCCTACACGTAATCTAACATCGACGGGAAAAAAAACACCTATATATATACCTAAACACCTATCCCTAATCCTAACCCCTGTCTGTGTAGACAAAATAATAGACAACACAATTGAAGTAAGAACATTTTATTTCTAATTCAATGTAGGCCTCATCCTCGGGAACCCAGGGGTATATTCTGTCGCTCGTTACTCGTTTCCAGAGAAATTCTGGGAGCGAGTAACGAGCGACAGAATATACCCCTGGGTTCCCGAGGATGTGTAGGCCTAGGCGGTCGAAAACATAATTTTTCCATTTTCCTGCATAATTGTGAAAACAGATGTAAACGTATCCAGCCTGGGTTTACCATTCGCATTAATCACGCCTACGTAAAGCGCTACTTTGTTGAAAATCATCGAAAAGCGAAGAGCAAACAAAACAACCTCAATTGGGCAAATATCGTTAAAATAACTGCGCGGTGTGTCGTAGATATATGTCTGGTGTGTTACCGCGCAATCATTGTGATTAGTAATCATTTATTATTTATTTATTTATTATTTATTATACTTTATTTCACGTGGGTGCCTTCATAGTTTGAAAAATACATAATAATTTAATAATAATTAATAATAATAAATAATAATATATATAATCAAACAATCAAGGGCTCGAAACACCTCACCATATTGATATGTTATAGTTATTGCATCATCAATAAATAACACTCGTCCTGCTTGTCTTTTAGCAAAAAGCCGGGCTAAAATAATCATACTCGACTACTTGTAGGTCATCGTGTGCTGGGTTTATAGATTTATCCCACCTGTGTTCTACTCGATTACTAAGTGGTTAATGTCTTTTACTTGAAGGATGACGTCATACATGCACGTATCTTTATCCGGAGGATGGGAGGGGTTTGTGGGAGGGAGATTATTCCTATATTCGGCTTGTAGGGGTGATTTTAAGGGTTTGATCGGCGATTCGTAGTTCCGTCTTGAATGCGTATCCCGAGGAGCGATCGGTTGGTATTTGTAGGGTGATTTTTAGATTTTTAGGGTATTTTTCGAGGTTTAAGCATGTCATTCGCAAAAAATCGATTATCTGGCCCGTTAGTGGAGGAAACGACCTGAAAGCAGGTCAGGACACTGATAGATTGCCATTCTATTACATATCAAAAGCTCTTGATTGAGCGAATCGAGAAAGTATTTTATTTTCGGCTGAAACCAAGTCTTGGTGATCGATTACGGGACTCAGTTGCCTTGCCTAGAGAGCGCTAGCACTCAAAATATATCGATCCCAAAACACACTAAATAGACCTAAATTAAACACCTCGCAGCAATCAAACAACTACTAATCTTTATTTCTTGAGTATCATTAGGAGTTCGATATTCTTAAAACCCATTCCCGAAGCGAAAATCGAACTACATTATATACTGATAAATACGGTTGAGCGTACCACAGGAAGCCCAACGCTTGCAAAATAACGGCCCAAAACATCGTTTGGACAAAAACAGATGAAGGTAAGCCTGTGGGCTAGAGATTGCCCGGAGTTCCAGCTGATCTTCCCACACGCCGAGTAAACGCTCAATGAGCGTCTAGTTACCTTAAAGAAACCAACCTGCCCCCCTCCCTTCTACCCCGGGATCTTTATTATTTTATGCTTTTGGACTATAGGCCATGCAAAGTGCGCAAAAATGGCCCTAAATGACGATTTTCAATGGACTGTAGCAAATGCAAAGTGCGCAAAAATGGCCCAAAATGACGATTTTCAATGGACTATAGCAAATGCAAAGTGCGCAAAAATGGCCCAAAATGACGATTTTCAATGGACTGTAGCAAATGCAAAGTGCGCAAAAATGGCCCAAAATGACGATTTTCAATGGACTGTAGCAAATGCAAAGTGCGCAAAAATGGCCCAAAATGACGATTTTCAATGGACTGTAGCAAATGCAAAGTGCGCAAAAATGGCCCAAAATGACGATTTTCAATGGACTGTAGCAAATGCAAAGTGCGCAAAAATGGCCCAAAATGACGATTTTCAATGGACTGTAGCAAATGCAAAGTGCGCAAAAATGGCCCAAAATGACGATTTTCAATGGACTGTAGCAAATGCAAAGTGCGCAAAAATGGCCCAAAATGACGATTTTCAATGGACTGTAGCAAATGCAAAGTGCGCAAAAATGGCCCAAAATGACGATTTTCAATGGACTGTAGCAAATGCAAAGTGCGCAAAAATGGCCCAAAATGACGATTTTCAATGGACTGTAGCAAATGCAAAGTGCGCAAAAATGGCCCAAAATGACGATTTTCAATGGACTGTAGCAAATGCAAAGTGCGCAAAAATGGCCCTAAATGACGATTTTCAATGGACTGTAGCAAATGCAAAGTGCGCAAAAATGGCCCAAAATGATGATTTTCAATGGACTAGAGCCGATACAAAATGCGCAAAAATGGCCCAAAATGACGATTTTCCAAGCAAAATGCTCAAAAATGGCCCAAAATGACGATTTTCAATGGACTATAGCAAATGCAAAGTGCGCAAAAATGGCCCAAAATGACGATTTTCAATGGACTGTAGCAAATGCAAAGTGCGCAAAAATGGCCCAAAATGACGATTTTCAATGGACTATAGCCGATAAAAAATGCGCAAAAATGGCCCAAAATGACGATTTTCAATGGACTGTAGCAAATGCAAAGTGCGCAAAAATGGCCCAAAATGACGATTTTCAATGGACTATAGCAAATGCAAAGTGCGCAAAAATGGCCCAAAATGACGATTTTCAATGGACTGTAGCAAATGCAAAGTGCGCAAAAATGGCCCAAAATGACGATTTTCAATGGACTGTAGCAAATGCAAAGTGCGCAAAAATGGCCCAAAATGACGATTTTCAATGGACTGTAGCAAATGCAAAGTGCGCAAAAATGGCCCAAAATGACGATTTTCAATGGACTGTAGCAAATGCAAAGTGCGCAAAAAATGGCCCAAAATGACGATTTTCAATGGACTGTAGCAAATGCAAAGTGCGCAAAAATGGCCCAAAATGACGATTTTCAATGGACTGTAGCAAATGCAAAGTGCGCAAAAATGGCCCAAAATGACGATTTTCAATGGACTGTAGCAAATGCAAAGTGCGCAAAAATGGCCCAAAATGACGATTTTCAATGGACTGTAGCAAATGCAAAGTGCGCAAAAATGGCCCTAAATGACGATTTTCAATGGACTGTAGCAAATGCAAAGTGCGCAAAAATGGCCCAAAATGATGATTTTCAATGGACTAGAGCCGATACAAAATGCGCAAAAATGGCCCAAAATGACGATTTTCCAAGCAAAATGCTCAAAAATGGCCCAAAATGACGATTTTCAATGGACTATAGCAAATGCAAAGTGCGCAAAAATGGCCCAAAATGACGATTTTCAATGGACTGTAGCAAATGCAAAGTGCGCAAAAATGGCCCAAAATGACGATTTTCAATGGACTATAGCCGATAAAAAATGCGCAAAAATGGCCCAAAATGACGATTTTCAATCGACTATATCAAATGCAAAGTGCGCAAAAATAGCCCAAATTGACGATTTTCAATGGACTATAGCCGATACAAAATGCGCAAAAATGGCCCAAAATGACGATTGTCCAAGCGAAATGCTCAAAAATGGCCCCAAATGACGGTTTTCAATGGACTATAGCAAATGCAAAGTGCGCAAAAATGGCCCAAAATGATGATTTTCAATGGACTATAGCCGATGAAATTGCGCAAAAATGGCCCAAATTGACGATTTTCAATGGACTATTATAACCCATGCTAAGTGCGCAAAAATGGCCCAAAATAACGATGGAATATAACCCATGCAGACAAAATGCCCAAAGATGCCCAAAACTATGCCGAACTTGGTGTGATGAAATAATAATAATAATAATGAAATTACCAGACTCTTGGCTTACTATAGCCATATATATACAAAGAATGGCTGGACGAACAGATAGATAGGTACAGTCAATGCCGATGCCGATTGGTTTGTTTATGTCTCTTATATATGCCCCATCTAACAAAGATCATTGTTAACATCAACAGTTGTTTTTGCCGCTCAACAATATATTTTATTCAACATCAACACGTAAAACAGATCAACTTCAACATTCAAAATAAGTTGAACAGTAAAACAACCTGAAAATCAAAAGAATGTCGTATCCAATATCACCGAATAAATAAAGTCGCTGCAAACTCAACGTTTGAAATCCGTGTCAAGATCAACAAACCCTCGAACATGTCAACAAATTTGATCAACAAATTGGGACTGAGCGTACTGATCTGGCCGCGAGAGGCTGGGAAATCCATGATAGACAGTTGGATCGTTTTAACGGATAATTCAGCTAGTTAAATACTAAATTTATTTTTAATCAGATAAGTTTATCGAACTATGATTATTAAGAGTGATATATTATTTCATTAATGAAACAGGGGCTTAGATTTGAGTGGGGTTCGCAACTCAAATTAACTTCTGTGATAATCTTTTTTATATGAAAACGGAAAAAGAAAAACAACTGAAGAAATAAAATAAGTAATCAAGAGAAAGAAAAAAACCAGGGTAAAAAAAGTCAGAAAAAAAAGAAGAAATCAAGCCCGCACCGAGTCGATCCCCGGGTCGCAGGCTTCCAAATCCCAGCACTTAACCAGAGGACCACGTTGGTCAAGAAATTTCCATAACAATAACCGCTACACGATAGACTACTAAATTGACCCTCGAAAACAATCGGAAGTACAGATAGCTTGATGTGGTAAGGGGCAGTCATTTAGGACTAGGATACGACTGTTCCCTCCCTCTTTGACTACTTCGCTGATTGTGTACTACCCGATAGCGCGGATGAGGCCGAAATCTTTGTCCTATA
Source organism: Actinostola sp. cb2023 (assembly GCA_033675265.1). NCBI lineage: Eukaryota > Metazoa > Cnidaria > Anthozoa > Actiniaria > Actinostolidae > Actinostola > Actinostola sp. cb2023. The sequence continues at coordinate 137,431 of JAUJYZ010000591.1, read as the reverse complement.
CGTAACATACGGTGACTCGGCATTTAAGTCCGGGTGTATGGTCGATTTTTAGTGTTTTGCATACAATTTCCGAAGTAGTGCGCGGGTTCGAGTCCGGGGCCCGGTCCGGTCAAATTTTATTTCAATTTTTTTTTTTGGCTGTTTATCCTTTTATTATTCTTTTTCTTTACACTTAAATTTCTTTTCTTTAATGTTTTGACAAAATCCGCTCAGTTTCAAAATGTAAATATTTTTCTACATGGATACGATATTCTTTTGATTTTAAGGTTGTTTTATTGTAAACTTATTTTGAATATTGAGGTTTATCAGTTTGTCGTAATTTACTAAGGAACAACAGTATTAACTGGCGTGCTCGCCTCTTTTACCACAGGAAGCCCATACATACGAAATATCGCTGTGGTGCCTCTCACCACAAATCAGTTTCAAATGGAATATATATTGTTTCATTGTTATAAACACCTTACTCGAGGCTCTGCCACATCCTTCAATATTCCTGGCGTATAATTGGACTTAACTGAACTTCATACTGATAGACTTATTAGTGTTTGGTGCATTGATATGAAGGGTCTTTGAACTGATCAGTAATATCTAGTCAATTATTGCACTACCACCATCGTACACTGGTGTTTGCCACCTTACGGTTACATACGGTGCTTTGATACTTGTGACAGTAATGTTGGGAGGTCCTGGAGGAGCTATATGAGAATATTAACGATTTTCAATGGACTATAGCTAATGCAAAAAGCGCAAAAATGTCCCAAAATAACGATTTTTTTAAGTGGACTATCGCCCATGCAGAGTGCGCAAAAATGTCCCAAAATGACGATTTTCAATGGACTATAGCAAATGCAAAGTGCGCAAAAATGGCCCCAAATGCCGATTTTCAATGGCCTATAGCCGATGCAAAGTGCGCAAAATGATGATTTTCAATGGACTATACAAAGTGCGCAAAAATGGCCCAAAATGACGATTTTCAATGGACTATAGCAAATGTAAAGTGCGCAAAAATGGCCCAAATTGACGATTTTCCATGGACTATAGCAAATGCAAAGTGCGCAAAAATGGCCCAATATGACGATTTTCAATGGACTATTATAACCCATGCAAAGTGCGCAAAAATGGCCCAAAATAACGATGGAATATAACCCATGCATACAAAATGCTCAAAGATGCCCACAAACTATGCCGAACTTGGTGTGATGAAATAATAATAATAATAATAATAATGAAATTACCAGACTCTTGGCTTACTATAGCCATATAAATACAAAGAATGGCTGGACGAACAGATAGATAGGTACAGTCAATGCCGATGCCGATTGGTTTGTTTATGTCTCTTATATTTGTCCCATCTAACAAAGATCATTGTTAACATCAACAGTTGTTTTTGCCGTTCAACAATATATTTTATTCAACATCAACACGTAAAACAGATCAACTTCAACATTCAAAATAAGTTGAACAGTAAAACAACCTGAAAATCAAAAGAATGTCGTATCCAATATCACCGAATAAATAAAGTCGCTGCAAACTCAACGTTTGAAATCCGTGTCAAGATCAACAAACCCTCGAACATGTCAACAAATTTGATCAACAAATTGGGACTGAGCGTACTGATCTGGCCGCGAGAGGCTGGGAAATCCATGATAGACAGTTGGATCGTTTTAACGGATAATTCAGCTAGTTAAATACTAAATTTATTCTTAATCAGATAAGTTTATCGAACTATGATTATTAAGAGTGATATATTATTTCATTAATAAAACAGAGGCTTAGATTTGAGTGGGGTTCGCAACTCAAATTAACTTCTGTGATAATCTTTTTTATATGAAAACGGAAAAAGAAAAACAACTGAAGAAATAAAATAAGTAATCAAGAGAAAGAAAAAAACCAGGGTAAAAAAAGTCAGAAAAAAAGAAGAAATCATGCCCGCACCGAGTCGATCCCCGGGTCGCTGGCTTCCAAATCCCAGCACTTAACCAGAGGACCACGTTGGTCAAGAAATTTCCATAACAATAACCGCTACACGATAGACTACTAAATTGACCCTCGAAAACAATCGGAAGTACAGATAGCTTGATGTGGTAAGGGGCAGTCATTTAGGACTAGGATACGACTGTTAACGTTCCCTCCCTCTTTGACTACTTCGCTGATTGTGTACTACCCGATAGCGCGGATGAGGCCGAAATCTTCGTCCTATACGTAACATACGGTGACTCGGCATTTAAGTCCGGGTGTATGGTCGATTTTTAGTGTTTTGCATACAATTTCCGAAGTAGTGCGCGGGTTCGAGTCCCGGTCCGGTCAAATGTTATTTCAAATTTTTTTTTGGCTGTTTATCCTTTTGTTATTCTTTTTCTTTACACTTAAATTTCTTTTCTTTAATGTTTTGACAAAATCCGCTCAGTTTCAAAATGTAAATATTTTTCTACATGGATACGATATTCTTTTGATTTTAAGGTTGTTTTATTGTAAACTTATTTTGAATGTTGAGGTTGATCGATTTGTCGTAATTTACTAAGGAACAACGCGTATATTGTGCAGTGAGATTAGGTTCCACTGCGAACCCAGTATTAACTCGCGTGCTCGCCTCTTTTACCACAGGAAGCCCATACATACGAAATAATGCTGTGGTGTCTCTCACCACAAATCAGTTTCAAATGGAATATATATATATATATTGTTTCATTGTTATAAACACCTTACTCGAGGCTCTGCCACATCATTCAATATTCCTGGCGTATAATTGGACTTAACTGAACTTCATACTGATAGACTTATTAGTGTTTGGTGCATTGATATGAAGGGTCTTTGAACTAATCAGTAATATCTAGTCAATTATTGCACTACCACCATCGTACATTGGTGTTTGCCACCTTACGGTTACATACGGTGCTTTGATACTTGTGACAGTAATGTTGGGAGGTCCTGGAGGAGTTATATGAGAATATTAACGATTTTCATTGGACTATAGCTAATGCAAAAAGCGCAAAAATGTCCCAAAATAACGATTTTTAAGTGGACTATAGCCCATGCAGAGTGCGCAATAATGGCCCAAAATGACGATTTTCAATGGACTATTATAGCCCATGCAGAGTGCGCAAAAATGGCCCAAAATGACGATTTTCAATGGACTATTATAGCCCATGCAGAGTGCGCAAAAATGGCCCAAAATGACGATTTTCAATGGACTATAGCCCATGCAGAGTGTGCAAAAATGGCCCAAAATGACGATTTTCAATGGACTATTACAGCCCATGCAGAGTGCGCAAAAATGGCCCAAAATGACGATTTTCAATGGACTATAGCCCATGCAGAGTGCGCAAAAATGGCCCAAAATGACGATTTTCAATGAACTATTATAGCCTATGCAAAGTGCGCAAGAATGGCCCAAAATAACGATTTTCAATGGACTATAAAAAATGCAAAGTGCGTCAAAATGGTCGAAAAATGACAATTTTCAATGGACTATAATAAATGCAAAGTGCGCAAAAATGGCCTAAAATGACGATTTTCAATGGACTATAGCCCATGCAGAGTGCGCAAAAATGGCCCAAAATAACGATTTTCAATGGACTATAGCCCATGCAAAGTGCGCCAAAATGGCCCAAAATGACGATTTTCAATGGACTATAGCCCATGCAGAGTGCGCAAAAATGGCCCAAAATAACGATTTTCAATGGACTATTATAGCCTATGCAAAGTTCGCAAAAATGGTCCAAAATGACGATTTTCAATGGACTATAGCCCAAGCAAAATGCTCCGCAGAAATGGCCCCAAATGACGATTTTCAATGGACTATTATAGCCTATGCAAAGTGCGCAAAAATGGTCCAAAATGACGATTTTCAATGGACTATAACCCATGCAGAGTGCGCAAAAATGGTCCAAAATGACGATTTTCAATGGACTAGCCTATGCAAAGTGCGCAAAAATGGCCCAAAATAACGATTTTCAATGGACTATTATAGCCTATGCAAAGTGCGCAAAAATGGTCCAAAATGACGATTTTCAATGGACTATAACCCATGCAGAGTGCGCAAAAATGGTCCAAAATGACGATTTTCAATGGACTATAGCCCAAGCAAAATGCTCCGCAGAAATGGCCCCAAATGACGATTTTCAATGGCCTATAGCCGATGCAAAGTGCACAAATAGGCAAAAATTAGTGAGAGGGAGATTCTTCCTATATTCGGCTGGTAGGGTGTTTTTTCGGGTTTGATCGGCGATTCGCGTTCCGTCTTGAATGCGGTATCCCGAGGAGCGATCGGTTGGTATTTGTAGGGTGATTTTTAGATCTTTAGAGTATTTTTCGAGGTTTTCCGACGGTCGCCACTACCCTTTTTACCTTAAAGAACCACCCCCCCCTCTACCTCGGGATCTTTCGAATGATTATGTTATTTTGTTGCAACATATTTCCTTTTTGTTCTTTGACACATGTATATAGCACAACACTTATTTCCTGGGACCTCTGGAAAGCAGTATGTTTTGTGGTCCCTCGGTCCCAGTAAATAAGTATCATTGTTATATCCCCATAGTCAAACTTGTTTTCTCATTGGTCGAGAGCGCGTCACGTGGCGGGCGTCAAATCTTAATAACTCCCGCGCGGGCAATAAGTTCACGTGATCGAAGCGTGAGGGAATAAACGTACGTGATCAGGTCAAAGTCGATGGAAAATACTTGTGGCGCCGTTGTTAACAACAATGTTTTCAGTGTTTGACTATGGGGATATAACAAAACACTTAATCCTGACTGTTCCCTCGGGAAAACAGTTAATTTTGTTTCCAGAGAATCTCAATGTTTCCCTCGGGACCAGTCATTAAGGTGTTTAATAATAATGATAATTATTAGATTATTATTATTTATTTAGAGGTTAACGCACTCGAGCGAGCAAAGAGGGCGTTAACATTTTTATTATTCAATTTGAATACATTGCGGAGGCAAGCTAATATTAACTAATACTAATACCGTGGTGTAAAAGCCGTGGTGTAAAAGCATATTTATTTATTATGAAATAAAGATTGAAAGATTGAATTTACACCACGGCTTTTACACCATGATAATGGCGTCGCCACGGTTACGCCACGGTTGTCACGTCATAACCACGCGTCACGTGGTACAAAGCAACCGAAATTTGTACAATGTATGAAAATTGAATAATAAATTATATTATTATTAATGTATATTATTTCTGTTTTATTATTATTATTATTATTATTACTATTATTATTATTGTTATTGTTATTATTATTGTTATTGTTATTTTTATTGTTATTCTTATTCTTATTATTGTTATTACAACGATACTTTGTCCTTCCTTAGTTGACGACAATCACCTATCACCAAATATTGTTTTGGAGATATTTTGGCCCTCTAGATCTAATGGTGTTATTATTATTATTATTATTATTATTATTATTATTATTATTATTATTATTATTTGTGAGTCTATTGGGGCACACTATTTACATACAAGATTTGTGCGTCTATTGGTGTGCGTCTATTGGTGTGCGTCTATTGGTGTGCGTCTATTAGTGTGCGTCTATTGGTGTGCGTCTATTGGTGTGCGTCTATTGGTGTGCGTCAATTGGTGTGCGTCAATTGGTGTGCGTCTATTGGTGTGCGTCTATTGGTGTGCGTCTATTGGTGTGCGTCTATTGGTGTGCGTCTATGGGTGTGCGTCTATTGGTGTGCATCTATTGGTGTGCGTCTATTGGTGTGCGTCTATTGGTGTGCGTCTATTGGTGTGCGTCTATTGGTGTGCGTCTATTGGTGTGCGTCTATTGGTGTACGTCTATTGGTGTGCGTCTATTGGTGTGCGTTTATTGGTGTGCGTCTATTGGTGTGCGTCTATTGGTGTGCGTCTATTGGTGTGCGTCTATTGGTGTGCGTCTATTGGTGTGCGTCTATTGGTGTGCGTCTATTGATGTGCGTCTATTGGTGTGCATCTATTGGTTTGCGTCTATTGGTGTGCGTCTATTGGTGTGCGTCAATTGGTGTGCGTCTATTAGTGTGCGTCTATTGGTGTGCGTCAATTGGTGTGCGTCTATTAGTGTGCGTCTATTGGTGTGCGTCTATTGGTGTGCGTCTATGGGTGTGCGTCTATTGGTGTGCGTCTATTGGTGTGCGTCTATGGGTGTGCGTCTAATGGTGTGCGTCTATTGGTGTGCGTCTATGGGTGTGCGTCTATTGGTGTGCGTCTATTGGTGTGCGTCTATTGGTGTGCGTCTATTGGTGTGCGTCTATTGGTGTGCGTCTATTGGTGTGCGTCTATTGGTGTGCGTCTATTGGTGTGCGTCTATTGGTGTACGTCTATTGGTGTGCGTCTATTGGTGTGCGTCTATTGGTGTGCGTCTATTGGTGTGCGTCTATTGGTGTGCGTCTATTAGTGTGCGTCTATTGGTGTGCGTCTATTGGTGTGCGTCTATTGGTGTGCGTCTATTGGTGTGCGTCTATTGGTGTGCGTCTATTGATGTGCGTCTATTGGTGTGCATCTATTGGTTTGCGTCTATTGGTGTGCGTCTATTGGTGTGCGTCTATTGGTGTGCGTCTATTGGTGTGCGTCAATGGTGTGTGTGCGTCTATTGGTGTGCGTCTATTGGTGTGCGTCTATTGGTGTGCGTCTATTGGTGTGCGTCTATTGGTGTGCGTCTATTAGTGTGCGTCTATTGGTGTGCGTCTATTGGTGTGCGTCTATTAGTGTGCGTCTATTGGTGTGCGTCTATTGGTGTGCGTCTATTGGTGTGCGTCTATTGGTGTGCGTCTATTGGTGTGCGTCTATTGATGTGCGTCTATTGGTGTGCGTCTATTGATGTGCGTCTATTGATGTGCGTCTATTGGTGTGTGTCTATGGCTGTGCGTCTATTGGTGTGCGTCTATTGGTGTGCGTCTATTGGTGTGCGTCTATTGGTGTGCGTCTATTGATGTGCGTCTATTGGTGTGCGTCTATTGGTGTGCGTCTATTAGTGTGCGTCTATTGGTGTGCGTCTATTGGTGTGCGTCTATTGATGTGCGTCTATTGGTGTGCGTCTATTGGTGTGCGTCTATTTGGGGGACTGAGTACTACTTACATAGTTGCCTTTAAGGCTGTGCGTACATGTGTATATATATAATAATAATATATTGTCTTCATAGACAAATAACGTTTATATAATAATGCTGTATTAGAGTGATTCCAATAATTAGTTGTCAGTGTTTATTAGTTGCAAAGAAAACAAAAGAGTGAGTGTCTAATAGTGTGTATTGGTGGAGTTAGTAATGCCAAGGTTGATTGGAATCACTCTACTAATTAGCTGTCAGTGTTTATTAGATGCAAACAAACAAAAGAGTGAGTGTCTAATTGTTAAGTATTGGTGGAGTTAGTAATGCCAAGGTTTATTGGAATCACTCTACTAATTAGCTGTCAGTGTTTATTAGATGCAAACAAACAAAAGAGTGAGTGTCTAATTGTTAAGTATTGGTGGAGTTAGTAATGCCCAGGTTGATTGGAATCACTCTACTAATTAGCTGTCAGTGTTTATTAGATGCAAACAAACAAAAGAGTGAGTGTCTAATAGTGTGTATTGGTGGAGTTAGTAATGCCAAGGTTTATTGGAATCACTCTACTAATTAGCTGTCAGTGTTTATTAGATGCAAACAAACAAAAGAGTGAGTGTCTAATTGTTAAGTATTGGTGGAGTTAGTAATGCCAAGGTTTATTGGAATCACTCTACTAATTAGCTGTCAGTGTTTATTAGATGCAAACAAACAAAAGAGTGAGTGTCTAATTGTTAAGTATTGGTGGAGTTAGTAATGCCAAGGTTTATTGGAATCACTCTACTAATTAGCTGTCAGTGTTTATTAGATGCAAACAAACAAAAGAGTGAGTGTCTAATAGTGTGTATTGGTGGAGTTAGTAATGCCAAGGTTTATTGGAATCACTCTACTAATTAGCTGTCAGTGTTTATTAGATGCAAACAAACAAAAGAGTGAGTGTCTAATAGTGTGTATTGGTGGAGTTAGTAATGCCAAGGTTTATTGGAATCACTCTACTAATTAGCTGTCAGTGTTTATTAGATGCAAACAAACAAAAGAGTGAGTGTCTAATAGTGTGTATTGGTGGAGTTAGTAATGCCAAGGTTGATTGGAATCACTCTACTAATTAGCTGTCAGTGTTTATTAGATGCAAACAAACAAAAGAGTGAGTGTCTAATTGTTAAGTATTGGTGGAGTTAGTAATGCCAAGGTTTATTGGAATCACTCTACTAATTAGCTGTCAGTGTTTATTAGATGCAAACAAACAAAAGAGTGAGTGTCTAATAGTGTGTATTGGTGGAGTTAGTAATGCCAAGGTTGATTGGAATCACTCTAGTGCTCGTGAGCTGTTTGTTGTTGCCTGGCGCTAGTGACGCACGCGCAACTTAATTCATTTTTAACTTTATGTACCATCGTTCAGAGATAGAGAACTATTATTTACGTTTCATAGGAATGGAAGACCTGATCAATTGTACGAGTTACTGGTTATTTAGAATCAAATTGCAGAAGACAACGAATCCGAACCAAGAAGCCAAAACGTCTTCATTTCACCCTTTCCCTGAAAACAAATTCGGTATCAGTGGATACACTAGACAGTACGCCGGGATACACTAGACAGTACGATACACTAGACAGTACGATACACTAGACAGTACGATACACTAGACAGTACGATACACTAGACAGTACGATACACTAGACAGTACGATACACTAGACAGTACGATACACTAGACAGTACGATACACTAGACAGTACGATACAGACAGACAGTACGATACACTAGACAGTACGATACACTAGACAGTACGATACACTAGACAGTACCATACACTAGACAGTACGATACACTAGACAGTACGATACACTAGACAGTACGATACACTAGACAGTACGATACACTAGACAGTACGATACACTAGACAGTACGATACACTAGACAGTACGATACACTAGACAGTACGATACACTAGACAGTACCATACACTAGACAGTACGATACACTAGACAGTACGATACACTAGACAGTACGATACACTAGACAGTACGATACACTAGACAGTACGATACACTAGACAGTACGATACACTAGACAGTACGATACACTAGACAGTACGATACACTAGACAGTACGACACATTAGACAGTACGACACACTAGACAGTACCATACACTAGACAGTACGATACACTAGACAGTACGATACACTAGACAGTACGATACACTAGACAGTACGATACACTAGACAGTACGATACACTAGACAGTACGATACACTAGACAGTACGATACACTAGACAGTACGATATACACTAGACAGTACGATACACTAGACAGTACGACACACTAGACAGTACCATACACTAGACAGTACGATACACTAGACAGTACGACACACTAGACAGTACCATACACTAGACAGTAGAACATCGTACGCATGCGCCCTGCACTCTCGTTACTTACCTTCACGTCAATGTATCCGCGAAATTCAGTTTCGTAGTTTTTGAAATTTTTGAGCTTTTCCTGAGTGCCTTCGCTGACATGGATTTTCTGAGCTGCGAACGAGAAAATTAACTGAATGACTGAGTAACTGAATGACTGAATGACTGACTGACTGAATGACTGAATGACTGAATGACTGACTGAATAAATGACTGAATGACTGAATGACTGAATGACTGAATGACTGAATGAATGACTGAATGACTGAATGACTGAATGAATGACTGAATGACTGAATGACTGACTGACTGACTGAATGACTGAATGACTGAATGACTGAATGACTGAATGACTGAATGACTGAATGACTGAATGACTGAATGACTGAATGACTGAATGACTGAATGACTGAATGACTGAATGACTGAATGAGAGACTTACGCAGTCCTGTTGTTTGCATTCTTGATGCTGTGTTGATCGTATCGCCAAACAAACAGTACCTCGGCATCTTATTGCCTACAATGCCCGACACACAAGGACCTAATAATAAAACATTGTTAGCACGCATTTAAAAGTTTCCTTCGCATTCTCCGCGATGGCGGCTTTGGTCAACTGTCTTTACCTGTGTGTATTCCAACACGTACGAGGAGGATCTCGCCAGGTACTTCGGCCAGATCAAAGTCGTGAGTAACTTGTACCAAGTCAATGGCCATATGACATATCTGATCCACGTGATTGTCTTCGTTTCTTATCGGAAGACCAGACACTACCATGTAAGCATCGCCGATGGTTTCAACCTTGTAGACGTCATACTTATCGATCGTGTCATCAAATGCACTAGAAATATGACGTACATTTACATAAGGAATATGTGGACTTTCTAGCTTTTCCTATGTCGACTTTTCCATTCACTTTATATATGCATTCATATTTATTATACTCATCCCTATTCAGTACAATTTCTTAATACTGCGGCTTTTTATCACTACTTCACTGCGCATGGTCTTTGTGTTGTTATCGTATCCCACATTGATTTAGACTCTTCCACAGTCCCCGCTCGGCCGTTGCACTCTCTCGCATAGGGACTGTAATGGTACAATGGTAGCGTTATTCTGATTGGCTGGTAGATCTGATCTACTTATCAAGGTTCTTATTGGTTGATTAGGACGACCGTTGGTTTCAGTACCGCCAAGACGTCATGTACGGATTTATACACGGCGACTCGACGGCGATTTGGGTAGAATTATGTTGGATTATCGCGAATTTCTCGCTTGCATCGAGACAAATTAGGTATGGATGGAGAGCAAATTTATCGATCTAGCCGTCTTTGGGGATGATAGGTCTTCGGATGAATTTTCTACGGAGATAAAAGCATTTGAGTGAGCGACACTCGATCGCGATGGAGCTTATTTTAATTTCCTGCCTTGTCATTTTTCTTTAATACGGGGACGGGTCAGATGGCTAAAAATTCCACTAAATGACTCGTAAAAAGACCACAAAATAAGTGCAAATAAAGGTGACTTTATTTATGTATATATTTTTTATATTTTAGTTCGCTTATTTTATCAGTTGTTGGTCAGTTGTTGGTTCGTGTTGATGTCATGCATGTCTGTTTTGGGCTGCCTGTGGAAACCTCAACCGTGTTGATCGTCGTTGGGATCCCTGTTTTTCGTTTCGCAAGGCATCATGGGTCCAAGATTCTTGGACCCAGAATCCCTTTCGGCATTGTACCATTACAGTCCCTATGCGAGAGAGTGCAACGGCCGAGCGGGGACTGTGGAAGAGTCTAACATTGATTAGCACTTGTGGACTCGACTGTTATAAATAATGACTCCGTGACTCTTTGTAATCAAGACATATTCTCACCTGTAGATGCCGTTCAACATCGAGGTCACTTCCATGGGTGAAATCGTCGCGCAAATATTCGTAAAATTCACGATATCGCTAAAGAACACTGTTACACTGTCGAAATACTCCGAGTTGACTTTCTCTCCTTTCTTCAGCGACTCTGCAACTGATTGAGGAAACATGGCGGACAAGACGCTGTCTGTTCTTTTCTGTTCTTCCTGCAGGTTTAGAGTCGTGGTTTCAAGTTGAGCCGCGTACTTTTGTATGGTGTTTGTCATGCGTATTACAGCAATGACCATTAAAGGTGTCAGGGCAAGCACAACGACAAGAGTTAGCGCGCTTAGCAACACTTCCTTTTCTCTTTGTTCAACGTTCAGTTTTAGAAACAAAGTAATTTGTTCACCAGCATGTTTCTGGACTTCGAGAAGCACATCGATGTAGTCTGACATTATGGAGAACCATAATGTACCTGCTGAACTGTCTGCTTGCGAGCGATGATTCTTCAAGATGACAGATCGTTTCGTGTCTACTTGTTTTAGTATGTCATCCACGTTCTTGCTCGAGGATGATTTGTAGAACTTCTTAAGGCGTGGCATCAGGTCCATACTCATGGTTAGAAACCTCTTTCCTGTAGAAAGTTGAAGCATATTATAACTCCAAAAGCATGGACCTTCTTAAGTAAGCCCAACCATTTATGCTGAGGCTACTTATAAATTAATAAATATAATGATATTTGTATGGTTCCGACATAATACATTTCTATGCACAGGGAGCCCAACATAATAAGTATTTCGCGCGCGTGCGCTCTACCACAGGAAACCCATCAAAAAAAGACGCGCGCATACAAATATACTTTTATTTACTATAAGTAGCCTCAGAAGAAATGGTTGGGCTGCCTGTGGTCCCATATCCTTACTTTGGTAGGCACGGGGTATATATATATTTCAGTCTCCATCGAACCCCACTGCACATATACTGAAATAAAAACCACATCCTCTTCGAACCTTGGAGATTCGTTGGAATTGTCCAAAACCTTAGAATTTGAAAAGTTCCAACTAATTTCTAATGAAATTCCAAGGTTTGTAGAGCGCGCTTTTTCAGCTGATAGTCACTGATATCTTACCTATGTAATTCTGTTCAACATACCACAACAAGTCTTCAGTGTCGTTGAAGTGACCACGAGAAAAGAACGAACCACCCAGTGCTCTCTCCATACCGATTCTATCTTTCGCCATCAAAAACGTGTGATAACCCAGAAGATCAAAGCTGTGATTGTCGGGGTGGTTTGCTTTGAGAGTTCGAAACAACCAGTCTAAGTTTAATCGAATTATGTTGGTGTAAAAGTTGATTTCTTTTCTGATAGTGGAATTGCGTCCTCCGTAGCCGATGATCTCTCTGTGCCTAACGAGTTGTTGTGTAAACTCATCTTTTGAATGAAAAAGGAGAGCGCAAGACCGCTTGGCCAGACAGGGATGTTAGCTATCGCTATCGTAGTATTTGTACGGGATGATTGTAGCCTCTTTACGATAATTTCACTTTGATTTGAGCTGATACTCAACACTGTTACGCCTCGTTCCACTTGCAGAGCGTGAATCAAATCAGCCACTTTAATGCTCACTTCAACTGCTTCCTGTACCGTCTTTTCTCGTTTCATCAATGCCAGCGCGTTATCGACATCAAGAGCGATGAAAACGAACAAACCAGCTACGAACATCATGGTAACTGCTAGGATTCTCACCGTCAACCAGTGTCGATGCCATCTTGATGTTGCATTGTATTTACACGAGGTCGTGTCTTCGCCTGACGATGGATGAACAATTGAAGACCACGATGCAAAAAGTTGTAGTCTAGAAAAACAAATTGATTTCCAATCATTCATTGTCGGTCTATATTCGCTGAAAACGGAGCTCAGGTATATAAAGCTAGTCAGTAAACAAAATGGAAGGGTCACATATCTAAGTATACTATACTGTGTTAGGCCCTACTCGGAAAATTACTGCTAGGTGACGTATTCCCCCTGGGTAAAGACAATAATAATAATAGTTTAATTTTATAAGTATCTTCAAGTGAACCTATATATGTCGAGCTTTCAGACTAAACGTCCATCTTCAGGACAAGAAATGCCGTACATTTGGCGCAAAACTGCTGGTAAACTGTCCTTTGTGCCGCATAGTATAAATACCAGATAGTTTGATTCTTGTGAAATTAAATGCTCTCAGATTATAGAAACTAGAAAAACCCAGTTTAACTAAACAAGTTTTGGTGTGAATGGGGCATAAGTAAATAATTTCGCACGAATTGTTTTCTCTTGTCTCTTTAGATTTTATCATTTTTTGACTTGATAATGACGTGAGTAGCGTCGAAATGTCGTCGACTATTTATAGTTGTTATCAGTTAGTTGCTATAGTTTTTATTCTTATGGATTTTAAGAATATTTTAGCGCTTCAATTTTTCTAAAATATTTTTTTCCCCAGAAAACCTAAAATGTTTTACAGGTTTTTTTAAAATTTGTTAAAACGATAAAAGTATTGATTGATTGATTTATAATTTATTTTACCGAAAAATAGGCCGCAGCAGATGAGTCATGAAAACAGTCGGCAATCGCGCGCTCATGGTGTACATTCCGTGTACATTCCGTGTACATTCCGTGTACATTCCGTGTACATTCCGTGTATATTCCGCCGTAAATTCCGCCGTAAATTCCGTGTAAAATCCGTGTACATTTCGCACAAATTCCGTGTACATTCCGTGTACATTCCGTGTACATTCCGTGTACATTCCGTGTACATTCCGTGTACATTCCGTGTACATTCCGTGTACATTCCGTGTACATTCCGTTTAATTCTGTGTAAATCAAATTTGTATGGTTTGGGACAAAATTTACACAAAATCTACACCGGTCAAGAATGTGCGTTTTTCCCAATGAAAATGAATAAAATATTAAAATAGAATTGTTTTATGAGGATATTTATTTCAACATCGCGTAATACCGCCAAAAGCGCCAAAAACCAGCCCTTAATTTGGACAGTTTGACTTTCGATTTTCGCTTTGGATTAACATTCTAATTTTATTTTAACCAAAAACAAACTATTAAAAACAAAGTAATTTGTCTGCCTAAAGCTGTTTGTACAATAAAGCCATTTTCCTGCTTTTTGTTTCAAATTTGAGCTAATTCAGGGGAAAACAGCAGCAACCGATAGTAAATATACAGATCTAGCCCATGTGGACAGTTTTCAAATCAAATTTTCACTAGTTGGATTAACACTCTAAGTTTCACTTTTACCGGTCAAAGACCATCACAAATAATTACTTGAACTCTTTGCTAAAGCAGTTTTAGCCTTGTACAAAACGTATTCTCCATGCTATTGGTTTTTGGCGCTCAATACGCGCGTTCGTAAAAAATCTTCTAAAATAATCATTGAAAATTATCAATGGCTCATCTGTAAAGTTTCTATTATTTTGCTATTCTTTAAAATTCAAAACACAGACTTTTGCTGATAGATCGCATCAAAACAATCCTATAAACCATTATGTCAGTTTACTTTGTTCTGTAAACCTAAATCAATATGTGAAACGTTTATCCTATTTTCATTCCTGAATAATCAATTAACAACTATGAACTGTTGTCAGTTGTTGTTGTTGTTGTTGTTGTTGTTGTTGTTGTTGTTGTTGTCAGTTGTTGTTGTTGTTGTTGTCGTTGTTACTGTTGTTGTTGTTGCTGTTGTTGTTGTTGTTGTTGTTGTTGTTGTTGTTGTTGTTGATGTAGTTATTGTTGTTGTTGTTGTTTCTGTTGTTGTTGTTGTTGTTGTTGTTGTTGTTGTTGTTGTTGTGTAGTTGTTGTTGTTGTTGTTGTTGTTGTTGTGTTGTTGTTGTTGTTGTTGTTGTTGTTGTTGTTGTTGTTGTTGTTGTTGTTAGGGCTGTGCACAAGTTGCTCCAAATTGTTAAAAAAGATGCTCAAAATATATCGGAAAGTTGCTCAGAAGTTGCTCCAAATCTCTAAAAGTTGCTCAAAAGTTGCCCCAAAATCTTAAAGTTGCTACAATGTTGCTTTTCGTATTTACTATAATAAGATGCTAGTTACCCAATCAAAGGAATATTTCTAACCGTTTTTCTGATTTTTTCATATAGTATAGCTTGTTATCACTGAGGTATTTACAACATTTTCTTGGCATGTCAGTGCAGCCAATGTTAGTTTACATGATCAATCTTATGGCTATATTAATAATATTTGTCTGAAAATCACTTGTGTAAGTGTAAAGGCTCTCTCTTTGCAGCTAATTAAAAAAGCAGCTGAAAGCTCTATGCTGCTTATCAAATCAAGGCTTTTTTTTTGCATTTCGCTTGTTGCCATTTTTGTCTACCACCTGAATCGCCTTTTCAAATAACCACAGGCAGCCCACTAACCCAGTCCTGAACACTGCATGCTGTTTATAAGTGTATTATGACCCTTAAAGCGAAATAAACCAATTTTAGTACTCAATTAGCCTGTTTAATTTGTTTTAATTTGTGGAAATGTTTAAGAAAGAAAGAAGTTGCTCGAAAGATAAAAAGTTGCTCGAAAGAAAAAAAGTTGCCCGAAATCGGAAAAGTTGCGCAAAAGTTGCCGAGCAACTTGTGGACAGCCCTAGTTGTTGTTATTGTTGTTGCTGTTGTTGTTGTTGTTGTTGTTGTTGTTGTTGTTGTTGTTGTTGTTGTTGTTGTTGTTGTTGTTGTTGTTGTTGTTACTGCTACTGATGAGTCCTTTGCCCGCTCTACTGGGACTCAGTACCGACTGAACAGGAATCTAAAATGTTAGGATATACAAATGGTTGTTCCTAGCTGTACTGAAAAAACTCTCACGTGATGAACACAAAATGCACACTGAATGAATCTGCTTTATTTATTGGGGTATGTGACTGTATAGTATGTTACTATACCTTGCTTTTTCCCCGTTTTTCGGCGTGTTCTTGGCTGGTATTACTCGGTTTTCATTTTCATCATCTTGATCCAAAATCTTTGTCGCCATCCTGCCCAGCGAACTATTTCCGTTTGCTGCTAAATTTCAAAAGAAAGATAAATTGAAATATAAATTGCGAATTCATTTACGTAATTTTAAAAGATCACAGTTGACATCAGTTTGTTAATTGATCTAGATTTATTCACTTGTTAAGGAATTTCCTGTATATGACTAGATAATCGTGGAATTCATATTCGGAAGCAAAAAGAAAATAAATGGTTAATGTTTCGCACCGTGTTTGAACTTTGCAAATAGTTTCATTTTTCTTTCTTTCCCAAATGTTATATTTTTCTGTGCGAAGGCGGAACAATATAAAGTTGCGTTGAAAAAAAAAAAACTAATTTTAAATACAACTGATTTCCAACCAGCTCCAAAACATGCCAAAGTGTGTCTAGTGATGCTTTCAGAATTACTGAGTTCAACCTAAAACGTACTAAATCTAGCGATCAAGGAAGAGCTAAATCCGTCCGTGCTCAACCAGCAACTACATCATCAGTCAACCTTAAGCTCATTCAATAGTGACATGGATTATTCATATGCACCTGGCGATGGACCTTTCCATAGTTTCCCAGAATGCTTCATGATTCTGCGCGCGCAAGCGAGGTCAGGGTACAAAATAGATCGAAAATATTAAGAGACAATGAAGAAATTCAGTAGAAAACTTAGACTTTTAAATTAAAAGTGTGTAAGAAGAATTACAAAGATAGATGCAAATTGTCAAGCAAAGAAAATAGTTTTTTCCTGTTCTTGATTAGTTACAGTAGTCATATTTTCCTCAATACACGATCAATTCTAAATATTTTTTTAACCCTGACCTCGCTTGCGCGCGCAGAATCATGAAGCATTCTGGGAAACTACGAAAAGGTCCATAGGAGAGAGAAGTGATAGGAGTCAATAGGAGAATGGTCATTCTAAGTTTGTCAGAGAGAAAGGTGATAGGATCGAGATAGGAGAATGGTCATTCTAAGGTTGTTAGAGAGAAAGGTGATAGGAGAATGGTCATTCTAAGGTTGTTAGAAAGAAAGGTGATAGGAGATAGGAGAATGGTCATTCTAAGGTTGTTGGAGAGAAAGGTGATAGGAGAATGGTCATTCTAAGTTTGTCAGAGAGACAGGTGATAGGAGATAGGAGAATGGTCATTCTAAGGTTGTTGGAGAGAAAGGTCATTCTAAGGTTATCAGAGAGAAAGGTGATAGGAGATACTGAGGAGAATGGTCATTATAAGGTTGTTAGAGAGAAAGGTGATAGGAGAATTCTCATTCTAAGGTTATCAGAGAGAAAGGTGATAGGAGATAGGAGAATGGATAGATAGATAGATAGATAGATAGATAGATAGATAGATAGATAGATAGATAGATAGATAGATAGATAGATAGATAGATAGATAGATAGATAGATAGATAGATAGATAGATAGATAGATAGATAGATAGATAGATAGATAGATAGATAGATAGATAGATAGATAGATAGATAGATAGATAGATAGATAGATAGATAGATAGATAGATAGATAGATAGATAGATAGATAGATAGATAGATAGATAGATAGATAGATAGATAGATAGATAGATAGATAGATAGATAGATAGATAGATAGATAGATAGATAGATAGATAGATAGATAGTCATTCTCTCTGATCACCTATCACCTATCACCTTTCTCTCTGACAACCTTAGAATGACCATTCTCCTATCACCTGTCTCCTTTCTCTCTAACAACCTTAGAATGACAATTCTCCTATCTCCTATCACCTTTCTCTCTAATTACCTTAGAATGACCATTCTCCTATCACCTGTCACCTTTCTCTCCAACAACCTTAGAATGACCATTCTCCTATCACCTGTCACCTTTCTCTCCAACAACCTTAGAATGACCATTCTCCTATCACCTTTCTCTCTGACAACCTTAGAATAACCATTCTCCTATCTCCTATCACCTTTCTCTCTGATAATCTTAGAATGACCATTCTCCTATCTCCTATCACCTTTCTCTCTGACAACCTTAGAATGACCATTCTCCTATCACCTATCACCTATCACCTATCACCTATCACCTTTCTCAGTCTAACAACCTTAGAATGACCATTCTCCTATCTCCTATCACCTTTCTGTTTACGTTGGTTCGAATTCAAACTAATCACACAAGTTTGTACATTTATCTTCGTGTAGCAGTTTAAAAGCCCTTCGACGTTCATCACCGGTTCTTCTCTGGCTCTGTTGCGATAAAGGCTGGACGATAAATACATCACGGTTCTACTATAATCTTGCATGTGAGCCTTCCGGCTGTCTTCCGCTTTGCTATTGTTTCTGTTGAATTATAAAAATATTCCTTTGAATCGAGTACGATCGATTACGTCTTCTCCGTGGTAGGTCACTGCAGCCGTTAATGTAATTTATATATTGTTAGATCTCCCTTTACGAATTATGTCTACACAATCACTCTCATTTCCATAGATTTATAATTCGAGAAAAGAAATATATTGTTTGAAAATAATATTGTATGAAAAAACACCCGTCGCTGTTATTCGTTTCGTTCGCCTTGTAAGTTTGAATCTTTGTTTATCTCATGGACCAATCAAATACGATCAGTCATTGTTGATTTCAACAGCAAATGAAATTCGCTAAAATTTCAGGGTTCCCCAGAGCCAACGACAAACCAAATGAGGAGTGGGCTCTGGGTACGAGAATCTCTAACAACCTTAGAATGACCATTCTATCTCCTATCACCTTTCTCTCTGATAACCTTAGAATGACCATTCTCCTATCACCTTGAATCTCTCTAACAACCTTAGAATGACCATTCTCCTATCTCCTATCACCTTTCTCTCCAAAAACCTTAGAATGACCATTTTCCTATCACCTTTCTCTCTGACAACCTTAATTAGGATGACCTTTCTCCTATCTCCTATCATCTTAAGTTTCTCTCTAACAACCTTAGAATGACCATTCTCCTATCTCCTATCACCTTTCTCTCCAACAACCTTAGAATGACCATTTTCCTATCACCTTTCTCTCTGACAACCTTAGAATGACCATTCTCCTATCTCCTATCACCTTTCTCTCTGACAACCTTAGAATGACCATTCTCCTATCACCTATCACTTTTCTCTCTAACAACCTTAGAATGACCATTCTCCTATCCTATCACCTTTCTCTCTGGCAACCGGCTTAGAATGACCATTCTCCTATCACCTATCACCTTTCTCTCTGACAACCTTAGAATGACCATTCTCCTATCTCCTATCGCCTTTCTATCTAACAACCTTAGAATGACCATTCTCCTATCTCCTGTCACTTTTCTCTCTGACAACCTTAGAATGACCATTCTCCTATCACCTATCACCTTTCTCTCTGACAACCTTAGAATGACCATTCTCCTATCACCTATCACCTTTTTCTCTGATAACCTTAGAATGACCATTCTCCTATCTCCTATCACCTTTCTCTCTGACAACCTTAGAATGACCATTCTCCTATCTCCTATCGCCTTTCTATCTAACAACCTTAGAATGACCATTCTCCTATCTCCTATCGCCTTTCTATCTAACAACCTTAGAATGACCATTCTCCTATCTCCTATCACCTTTCTCTCTGACAACCTTAGAATGACCATTCTCCTATCTCCTATCACCTTTTTCTCTGATAACCTTAGAATGACCATTCTCCTATCTCCTATATCACCTTTCTCTCTGGCAACCGGCTTAGAATGACCATTCTCCTATCACCTTTCTCTCTGATAACATTAGACATAAGAATGACCAATCTCCTATCACCTTTTTCTCTGATAACCTTAGAATGACCATTCTCCTATCACCTTTCTCTCTAACAACCTTAGAATAACCATTCTCCTATCACCTATCACCTTTCTCTCTGACAACCTTAATTAGGATGACCTTTCTCCTATCTCCTATCATCTTTCTCTCTAACAACCTTAGAATGACCATTCTCCTATCACCTATCACCTTTCTCTCTAACAACCTTAGAATGACCATTCTCCTATCACCTATCACCTTTTTCTCTGATAACCTTAGAATGACAATTCTCCTATCTCCTATCATCTTTCTCTCTAACAACCTTAGAATGACCATTCTCCTATCTCCTATCACCTTTCTCTCTAACAACCTTAGAATGACCATTCTCCTATCACCTATCACCTTTTTCTCTGATAACCTTAGAATGACCATTCTCCTATCTCCTATCACCTTTTTCTCTGGTAACCTTAGAATGACCATTCTCCTATCTCCTATCACCTTTCTCTCTAACAACCTTAGAATGACCATTCTCCTATCACCTATCACCTTTCTCCCTGACAACCTTAGAATAACCATTCTCCTATCTCCTATCACCTTTCTCTCTGACAACCTTAGAATGACCATTCTCCTATCTCCTATCACCTTTTTCTCTGATAACCTTAGAATGACCATTCTCCTATCTCCTATCGCCTTTTTCTCTGATAACCTTAGAATGACAATTCTCCTATCTCCTATCACCTTTCTCTCCAACAACCTTAGAATGACCATTTTCCTATCACCTTTCTCTCTGACAACCTTAATTAGGATGACCTTTCTCCTATCTCCTATCATCTTAAGTTTCTCTCTAACAACCTTAGAATGACCATTCTCCTATCTCCTATCACCTTTCTCTCCAACAACCTTAGAATGACCATTTTCCTATCACCTTTCTCTCTGACAACCTTAGAATGACCATTCTCCTATCTCCTATCACCTTTCTCTCTGACAACCTTAGAATGACCATTCTCCTATCACCTATCACTTTTCTCTCTAACAACCTTAGAATGACCATTCTCCTATCCTATCACCTTTCTCTCTGGCAACCGGCTTAGAATGACCATTCTCCTATCACCTATCACCTTTCTCTCTGACAACCTTAGAATGACCATTCTCCTATCTCCTATCGCCTTTCTATCTAACAACCTTAGAATGACCATTCTCCTATCTCCTATCACTTTTCTCTCTGACAACCTTAGAATGACCATTCTCCTATCACCTATCACCTTTCTCTCTGACAACCTTAGAATGACCATTCTCCTATCACCTATCACCTTTTTCTCTGATAACCTTAGAATGACCATTCTCCTATCTCCTATCACCTTTCTCTCTGACAACCTTAGAATGACCATTCTCCTATCTCCTATCGCCTTTCTATCTAACAACCTTAGAATGACCATTCTCCTATCTCCTATCGCCTTTCTATCTAACAACCTTAGAATGACCATTCTCCTATCTCCTATCACCTTTCTCTCTGACAACCTTAGAATGACCATTCTCCTATCTCCTATCACCTTTTTCTCTGATAACCTTAGAATGACCATTCTCCTATCTCCTATATCACCTTTCTCTCTGGCAACCGGCTTAGAATGACCATTCTCCTATCACCTTTCTCTCTGATAACATTAGAATGACCATTCTCCTATCTCCTATCACCTTTTTCTCTGATAACCTTAGAATGACCATTCTCCTATCACCTTTCTCTCTAACAACCTTAGAATAACCATTCTCCTATCACCTATCACCTTTCTCTCTGACAACCTTAATTAGGATGACCTTTCTCCTATCTCCTATCATCTTTCTCTCTAACAACCTTAGAATGACCATTCTCCTATCTCCTATCACCTTTCTCTCTAACAACCTTAGAATGACCATTCTCCTATCACCTATCACCTTTTTCTCTGATAACCTTAGAATGACAATTCTCCTATCTCCTATCATCTTTCTCTCTAACAACCTTAGAATGACCATTCTCCTATCTCCTATCACCTTTCTCTCTAACAACCTTAGAATGACCATTCTCCTATCACCTATCACCTTTTTCTCTGATAACCTTAGAATGACCATTGTCCTATCTCCTATCACCTTTTTCTCTGGTAACCTTAGAATGACCATTCTCCTATCTCCTATCACCTTTCTCTCTAACAACCTTAGAATGACCATTCTCCTATCACCTATCACCTTTCTCCCTGACAACCTTAGAATAACCATTCTCCTATCTCCTATCACCTTTCTCTCTGACAACCTTAGAATGACCATTCTCCTATCTCCTATCACCTTTTTCTCTGATAACCTTAGAATGACCATTCTCCTATCACCTATCACCTTTCTCTCTACAACCTTAGAATGACCATTCTCCTA
This sequence comes from Actinostola sp. cb2023, assembly GCA_033675265.1. Lineage (NCBI taxonomy): Eukaryota > Metazoa > Cnidaria > Anthozoa > Actiniaria > Actinostolidae > Actinostola > Actinostola sp. cb2023. The sequence continues at coordinate 114,982 of JAUJYZ010000591.1, read as the reverse complement.
TCACCTATCACCTTTTTCTCTGATAACCTTAGAATGACAATTCTCCTATCTCCTATCATCTTTCTCTCTAACAACCTTAGAATGACCATTCTCCTATCTCCTATCACCTTTCTCTCTAACAACCTTAGAATGACCATTCTCCTATCACCTATCACCTTTTTCTCTGATAACCTTAGAATGACACCCTATCATCTTTCTCTCTAACAACCTTTGATGACCATTCTCCTATCTCCTATCATGAACATTTAGAATGACCATTCTCCTATCTATCACCTTTCACCCTTTGACCATTCTCTGGTATCACCTTTTTCTCTGGTAACCTTAGAATGACCATTCTCCTATCTCCTATCACCTTTCTCTCTAACAACCTTAGAATGACCATTCTCCTATCACCTATCACCTTTCTCCCTGACAACCTTAGAATAACCATTCTCCTATCTCCTATCACCTTTCTCTCTGACAACCTTAGAATGACCATTCTCCTATCTCCTATCACCTTTTTCTTTGATAACCTTAGAATGACCATTCTCCTATCTCCTATATCACCTTTCTCTCTGGCAACCGGCTTAGAATGACCATTCTCCTATCACCTTCAGTCTCTCTGACGAAGCAGGTGTATGTTTACCACGCTGTATCACTTAGCCGTTCAGAAGTGTTTTCTTAAAAGTATCTCTAAAACTTATACACCACTTGACAATTTCCAACCTCCCTTTTCTAATGCGCTATCAATTTGCAATAAATGAATAGTTTTGTCAATGAGTAGAGAGAGCAGTTCCGTTACGTGCTTGCACCAGGCCCGCTTTTGCTCAACAATCCGACAATTTTCCACACACAAAAAAACACCATACTGACAGACACGCAGGGCAGAACGTAATAGTATTGTATTTTTAAATGAAATTATGCTTCTGTTTGTCTGTCTCATGCAGCGTGTTTTTCTAAGGAGATTTTCCATTGACAAACATATTATACCCAATCAGCAGCTTAGTTACCGAATCAGTAAACCTAAACCGAATCAGTAAACCTAAACAACTGATTTCAAAATGACATTAGCTAGCGACGATATCGAGTACTTCTAAGTGTTTTATTTGCTAAGTGTAGTAAATAGTTTTCTTCAGTATACACTTTTCAGTTTGGACAAATCGGCGGTGTTTTCAAAGACTATTTTTTTGTAATCTAAAACTTATTCTATTTCAATTGAAACAGAAGTCATATATGCTGGATTGAAAATAACGGTTTTGCATGATCAGATCATTGAGGTTAATTTGAAATTTGTTTAATCTGATTTTACAGTCAGTTCAACCTTAACCTCTAAGTATTGTGTTTTCCTTCTCACAAGTAAAGAGTTTAACTTGATTGTCTTGTCTGAACTCCTCTCCATCAAGAGATATTACGACTTAATCGTTTTCCGAGTGTCACATTTACTGTGAGTTCCTACGCCTGGACCATCAAAAAGACCTAAACTCGTTGATTTATATCTTATAACTGGATAAAACTGTCGTCTTTTTGAATGGTTTGGAAATTGGTTAAGTTTAATTTATAAATAAAGTAGGTAGAGTTCTAATATTGGTACAAAGTGTACGCTGTTAGTTATAATAATAATAATAATAAATAATAATAATAATAATAATAATAATAATAATAATAATAATAATAATAATAATAATAATAATAATAATAATAATAATAATAATAATAATAATAATAATAATAATAATAATAATAATAATAATAATATTTTACGTCTCTTCCAAAGTGTCTCTTCCTGATCGTGAGATGCCACTCACTCTCACTCCTTTACTACATTCTAATATTCCATACACCCAACACATATCTCACTAGTTCGTGTTTACTGAGGGAGGAAAACCGGAGTACGGAGAAATAAATACCCTTAAAGCAAGGAAGAGAATGAACTAAGAAACTCAACTCACATGAAACGCACAGTCCAGCAATTGAACCAGCTAGGCACCACTCGACCACCTTTGCTTCCCTGGCATAAGTGTCCAAACTGTACAACAATCTTCGCGATGAAACTAAACGTTAAGCCATAGTTAATAGAAAATAATGGTTATGAAGGCCATGGATGCTGAGTAGGCCTATCACGTGACACTTACCGTGCACAATCTTTTGTTTGAGACTCTAAGAATAGTAAGTAGTAAAAGAATGAGAGTGAGTGGCATCTCACGATCTGGAAGAGACACTTTGGAAGAGACGTAAAATATTATTATTATTATTATTATTATATATATATTATTATTATTATTATTATTATTATTATTATTATTATTATTATTATTATTATTATTATTATTATTATTATTATTATTATTATTATTATTATTATTATTATTATTATTATTATTATTATTATTATTATTATTATCAGGTCAACATATTATATTTTCTGTTGTAGAAATAAGGAGTGGCTTGATCCCGAATTAATGAAGTTTTAAATATTTATTTATTATTATTATTATTATTATTATTTTTCTATGTTACTATTTTCTTTTTGTTAGTTATATTTTCGAGTTCAAGTAGTCAATTGTAAATTACCTACATGTAGTGAGATTTGCAATTGTTTGTGTAAAAATACAAGAAATAAAGTTTCCATTATTATTATTAGTAGTAGTAGTAGTAGTAGTAGTAGTAGTAGTAGTAGTAGTAGTAGTAGTAGTAGTAGTAGTAGTAGTAGTAGTAGTAGTAGTAGTAGTAGTAGTAGTAGTAGTAGTAGTAGTAGTAGTAGTTTTGTTATTACATTATCATAATTAGTATTTTTATATATTTTTGAATTTTATAGTTTAAGAATTTATATTAATTTAATTGCTGTAATGCAGGGCCCTTCTTGACAACAGTACTTTTGTGCTGATTAGGTCACCCTGGGTAAATATTAAAAATTATTATTATTATTATTATTATTATTATTATTATTATTATTATTATTATTATAATAATAATAATAATAACAATGCTAAATACTAAATAATGCTATGGTTGTGACTGGGTGTTAGTGGCTGTATGTTTGATATATGAAAACAAATATTTTGTTTGTGCACGCTCAAGGTACTTAATCAAAAAGGCAATTTGGAAAATCACATTTCTTGTAATAACTCGCTGCTCTAATTTACTTAGGCACTCATATTTAGGCATAAGGTTATATACAAGATTTGAGACAATTTGGATCTAACAATTGTGACGTCATGTGATCACGTGACCTTATGGAGGAAAATATAGTTTTTCTTAAATGCGGTCGCGAATTCAATTCACAATGAAATACCTTTTACGTAATAGCGTTAAGAATAATCAGTTAAACAAGATAGCGTTTAGAAAACCTCGGAATTTTATATAGTTTAAGAGAAAACTACAGAAATATAATCTGATGAAATGGTCACGTGACCTCTTTTCCGAAATATTCTCCTTGCAAAAAGCGGGAGACAGGTTTTCTAAACGAGGGTTAATAGGTGATCATAAACGTGATTATACACAACTATTTGCTTTCAATTTCCTCTTAAACTGGCGACCGCATTTTATATTTTGTTTTCAAAATTCTTTGTCACGTGGTTAACGCTGTTTTGGATTTCATTCCCTTAAATGAGTAGAGGATATAAAACTCTCAAGCTGTGCCAAGTTTTGTGATGTTTAGTCAAAATGATTAGACATTATAATTTGTTTCGTTTTTCTGCTATTTAAGGCTTGAACCAGGCCTTAAGTACCTTGAGACGGTCACGGTTGGAAAAAACGAACAAAAACGTAGAACAATGCTGCTTGCTGGGTTTCAAAACCATTCCTAGCCTGTGTACAGCCGCAGCTCTGCTCTCGTATTTTCGAATTGGAGAGAGGACGTCTGGACGCAGGCTAAATCATTCCTTTCTATAAATTAACTATGATAGATAGAGATAGATAGATAGATAGATAGATAGATAGATAGATAGATAGATAGATAGATAGATAGAGACAGACAGACAGACAGACAGACAGACAGACAGACAGACAGACAGACAGACAGACAGACAGACAGACAGACAGACAGACAGACAGACAGACAGACAGACAGACAGACAGACAGACAGACAGACAGACAGACAGACAGACAGACAGACAGACAGACAGACAGACAGACAGACAGACAGACAGACAGACAGACAGACAGACAGACAGACAGACAGACAGACAGACAGACAGACAGACAGACAGACAGACAGACAGACAGACAGACAGACAGACAGACAGACAGACAGACAGACAGACAGACAGACAGACAGACAGACAGACAGACAGACAGACAGACAGACAGACAGACAGACAGACAGACAGACAGACAGACAGACAGACAGACAGACAGACAGACAGACAGACAGACAGACAGACAGACAGACAGACAGACAGACAGACAGACAGACAGACAGAGACAGACAGACAGACAGACAGACAGACAGACAGACAGACAGACAGACAGACAGACAGACAGACAGACAGACAGACAGACAGACAGACAGACAGACAGACAGACAGACAGACAGACAGACAGACAGACAGACAGACAGACAGACAGACAGACAGACAGACAGACAGACAGACAGACAGACAGACAGACAGACAGACAGACAGACAGACAGACAGACAGACAGACAGACAGACAGACAGACAGACAGACAGACAGACAGACAGACAGACAGACAGACAGACAGACAGACAGACAGACAGACAGACAGACAGACAGACAGACAGACAGACAGACAGACAGACAGACAGACAGACAGACAGACAGACAGACAGACAGACAGACAGACAGACAGACAGACAGACAGACAGACAGACAGACAGACAGACAGACAGACAGACAGACAGACAGACAGACAGACAGACAGACAGACAGACAGACAGACAGACAGACAGACAGACAGACAGACAGACAGACAGACAGACAGACAGACAGACAGACAGACAGACAGACAGACAGACAGACAGACAGACAGACAGACAGACAGACAGACAGACAGACAGACAGACAGACAGACAGACAGACAGACAGACAGACAGACAGACAGACAGACAGACAGACAGACAGACAGACAGACAGACAGACAGACAGACAGACAGACAGACAGACAGACAGACAGACAGACAGACAGACAGACAGAGACAGACAGACAGACAGACAGACAGACAGACAGACAGACAGACAGACAGACAGACAGACAGACAGACAGACAGACAGACAGACAGACAGACAGACAGACAGACAGACAGACAGACAGACAGACAGACAGACAGACAGACAGACAGACAGACAGACAGACAGACAGACAGACAGACAGACAGACAGACAGACAGACAGACAGACAGACAGACAGACAGACAGACACAGACAGACAGACAGACAGACAGACAGACAGACAGACAGACAGACAGACAGACAGACAGACAGACAGACAGACAGACAGACAGACAGACAGACAGACAGACAGACAGACAGACAGACAGACAGACAGACAGACAGACAGACAGACAGACAGACAGACAGACAGACAGACAGACAGACAGACAGACAGACAGACAGACAGACAGACAGACAGACAGACAGACAGACAGACAGACAGACAGACAGACAGACAGACAGACAGACAGACAGACAGACAGACAGACAGACAGACAGACAGACAGACAGACAGACAGACAGACAGACAGACAGACAGACAGACAGACAGACAGACAGACAGACAGACAGACAGACAGACAGACAGACAGACAGACAGACAGACAGACAGACAGACAGACAGACAGACAGACAGACAGACAGACAGACAGACAGACAGACAGACAGACAGACAGACAGACAGACAGACAGACAGACAGACAGACAGACAGACAGACAGACAGACAGACAGACAGACAGACAGACAGACAGACAGACAGACAGACAGACAGACAGACAGACAGATAGATAGATAGATAGATAGATAGATAGATAGATAGATAGATAGATAGATAGATAAATTGGTTAAGCTAACTAAACTGTACATGCAATAAATACTGACTATACTATAATCACAATTTCAAGTTTAAATAGGCAAAGTAGCTGACAGAATTCAAACTTTTTGATCAGAGCGATTTTGAATAATTCGCATAAAAAATATTTATGCGAATTATTCAAAATCGCTCTGATATCAAACAGTTTGAATTCTGTCTCAGCTACTTTGCCTTAGTATGTTATCATGTATATAGTCGATTGTCTAGAGTTCATCGAAATCTTGAGATATTTTAGTCGGAAAAATTGATTTCAACGATCTCATTTGTTTATCATTGCCAAGGAAACCTCGATCGAGCGGCTGAAACTGACATAATTCTAAATTTCCATCTTTGCCCGATAACTGGTGCAAAAGTCGTTTTTGATCGGTCTAGGATAAGTCTATCAATTCGCGGAATGAAAAGTAGATGTGTGGTCAGTAAAAAACTACTTTGAGCCACTGACCTTATATACAATAAAACTCACTCTAGTAATCTGTATCTTCACTTTGAAGGCGACTACTGTGCGGCTTGTAGCAGCACGTATGTCTGAAAGGCAGGTGCATGTCAATAGTCCTTTAGTAATTACATCAATTGATCAAAAACATTTGGTAAGAATAAGCCACTTCACGCTGTCGTCCGCCATTTTTAATTGGGACAAACTCCGCTCGATTTTTTTGGATTTTCAAAATTAAACTTCGATAATCAGCAGGCATGCATATCAGTTGTCAGGGACTGTTTAACTACCTTTTACGATTCAATCTTCTTCTCACGAATGGATCTTAAAATTTCGAGCTAATTTGCATATTCAGGTGCCGAACGTTTTATTTTGAAAACAAAAATCTTTTTTTTCTCGATTTGTAGCCTTCCAATACCCATGATATTATAGGACATAAATAACAAAGAAAACATATTTTCTAATATGGTAAGTTTTTAAAAATCCAACGAAATCGAGCGGAGTTACGGCAAATCAAAGTGATCCAGATTTCTACAAATTTTGCCGCGTTTGTCCCAATTCAAAATGGCGGACGACAGCGTGAAGTGGCTTTTAAAATACTCTGGGTTCTCGAGGGGCCTTCGATCAAGTGAAGACGAGAGACGGATAATAATAACAATATTCATAATCATAATAATGATAATAATAATAATAAAAAATAATAATAATAATAATAATAATAATAATAATCATAATAATCATAATAATCATAATAATAATATAATCATCATGATGGAAACTTTATTTCATGTATTTTTACACAAGCAATTGCAAATCTCACTACATGTAGGTAATTTACAATAATAATAATAATAATAATAATAATAATAATGATAATAATAATAATAAAAATAAAAAAAAATAATAATAATAATAATAATAATAATAATAATAATAATAATAATAATAATAATAATAATAATAATAATAATAATAATAATAATAATAATAATAATAATAATAACAATAATAGTAGTAATAATAATAATAATAATAATAATAATAATCATAATCATAATCATAATAATCATAATAATAATAATAATAATAATAATAGTAGTAATAATAATAATAATAGTAGTAATAATAATAATAATAATAATAATAATAATAATAATAATAATAATAATAATAATAATAATCATAATCATCATAATCATCATCATAATAATAATAATAATAATAATAATAATAATAATAATAATAATAATAATATAATAATAATAATAATAATAATAATAATAATAATAATCATCATAATAATAATAATAATAATAATAATAATAATAATAATAGTAATAATAATAATAATAATAATAATAATAATAATAATAATAATCATAATCATAATCATAATCATAATAATAATAATAATAATAATAATAATAATAATAGTAATAATAATAATAATAATAATAATAATAATAGTAGTAATAATAATAATAATAATAATAATAATAATAATAATAATAATAATAATAGTGTTAATAATAATAATAATAATAATAATAATAATAATAATAATAATAATAATAATCATCATAATCATAATCATAATCATAATGGAAACTTTATTTCATGTATTTTTACACAAGCAATTGCAAATCTCACTACATGTAGGTAATTTACAATAATAATAATAATAATAATAATAATAATAATAATAATAATAATAATAATAGTAATAGTAATAATAATAATAATAATAATAATAATAATAATAATAATAATAATAATAGTAGTAATAATAATAATGATAACTTTATTCCTCAAAACAAATTACAAATAAGAGATAGAAAAATAGATAAAAATCCTTATTTACAAAATTTAAAATGATCGCTTGGATTGTTCAATAATAGTAGTAATAATAATAATAATAATAATAATAATAATAATAATAATAATAATAATAAATAATAATAATAATAATAATAATAATAATAATAATAATAGTAATAGTAATAATAATAATAATAATAATAATAATAATAATAATAATAATAATAATAATAATAATAGTAGTAATAATAAATAATAATAATAATAATAATAATAATAATAATAATAATAATAATAATAATAATAATAATAATAATAATAATAATAATAATAATAATAATAATAATAATAATAATAATAATAATAATAATAATAATAATAATAATAATAATAATAATAATAATAATAGGAATAATAGAAAACTAGTAGTAATAACAATAGTTTACCATTTACTCGGAAACCGAAAATTCCGGCTTGAAAAAAAAAGGTGCCATTCCGATAGGAAAATTCCGGAAAACTCGGTCTAATGGTACACGCGTCTACGGAAAAAAACGAAAAGAGCGGGAAAAGTGGATTACTTCAATCGCTAGACCGAGTTTTCCGAAACTTACCGATCGGAATGACACAACCATTTGTTTTTCCAACCGGAATTTCCGGTTTTTTCGACTAAATGGTAAGCACTTCTGATCTCAACCTTTGCCCGTATCCAGGGTATAGTAGTAGCATAGTCTTCCCCTTTCTTGTTGGCAATAGACCTTTTTACCAATACGGCGGCCATCTTGAATTATGGGATGCCCAGGGTGCAAGCTAGTAACCATTTGGCCATGAAAAACTACGAAAACCTAATTTAAAGCAATGAATTTGTACAAAATTATACAACAATACACAACACATGTAGATAGTAAGTCATACAACACTATGCAGGCTAGAGTGACATAGAAAAATAATATATACACTAATCGGGGACACTTAATTAAGACAAAATTATACAACAATACACAACACATGTAGATAGTAAGTCATACAACACTATGCAGGCTAGAGTGACATAGAAAAATAATATATTGACGCGATCCGCACGACTCCACACTGACACTGTACAGGTTTGGGGTCATTTGCACCCTGAGCATCCCATAATGTTTTAGCCAAAACAATAAAATCCAAAATGGCCGCCGTATCGGTAAAAAGGTCTATTAGTTCGGCGAGCCTACTGTGGTATCTTCTACACTCATCTGCCATACCTCACGTTGTGGTAAATACTAAAGGCGTAAATGTCGCTTGTTCGACTTCCAAGCCTGACTCTGCTGGCGTACATGCGCTTCTTCTCATTTTCGTATATTTGCTGGGCCGGTGAGGTCTTTGTAAGACTCTGCATTGGGGTGACACCATTGTCACCATTGGTAAAAACACGACGACGATGATGATGATGATGATGATGACTTTACTTCAAGAGGGTAGCACATAAAAGTGAATTCGCACTTATAAACGTGTGACCCTCACATACGACCTTTTTTCATACAATGATTGAAAGTTCCCAATAGCAAATTGCAAATTTGAGGAGAAAACATCAGTGGTGCACTTGCGAACCCATTAATCACCAATGGTACTTGTCGTCGTGCGATTCTCGATGATAACGTGCGTACATTGGTAATAGCACCTTCCCGCCCGTTGTGAACACTGTTCAGTTGAAGCACAATAAAAAAAGAGAGAGGCTGAAACAAGTTTACAATCTGTTCAGTGTAAGCGCCGGTTCATGGTTGTCAGACTTCGCTTTGCCGCGCTTTCTGTTATTAGCTTGGCAAGTACCCTAAACTGAGTGCGTAGAACATTAATTCATGACAGACGTGGAGTCCCGAAGTGCAGGGCAATTAATGTTTAGCTTTTAAAAAACCACCACAATGGTAAACTATTGACTTCTTGGCAGATGTGTTCGAAGTCCTCCTCTGAAGAACACGAAACAAGTTAAATCCAATATTCAGGTAACTTTAAAATAATTAAAATCACTGAAAAAGTGGAAGTTTTGACACAGTGTTTAGCGGTCAATCAGCTTAGTAGTCAAAGGGGGAGGGAACAGTCGGATCCTAGGCCCACTAAATAACTGCCCCGCACCACTAGGCTATCGTGCGCGCTTGTTGTTTTGGAGGACAAAATAACCTAGTGTTTCCTGTGAATGGACTGCATGTCTATTGTTGTGCAAATTATTAGTACGTAGTATCCGTGGCACACACATTTAATTATTTTTTGCTTTGTTTACACATTTAGCCTGGCTAATCATGGGGTGCCAAGTAAAATTACTGGATAATTTCACGATTGTTTCATGTGAAATTACTCCTTAATTTTACGAGGAACGATGCAATTACTTCATTTCCCCTCTAGATTATCAATGACTTTTTATCCAAAGATATGGGAAATCTATAACACCGTGAAAAAGAGTACTTATAACTGGCTCACGTTTCGAGCCTTTGCCCTTCGTCGGAGTAAAACTTTTCATTGATAATTGATTTGTTCATTCAGAATATCGTGGAATATCAAACAGGTCGATCTTTCAGTGTATACACCTATAAAAAAAACAGTAACTGTTTATTTAAGTGTCCAATATGTGTTCTAGCGCTTGCGCACTAATTGGGGGACTCTGTACTCTCACATACACTACCACTACACTCTAATATTTTATACATACAACTTTCAGCTCACTAGTTCGTTTTTTTGTTTGTTTGTTGTTGTTTTTTTTTTTTTTTTCAAAAAACGTTTCGAAGACATCAGATCATTACAAGACCGAACTCCATTATGGTAAAAGCTTGAATGTCGTTGAGGCCAGAGAATTCATGGTCCCCAGTATTTCCAATTGCTTGGCTTCAATCAGCTGTTAAAACTCCTTGAATCTCATTATTTTGCTTCAAACGACGGGCAATAAACACTGCCCTCCATGTGCTATCAAGCAGAGCCAGTATTACTAATACTACTGATTTGAATTGTAGTTTTAATACAGATAAGTTTTGAACATTTTACAAGTTTAATTGTACTAGATGGTCAGAGTATCTAGCTAATAAAACCCCATATACAATATTGTACTAGATGGTCAGAGTATCTAGCTAATAAAACCCCATATACAATATTGTACTAGATGGTCAGAGTATCTAGCTAATAAAACCCCATATACAATATTGTACTAGATGGTCAGAGTATCTAGCTAATAAAACCCCATATACAATATTGTACTAGATGGTCAGAGTATCTAGCTAATAAAACCCCATATACAATATTGTACTAGATGGTCAGAGTATCTAGCTAATAAAACCCCATATACAATATTGTACTAGATGGTCAGAGTATCTAGCTAATAAAACCCCATATACAATATTCTTCAATCGAGCTTTTTCCGGTACTGATTTTTGATAAAATGTGATGGCTTGTGGGACATAGCAACAGTAAATATGTTTGAGTTCAAATAGTTACAATATCAGCTGTTCATACAGGAAGTGCCATTTTTATTCCGGCAAAAACCGTGGGATTATTCAAGATTAACGGCGGATTAAGTTAAATCGGTTATGGAAAAAATATCTATAGTACTATAATAGACCTCTTTAGCTTGTATGTAAATTGTCCATTTCAGATCATGTGATGTAAACATGGTGTTCTCTGGAGAATTAGTCCTTTCAATATGAACGAATAAATAAAGAAAAAGAAAAAATAATAATAAATATTTAAAAAATGAACGAATAAATTTCAGAAATATAAAGGAACAATTCTTCAGAGAATATCATGTTTACATCACATGGTTTGAAATGGGGAATTTACATATGAAGCTAAAGAGGTCTATTACATCAAGCTAAAGATTAGTGCGAACGGGTACCCTGTGTTGGATGTGTGACCGGGAGAAACTTAGACCCAACACAGGTAACCCAAAACAAGTGTTTATAAAATGCAACTTTGAAAGGTTACTACTTTGCAATATAACTTATATGTCATGGAAATAAGACACGTATCTTATGGCGGTTGGACACATTAAATATGTTCAAAAGAAAACAGACAACTAAGAAATGACTGACGATTCACAACGCAAAACTAGCCCGGTTTTGGGGGGGGGGGGGGGGGGGGGGGGGGGGGGGCACTCCCTATGTGAAATGGCGGAAATGATCGTCGTCTCTTTTAGGGGTGTAAATTACGGTTTTTGGTATCACTTAGGGTGTTCACGACGGAACGCCAATGTTTTTAGCGACAAAGGCATCATTTAGAGTTGTTCGCGAAGAAATAAAAACGACCTCAGTATATTACCGTATTAACGATGGTAGTCTAGACCGATCAGGCAGGAAATCTGTAATATTTCTGGTTTAGAATGGTATCTTTTAGAGGCCAAATAACGCTTGAGCCACGCCCAGGATGGTCTCCTTTAGGGGTTTAATTCAAATTTTCCGACCGAATAATCCGCGCCCCTTTCACATTAGTCCCCCCCCCCCCCCCCAGGGGCAAAACTACTCTGAAAGATTGTTATATTTATAGATATAGTTCTTGTCCCTGATGTCAGTTGTCTCATCTGTTTCTGTAGGACCGCTACCTCCATGACATTGTGCTTGCTTTGCTGCCTTTAACTGATGTTGTTTTCGTTGAGTTTGGCGGATTTTCACCGAACGCTCTCCACATTCCAGTGCTCTGTCGATCATCGTCAGGATGTCCTTGGTCGTGCTATCATCAAGTGTGGAGATGTTTTCAGTCCAGTTATGAATAACGAAAGTGTTGTAGTCATTGCTCTTTGTCGCTTCACGAGCCTTGGCTTTAGCCTCTTTGCGTGCTTCACTTGGATTGGGTTCCTTGTCGAGCACGTCACCATGTGTTATGACTGTAACCATGGAGATGGCTGGTAAACAAAAACAAATCATATCAATACACATGCACAGGAGAAGGCACAGGAGAGAATACCTTTTTGTGCCTCTCGAGCTTCCACATAGAGAAAGAAAGACAGACAGACAGAATGAATGAATGAATGAATGAACTTTATTTGACTCAGAATTTTATCAATTACAAAGTAATTGCTTTTCAGGAAAGCTGAGTTTAAAAGAGTAAGACAGACAGACAGACAGACAAACAGACAGACAGACAGATAGATAGACATACAGATAGAAAAACAGACAGACAGACAGATAGATAGACATACAGATAGAAAAACAGACAGACAGACAGATAGATAGACAGACAGATAGAAAAAAAGACAGACAGACAGACAGACAGACAGACAGACAGACAGACAGACAGACAGACAGACAGACAGACAGACAGACAGACAGACAGACAGACAGATAGACAGACAGATAGATAGATAGACAGAATGAATGAATGAACTTTAAAAAATAAAATAAATAAATGTCCAATATTTCTACAGGATGGTCCAGTTCAGCAGAAGCTGGTTTAAATGCTGTTCCAGGTCGAATTAGAATTTATTATACTCAGACAGACAGATAGACAGACAGATAGACAGACAGATATATAGATAGATAGCACCTTTATTTAAAAGTATACGACAGACAGATAGACAGACAGACAGCAAGACAGACAGACAGACAGCAAGACAGACAGACAGACAGCAAGACAGAGAGACAGACGAAGAAATAGAGACCAAGGCTACAGTGAAAATGCATGTCGCTGGTTGGTGTCTTACCTTCATCTCTGAGTTTGCTTAGCACAAAGTCCAGCCTGTCTTGGTAGTCCTCATTAATTAGTCTGACATCATCTCCTTTGATTACCCATAATGCCACATGCAACTGTCGTGAGAGTGGGGGTTTGTTGAGCTTGTAAGCTGCTATGCCAGCGGACTTTGTCTTCTGTTGTCCCATATCGCCGCGGTCAATCTCCTCACCTGGCCTGAGACTTCCGTACAAAATGCGGAAAAATTCAGCTGATAAAAATAATAGTTTTAAAAGTTTAAAATATTGAAATGTAGCACCATATAGTCATTAGGAACTTCCCTTTACTCGTTATAGGAACCCATTTTGTCCTCGCACATATCATTTCTACTTGTCTGTCTGTGTCTGTCTGTCTGTCTAAAGTCTGTCTGTGTCTGTTTGTCTATGTCTGTCTGTCTATGTCTGTCTGTGTCTGTTTGTCTATGTCTGTCTGTCTATGTCTGTCTGTCTGCTTGCTGTCTCTGTCTGTCTGTGCCTGTCTGTCTGTGTATGTCTGCTTGCTGTCTCTGTCTGCCTGTCTGTGTCTGTCTGTCTATGTCTGTCTGTGTCTGTGGCTGTCTGTGTCTGTCTGTGTCTTTTGGCTGTCTGTGTCTGTCTGTGTAATTACCGTGATTTAATAAAGCTGTCATTCATTCATTGTCTGTCTGTCTTAGACACAAGTTTTGAACTCTTCTGCCGCTAGATGGAACTAAAGGATATTCATTGCCTGTTCATTCTGTCTGCCTGTCTGTCTGTCTGTCTGTATTTCTCTGTCTGTCTGTCTACTACATTACCAAATCAAATAAATAAACAAACACTGAATAAATTTAACTTAACATATGAATGAATGGTGAATAAAACCATCCAACTTACTCTCTTCCAATGCAGAATCGATAGTAAAGAATCCTCTCGTGTCATACATAGAGAACCCACCAAACATGAATTCTTCCAGCACTCGTGTCCCTTCGCCGCCAGCAGACTGAGATATGGCAACGTCTCCATCTTCTGCAGAACGAAGAATCTTGGCGATGGTGCTAATCAGAGCAGATTTACCCGACCCAGTCGGACCAAACACTCCGATACGAACTCCGAACTTCTCCATTTCCCCAGGATCAGCATCAGTAAAGCTCGACAGGCCGTATTTATCGCCGATTTTGTACTCTGTAAGTTTCTTCCTCAGTTCTTCTATAGCGTCTTCTAGCCTCAGAGTGGACATTGTGAAAGTTTTGAGAACTTTCTAAAGCGTATGAAAGCGAAAAGTAAGAATTATGTAGCTAGCTTTTCCGCTTGAAGAACTGTGAATTCTCGAAATGGAGCTCGAGTTCTGAGAATCACAGTTCTACGAAATGGGGAGTTTGCAGGTGTGACATTTTGTTGCGTGACATTTTAAATTTTAATCCAACAAAAACAAAAATATAATATTTGAAAAGAGCACACCAAAATTAGCAAAAATTGAAATTTTGAAGTAATTTCGATGAATAGAGCGACAGTTATGAGCGACCGAAGTTGGCTTATTGCGTGACGCATGACAAAATGTGTGACAAAATGCGTGCAGTTATATTAGCAGTTGCCAGAGCAAATGTCTGAAGGAAATATTTTTTAAATTCTTTGATGAAAAACGAAAACTGTTGAAATAAAAGATCATATTGTAAAATTTGTTGAGAGAAAAATACATCTTTAATTCCCAGAATCTGTCACTTAATTTGTGAAACAGGAAGTACTGTATTAAAAAATCAGTTCGGGGAAACCACTAAACAGGTTTGACGTGTTTCGATTTCTTGGAAATCCCCAACATTGATAATATTTTATTTGGCAGTTGTGTGAAGTACAATTGATTTGTATGACTTGCATTTAACAAGCTGGAGATAAAATCATAGCAGGGAAAATCCCCGGTTACACAGCAAGCCCACACAAGTGGTTCAGTGTCTGCAATGTATGGGATTAACTAGATGGGATTCATTGTTTTTGCATGTATTGAATCTGATATTTTGTTTGTTTGTTTGCTTGCTCATTGAATCTGATATTTTGTTTGTTTGTTTGCTTGCTCATTGAATCTGATATTTTGTTTGTTTGTTTGCTTGCTCATTCGTTCGTTCGTTCCTTCTCTGTTATTAAAACAATTCAGTTCCATTCATTTCTGTTTTTCACTATTCACATTTCCACTAATTCTCAGCCACGTGCGAAACACATTATCAGTTTTTGAGGGTGTCAGATGCAAGCTTTGACAAGAGTAAAAAGGCAAAGGATAATTATAAACTGACATTTATTCAATCTCATCTTTTTTTCTGGTGTATTATTTTCTAACGAAACAAAGTTGTCTAGCTTATTACGTTACAAATTTGGTCACAGATTATATGCCTTCATGAAAGCTATAACCGAAAGGAATTCTGGGAAATTCTCAAATAACATCGTAAGATTCATTTCACTCGCTACAAAAACCTGATTTATATTCACTTATTTCCCAGACATCCTTGCGGTCTGAACTACAATGAGTCTTCAAACCCGACAACTAGTTCATGCGATTAGGTATATATTATATACCGTTGTTTCAGTTGTAACGAGCACCAAACCAACGCGACAAGACCGAAAGGTATCATGGGTAATTTTGACTGTTCGTTTGTTGTAAGCACCAAGGTATATTTAAGCTGACCGGCTTCATCACCAACGAACATTAGTAGTGTTAGCAGAGACATCACAAGTCACCATCGTTGTGACAAAAGGTACTTCATCACCAACGAACATTAGTAGTGTTAGCAGAGACATCACAAGTCACCATCGTTGTGACAAAAGGTACTTCATCACCAACGAACATTAGTAGTGTTAGCAGAGACATCACAAGTCACCATCGTTGTGACAAAAGGTACTTCATCACCAACGAACATTAGTAGTGTTAGCAGAGACATCACAAGTCACCATCGTTGTGACAAAAGGTACTTCATCACCAACGAACATTAGTAGTGTTAGCAGAGACATCACAAGTCACCATCGTTGTGACAAAAGGTACTTCATCACCAACGAACATTAGTAGTGTTAGCAGAGACATCACACGTCACCATCGTTGTGACAAAAGGTACTTCATCACCAACGAACATTAGTAGTGTTAGCAGAGACACCACAAGTCACCATCGTTGTGACAAAAGGTACTTCATCACCAACGAACATTAGTAGTGTTAGCAGAGACATCACAAGTCACCATCGTTGTGACAATAGGTACTTCATCACCAACGAACATTAGTAGTGTTAGCAGAGACATCACAAGTCACCATCGTTGTGACAATAGGTACTTCATCACCAACGAACATTAGTAGTGTTAGCAGAGACATCACAAGTCACCATCGTTGTGACAATAGGTACTTCATCACCAACGAACATTAGTAGTGTTAGTAGAGACATCACAAGTCACCATCGTTGTGACAAAAGGTACTTCATCGGCAATGAACATTAGTAGTGTTAGTAGAGACATCACAAGTCACCATCGTTGTGACAATAGGTACTTCATCACCAACGAACATTAGTAGTGTTAGCAGAGACATCCACGTCACCATCGTTGTGACAAAAGGTACTTCATCACCAACGAACATTAGTAGTGTTAGCAGAGACATCACACGTCACCATCGTTGTGACAAAAGGTACTTCATCACCAACGAACATTAGTAGTGTTAGCAGAGACATCACACGTCACCATCGTTGTGACAAAATGTACTTCATCACCAACGAACATTAGTAGTGTTAGCAGAGACATCACAAGTCACCATCGTTGTGACAAAAGGTACTTCATCACCAACGAACATTAGTAGTGTTAGCAGAGACATCACAAGTCACCATCGTTGTGACAAAAGGTACTTCATCACCAACGAACATTAGTAGTGTTAGCAGAGACATCACAAGTCACCATCGTTGTGACAATAGGTACTTCATCACCAACGAACATTAGTAGTGTTAGCAGAGACATCACACGTCACCATCGTTGTGACAAAATGTACTTCATCACCAACGAACATTAGTAGTGTTAGCAGAGACATCACAAGTCACCATCGTTGTGACAAAAGGTACTTCATCACCAACGAACATTAGTAGTGTTAGCAGAGACATCACAAGTCACCATCGTTGTGACAAAAGGTACTTCATCACCAACGAACATTAGTAGTGTTAGCAGAGACATCACAAGTCACCATCGTTGTGACAAAAGGTACTTCATCACCAACGAACATTAGTAGTGTTAGCAGAGACATCACACGTCACCATAGTTGTGACAATAGGTACTTCATCACCAACGAACATTAGTAGTGTTAGCAGAGATATCACACGTCACCATCGTTGTTACAAAATATACCCATGATTCTTTTCGGTCTGGTAGGTTTGAATGGTTTTAGCGACAACAGTACTTAAAACAGCTGTACAATATCTCAAACTACTCCATGTATCTATTTTCTACCGACTAAAGTTACGTTACAGCAGTTGTAGCTTGCGACAGGTGTTTATTAGTTTTAGTGTTACACGTCTAACGGATGTCACGGCTTTGTCCCGTTCTAATCTTCAACTCTTGTCGATTTACATGGAGGATTTTCCTCGGGTCTCTTTCAACTCTCGATCCTTTGAATTCAAGTCTAGATACAAATCAGTTTTAAAATTTGAAAGTTTTTCAGTGCGGTTTCTTGTAAACGCCATCTTGTCGCTCACCGTTATAAAGTTACGATTCTCACGCATAGTCGTCCTCTTGGTCATACGAAGAACTTTACCATGGTAATGAGGGAAATGGGGGCATTTTAAACCAAGACCTGGTTCCCTTTGTTGTTACAACTGGTGGTTTGGCAGGACCATCAAGACTGTCAGCCCAGAATTCAAGCAGAACGTTGGGTTCATTTATATATCGGCTATGTAGAAACGCTCTGTCTGCTCTATCAGGCCACCAACCAGCTGGGATGCATTTATACACTTCAGTAATACTTCCATACTTTAAATCTGCTCTGAATCTCAAATATCCTTTTACACTGTCGAACTCCATTCCCTTTGGAAGAGGAGGATTTGGGACCACTTCTTGTTGTTTCTTGTGACTCACTGATTCCTGTGAGGTAGTTTGCAAGGGGCGGATTCTCATCAGCAGCCTTTTCATTTCATCTTGATGAGTTAAGTAGGGTCTTTTCTTCCATGACATCACCTTTAGTTTTTCTGTAATTAGCGGGATCCCTGTGGTTAAGCGTTGGACGTAATCGATGACGCGCGTTGACACTAAGTGACCCTCTGGGCACTCGTTATCGCCAATCAG
This sequence comes from Actinostola sp. cb2023, assembly GCA_033675265.1. Taxonomy (NCBI): domain Eukaryota; kingdom Metazoa; phylum Cnidaria; class Anthozoa; order Actiniaria; family Actinostolidae; genus Actinostola; species Actinostola sp. cb2023. Next base: position 95,784 of record JAUJYZ010000591.1, on the reverse strand, counting down.
CAAGATGATTATTCCTTGGAGTTTGGCTGTGATCAGGAAAAAGAACAACGGTTAAACATAATGAAAGCTTAAAACCCGAGAGAAACCCGAGAGAAACCCGAGAGAAACCCGAGAGAAACCCGAGAGAAACCCGAGAGAAACCCGAGATTACAAATGGGTAAAAAAGACGGACAAGAAAAGAAGAAAATGGAAGAAATGGAAGGAGGAAAAGAAAGTTAAAAGAGAAAAAAAGAAAAGAAAACGAATAGACAAGAAGAGAAAAGGAAAGAAAACGAACGAAAAGGAGAAGAAAGGAGAGGAAAGAAATAGGTAAGGTAAGGAAACTTACCAATATTGTCCCGAACAAGCATCCAGTGATCGTGGATCTGTTTCTTTACAGTCGCGAAGTCTTCAAACACGTTCATATCAGTTGAGTATACAACAAAGCCAGGCTTTTTTTCCTTAATGTGTTGTAACATAGTTTGAACTTGCAATGAAGTCTTGTGAGGTGTGAAGTGAATTTCAAGACCCTTGAGAATATCGTCGATGATTTTGAACGATTCTTCGTTGGAATGGTAGGAGTATACTTGTAGTGAATGTCTGCTTTCTGTAGCAGCAGCTGTAACAATTAATAACATACAAACAGATGTTATAAGAAAACCAGTAAAAAACGTTCACACTTATTGCAGCTAATTTTAATGCACTTTGAGATGGGGGGAGGGGCGTGGTTCATGGAGAGGGTGGTGGTGGTAATACCACAGCAAAGGATGCACCAGTCAGATTTATACATTATTATTTAAACTTAATTAATTGTGTTTGATTAGTTTAGTTTAGTGCTGTGCTGTGCTGTGCTGTGCTGTGCTGTGCTGTGCTGTGCTGTGCTGTGCTGTGCTGTGCTGTGCTGTGCTGTGCTGTGCTGTGCTGTCTGTATGTACTGTGCCGTGCCGTGCCGTGCCGTGCCGTGCCGTGCGTATGCTTCTGTCCAGGTAACTTTTGTCTAAAAACATTTCAACGTACCTTCGGCCATTTTACGAAGCGTGATTGTCGTTGGAAGAACTGCAATTGTTACAGACCCATGGTTATCCTCCCATAGCTCAAGCTCAGTCCTTTCGCGATGTCTATCCAATATAGCCCTTAACTTTGTATCTTCGGGCTTCCAATCATAAGGGTCACATTTCAGTACGGCAACTACGCGCCCATCCTGGATAAGGGCCCTGTACCTCAAACGTCCCTTTTGGGAGTGATTTTCAGGTTCAGTGTTGCTTGTAGAGGATTCTGATTGACGATTCCTGCTTAAATGAGAATTCAGTAGTTGTATCAACGCGTCTCGATGTAGAGGACATGGATTGTTATTCCACGACAAAATCGTTAGCTTGTCATGTTTCAGGATGCCATTGTTGAGGTTTTTGACTTTTTCTTCTACGAGCTTTGAACTCAAGTCTCCTTCCTTGTAGTCAGTGTTGCCAGTCACTACAAAAAACATCTTCGTTCCTAGAATGGAATTAACATATAACTAGTGTTAAAATAAATAGTTATCCAGAAACAAAAAAAGAAACTGGGAAATAGAAGAAAAAAATAGGGGTGATCGGCGGTCGGTTTTGAAAACGACCCCTAAAAAGTACTCATATATTAAAAGAGCGGTTGAAACCATGTTCATTTCGACCCCTGAAAGGTACGACCATATATGGTGAAAAAGTGATTGTGCTGATATCGTTTAATCAGTGACTGGACAACATCTTTCTTCTGTTCTTTCATGTTTGTTCAATAAAGAAAATAACTAACAATTGACCCTAAGAGGTACGGTGTGATGTTACGTAACTGACTTTTGAGTCGGAACCCCTAAAAGGTACACACAGGAAATATTTTCAACCCTAAAAGGACCGCCGATCACCCCTACCACTTGGATAAAGGGAGTACTAATACCCACCCCCCGGGTTAGCGATACAGGGGTTTGCCATTGATAGGCTTTCCTCTCCCTCGACTTTTGACTACTAAGCTAATTGGTGTAATGTCCGATAGCGCGGATGGGCCGGCCGAAATCTTCATCCTCTACGTAATTCCATGCGATGATTCAGCGATTTGTCTGGATTCATGGTCCTTTTTTGAAAACAATTCTAGCATTCATGTCATTTTAAACTTGGGATCGTGAGTTCGAATACCGGCCATAACAAAAATTAAAGTGTAGAGGTTCCACTATTTTATAGATTTACCCGTCACTTTACCTTCACTTTCTCTAACAGCCCCAAACAATGCTGTAAAAAGCTGAGTTTTTCTTGGCAGGTTTTCTAAGTCTTTAATGTCTTCATATTCGTTCACAAGTACAACGCAGTCAGGCTTGGTGGTTTTGACGTGGTCGGACAAACGCTCGGCACGGATGTCTGGTACATAGGGACCCGAGGGAATGCGAAGGGACTCAAAAACATCGCCAAGAAGATTCAACACTGGATTTTGTAGAATGTGATCCTTGTCAGAAAGGATTGATAAAACATGAACCATTGGGAATAATCTGGTCTGAATAACTGAAAAGACAATACATGCATAGATCAATCTTCCGTGCAGCTCCCCACGCTCTTACTGTGCATCTTGGTGATCGAGGGGTCCACTTAGCTTATACAGATGGGTAGTAACAGAGTGAGGGACACAAAAGGTGTTCAATTTAGAGAGCATTCGGCTCTATGACAATGACAATGTTATCAATATAATATAATTATATAATGGTGCAAGCTGACTGGAATTAATCTGTACAGGCTATATAATTAGCCTCCTAAAGCAGCTTCCTAAAGCAGACGCGTGAGCAGGCTTCACTGTAATAAAAGACTTGAAACTGTGGTAGTGTCATTGTGGTCTTTATTTACTATACCTGTGCGAATTTCCGAATTTCAGCATTTTTTAATGTCTCCCCTCACCCTGTATTAAGAAAGAAGGCAAGGAAGGAGACGAAGCTCGAAAAATGGCTTCCAAAGCCGTTCAAATATTGCTCGTTTTATTCGTGAAAATCACCTGGGGTTCAAAAATTAACCCCCATCAGCCAAGAGGGGATAAATCTCCAATCCATCCAGGGGCGTATCCAGGGGGGTGGATTGGGTGGCTAGCCACCCCCCTCTTTTTGTAAGTGTTCTAACACTCCCCCTCATGTTCCGCGTTATTACACGGATTAGGAGAAACCCGGTTGTTCAGATGTCATATAAACACTGTTGTGTGAACTTGCTTTAAACCTTATTATAATAAAATTGTCCCTTGAATTTGACAATTATTTTCAGCTCTCACAGCGATCATATGGAAACCACACTAGTGATCGCAGCTGAACACATTTTGGACGCGTATCCTAGCCTGAGCGATCGTAGCGATATGATGGAAATAAAACCAGCCTTGGTCAGAGCAGAGCACGATTCATAATTAAGGACTTTCGCTAATTAAAGGATTGTCTGAATCGATTCATCCATCGAAATTCTCCAGTGTTATACTATTTTCAATATGCATTTGTTTGCTGAGACAGTGTAGGAAGTAATTAGCGATACGCGTAAATCACAAATAACTGTTGGAGAACGCTGGAAATAGCATTTCCGAGCCTCTGGATTTCAGAATTTTCTGGGGGGCATGCCCCCCTAGCGCCTCACGCCTACGGCGCTCGCTACGCGTCTCCCCCACCGACTGGCCTCTGCTACGGCCCTGGTTCACTTTTGTGTAGCAGCAAAAAAGACTAGCTACGCTCCTGGCGTCAATCAGCACCTGGCCTGTACAATTATAATCAGTCGACTCTGATGAAGAATATATGATGGAGAATATATACCTTGAAAGAGCTTTATGATTATCCACCCCCCTTTGTAAAATCCTGGATCCGCCACTGCCATCTATGCCAGTAATGTTAGCATACCTTCATAACTGAAGTTATCATGAGCCGACGGTGAATCCATAATTCATCGCCATAAAAAGCTTGGGCTTCCTGTGTACTTACCCTTCGATGTCTGATGGTCTTGTTGATCCATGAGATTTGAAGGTTTCTCTGAAGGAAGAATCGAGCCGGTTTGTGATGTTGGTGGTATTGTTGGAAGTAGACGAGTTTTCTCTGGTTGAAACTGTTGATCCAAAACTCGCTTCTGCTCTGTGGCATTTGTTGGCAAGCTTGTAGTGCGTGTTGGTTGGCCTTGTATGCCGTGTTGTTTCTCCAAAATTGACAAGGATGCAGCTCTTGTTTGGCCTTTGCTTTGACTGCAATCAAGATTTGAAGGTTGAATCTTTGGAGGCTTGGGTCTTTGGCGTGGCACAAACTTCTGGCCTGACTTTGTCGGGTGAACGTCATTCTCGTACCCAGAGCCCGCTCGTCATTTGGTTTGTCGCTGGCTCTGGGAAACCCTGTTGTTCGGTCGTCAAATTTTGACGACCAAGTCGTCAGAGCGCATGCTCATACTAAAGACCGCTGAGAGCGGGCACTGTGGAAGAGTCTACTGGCTACGTAGTATTTACGTTGGTTTGAATATTCAAACTAACAAGTACACAAGTTTGTACATTTATCTTCGTGTAGCCGTTTAAAATCCCTTCGACGTTCATCACCGGTTCTTCTCTGGCTCTGTTGCGGTAAAGGCTGGACGATAAATACATGTTCTAATATAATCTTGCATGTGAACCTTCCTGTCTTCCGCTTTGTTATTGAGTTTCTCTTGAATTATAAAAATATTCCTTTGAATACTCAAAGCGAGTACGATCGATTGTGTCTGTAGCCGTTACTTTACTTTTATAATTTATGTATTGTTAGATCTCCCTTTACGAATTCAGATCAATTTATGTCTACACAGTCACTCTCATTTCCATAGCTTTATAATTCAATAACGGAATACCATTGTATGAAAATACAACCGTCGCTGTCATTCCTTTCGTTCGCCTTGCAAGTTTGAATCTTTGTTGATCTCATGAACCAATCAAATACGATCAGTCATTGTTGATTTCATCAGCCAATGAAATTCGCTAAAATTTCAGGGATTCCCAGAGCCAGCGACAAACCAAATGACGAGCGGGCTCTGGGTACGAGAATGGGGTGAACGTGTGAAATTCTCGAAGCGAGCTCGAGTTCTGAGAATCGCAGTTCTAGGAAGTTGACGGGCCGAGCTTATCGATGCGTGATCGACAAAATGCGTGACGAAATGCGTGACAAAATGCGTGCAGTAATTATCAGTTCTGAAGGAAATATGTTTAAAATTCTTTGATAAAAGTCGAAAACTGCTGCAATAAAAGATCATATTGTAAAATATTTTTTGAGAGAAAAATACATCTTCCCAGAATCTGTCACTTTGCGAAACAGGAAGTACTGTATAAAACAAGACGCTCAATGAGCGTACACTCGGGCAATATGACAAGGACAATGTCAGTTGCGTGACGAGGGACCTGACAATGACTGACAGTTGCGTGACGAGGGAAACTATGTTTAATTTAAAGTACGTACTGCAGACGTACCTCGACGATTCGGAGATCTTTATCGATGCTCACCGACACAAATAGTCTCCCTCGTCACGCAACTATCATTGTCATAATGCCCGACTATACGCTCATTGCGCGTCTTCTTCAGTATAGATCCCTAAAATTTAAGGACATTTTGATATCGATTGCATTTTTGCCGTTCACTGACCTGTTTTGAGTGTGGAAATTCTGCTTTAAATAGCGCTACGCGGCGGTTCTAAAATTAGGTCGCGTAATAGATGTATGACTCAGACAAGGATCATACAACTGTAATCGTACTGAAAAGAACACGGATCGGAGAAACCTACATTTTATCATGCAAACACTGTTTATTTTCAAAACAATTGTCAGTAAAAAAAAAACTAACAAAATCGGACTGAAGGATATGAACAATTTGGTTTGTTTGTCTGAGTTAAAACTACTTTTATTAAAGTATTATTATTATTATTATACTTTTGTCAAGTGTTTTGTACGATCCCGATTTTCGTCATTTGCCCTGGATCGCCTTTGCTTTGATGTAGTTTTGAAGTACGATTTTTACGATTCCTTTTCCTTCTGAATTTTTCAAACGTGGAATAAAATAAACATTCATCATGAGTTACTGAAAATAACTCGACTGGCTCGACTGTTTGCATGACTTCTGTACATATAGCTTTCTGTCAATAGATGGAGTTATACATCGCTGGTCGTGAGTTTAAGTTATAAATACTCAAGGACATAACTGTACACGTACTATTACAATTAGCAACAAGTATGGCATAGCGATGTCATGATAGTTTTTGAGTTCATTTCATTTGCTTTTCAGTCTCGACTGGCTCGACTGTTTGCATGACTTCTGTACATATATAGCTTTCTGTCAATAGATGTAGTTACATCGCTGGTATAGATACTCAATGACATAACTGTACACGTACTATTACAATTAGCAACAAACATGACATAGCGAGGTCATGATAGTTTTTGAGTTCATTTCATTTGCTTTTCAGTTCATTTTTTGATGAGTTCGAGTTCGTGGAACGACGTCGTAGAACAGCCCTTTCGAAAACGCTCGAGGAAGATTTAGAGTATGCGTATCTGGTATGTAGTACATGGCTTGCGTCATTTCTCTCACTACACAATTAGATGACTTCTTCTCTCTCGATCCAGCACGAGCTTCTAGTCCTTCTACCACTTCTAGTCGTCGAACGATGAACTAGAATCCTGACCTTTAATAGCTTGAAGATCTACAGCTGCTTTCAAAACTAAGATTCAAATCTACTTGAGTTCTGTGTGTCGTTTGTTTTCCCTTATCTGCTGAGTAATCTTGAAACTCGATACGATCAAATACTTCACATTCTTTCTTCATTCTTCGCATTTTTTCTTCATTCCGTGATCAAACAAAAAAAAAGAAGGACAAAAAAAGGCCCATTTTATTACTCGGGCTTCCTTCGGAAGGGCCCGAGTAATAATAAAAAGAAGGCCCATTTTATAACTTGGGCTTCCTTCGGAAGGGCTCGAGTAAAAATCAGTTCGGGGAAACCAGACTGAACCAGACTAAACAGGTTTCGATTTCTTGGAATTTACGAAATCCCCAACATTGAAAATATTTTATTCACTGAGTTGTGTGAAGTACAATTGATTTGTATGACTTGCGTTTAACAAAAGAATAGTTCAGTCTTATTAGCATAAAGAGCTGCATGGAGATAAAAATCCCCGGTTACATTGTTTTTGCATGTATTGTATCTGATATTTTGTTTGTTTGTTTGCTTGCTCATTGAATCTGATATTTTGTTTGTTTGTTTGCTTGCTCATTGAATCTGATATTTTGTTTGTTTGTTTGCTTGCTCATTGAATCTGATATTTTGCTTGTTTGTTTGCTTGCTCATTCGTTCGTTCTTTCTGTTATCAGTTTTTTTAAATTCAGTTCCATTCATTTCTGTTTTTCACCATTAACATTTCCACTTCTCAGCCGTGTCAGATACAAGCTTTGACAAGAGTAAAAAGGCAAAGGATAATCATAGACTGACGTTTATTCAATCTCATCTTTTTTACTGGTGTATTATTACGTTACAAATTTGGTCACAGATTATATGCCTTATATGGTGGTAATACACACGCGGATGACACAACCGTTGTTCATGAAAACTATGACCTAAAGGAATTCTGGGAAATTCTCAAATAACATCGTAAAATCAAGAAGAAAAGATTCATTTCACTCGCTACAAAATCCTGGTTTTTCACTTATTTCCCAGATATCCTTGCGGTCTGAATTACAATGAGTCTTCAAACCCGACAACTAGTTCATGCGATTAGGTATATTATATACCGTTGTTTCAGTTGTAACGAGCACCAAACCAACGCGACAAGACCGAAAGGTATCATGGGTAATTTTGACTGTTCGTTTGTTGTAAGCACCAAGAAGGTATATTTAGTGCTAACTTCATCACCAACGAACATTAGTAGTGTTAGCAGAGACATCACAAGTCACCATCGTTGTGACAAAAGGTACTTCATCACCAACGAACATTAGTAGTGTTAGTAGAGGCATCACAAGTCCCCATCGTTGTTACAAAATATACCCATGATTCTTTACGGTCTGGTAGGTTTGAATGGTTTTAGCGACAACAGTACTTAAAACAGCTGTACAATATCTCAAACTACTCCATGTATCTATTTTCTACCGACTAAAGTTACGTTACAGTTGTAGCTTGCGACAGGTGTTTATTAGTTTTAGTGTTACACGTCTAACGGATGTCACGGCTTTGTCCCGTTCTAATCTTCAACTCTTGTCGATTTACATGGAGGATTTTCCTCGGGTCTCTTTCAACTCTCGATCCTTTGAATTCAAGTCTAGATACAAATCAGTTTTAAAATTTGAAAGTTTTTCAGTGCGGTTTCTTGTAAACGCCATCTTGTCGTTCACCGTTATAAAGTTACGATTCTCACGCATAGTCGTCCTCTTGGTCATACGAAAAACTTTACCATGGTAATGAGGGCAATGAGGGCAATGAGGGTTTTTTAAACCAAGACCCGGTTCCCTTTGTTGTCACAACTGGTGGTTTGGTAGGACCATCAAGACTGTCAGCCCAGAATTCAAGCAGAGCGTTGGGTTCATTTATATATCGGCTATGTAGAAACGCTATGTCTGCTCTATCAGGCCACCAACCAGGTGGGATGCATTTATACACTTCAGTAATACTTCCATACTTCAAATCTGCTCTGAACCTCAAATATCCTTTTACATGGTCGAACTTCACTTCTTGGACCACTTCTTGTTGTTTCTTGTGACTCACTGATTCCTGTGAGGTAGTTTGCAAGGGGCGGATTCTCATCAGCAGCCTTTTCATTTCATCTTGATGAGTTGAGTAGGGTCTTGGTCCATGACATCACCTTTAGTTTTTCTGTAATTAGCGGGATCCCTGTGGTTAAGCGTTGGACGTAATCGATGACGCGCGTTGACACTAAGTGACCCTCTGGGCACTCGTTATCGCCAATCAGCAAGATGATTATTCCTTGGAGTTTGGCTGTGATCAGGAAAAAGAACAACGGTTAAACATAATGAAAGTTTAAAACCCAAGAGAAACCCGAGAGAAACCCGAGAGAAACCCGAGATTACAAACGGGTAAAAAAGACAAGAAAAAAAGAAAATGGAAGAAATGGAAGAAGGAAAAGAAATTTAAGAGAGAAAAAAAGAAAAGAAAACGAATAGACAAGAAGAGAAAAGAAAGAAAACGAACGAAAAGGAGAAGAAAGGAGAAGAGGAAAGAAATAGGTAAGGTAAAGAAACGATCGGAGAGAAAAGGAAAGAAAACGAATGAAAAGGAGAAGAAAGGAGAAGAGGAAAGAAATAGGTAAGGTAAAGAAACGATCGGAGAGAAAAGGAAAGAAAACCAACGAAAAGGAGAAGAAAGGAGAAGAGGAAAGAAATAGGTAAGGTAAAGAAACTATCGGAGAGAAAAGGAAAGAAAACCAACGAAAAGGAGAAGAAAGGAGAAGAGGAAGAAATAGGTAAGGTAAAGAAACGATCGGAGAGAAAAGGAAAGAAAACGAACGAAAAGGAGAAGAAAGGAGAGGAAAGAAATAGGTAAGGTAAAGAAACGATCGGAGAGAAAAGGAAAGAAAACGAACGAAAAGGAGAAGAAAGGAGAGGAAAGAAATAGGTAAGGTAAAGAAACGATCGGAGAGAAAAGGAAAGAAAACGAACGAAAAGGAGAAGAAAGGAGAGGAAAGAAATAGGTAAGGTAAAGAAACGATCGGAGAGAAAAGGAAAGAAAACGAACGAAAAGGAGAAGAAAGGAGAGGAAAAAAATAGGTAAGGTAAAGAAACGATCGGAGAGAAAAGGAAAGAAAACGAACGAAAAGGAGAAGAAAGGAGAGGAAAAAAATAGGTAAGGTAAAGAAACGATTGGAGAGAAAAGGAAAGAAAACGAACGAAAAGGAGAAGAAAGGAGAGGAAAGAAATAGGTAAGGTAAAGAAACGATCGGAGAGAAGGTAAAGAAACGATCGGAGAGAAAAGGAAAGAAAACGAACGAAAAGGAGAAGAAAGGAGAGGAAAGAAATAGGTAAGGTAAAGAAACGATCGGAGAGAAAAGGAAAGAAAACGAACGAAAAGGAGAAGAAAGGAGAGGAAAGAAATAGGTAAGGTAAAGAAACGATCGGAGAGAAAAGGAAAGAAAACGAACGAAAAGGAGAAGAAAGAAATAGGTAAGGTAAAGAAACGATCGGAGAGAAAAGGAAAGAAAACGAACGAAAAGGAGAAGAAAGGAGAGGAAAGAAATAGGTAAGGTAAAGAAACGATCGGAGAGAAAAGGAAAGGTAAGGAAACTTACCAATATTGTCCCGAACAAGCATCCAGTGATCGCGGATCTGTTTCTGTACAGTCGCGACGTCTTCAAACACGTTCATATCAGTTGAGAATACAACAAAGCCAGGCTTTTTTTCCTTAATGTGTTGTAACACAGTTTGAACTTGCAATGAAGTCTTGTAAGGTGTGAAGTGAATTCCAAGACCCTTGAGAAAATCGTCGATGATTTTGAACGATTCTTCGTTGGAATGGTAGGAGTATACTTGTAGTGAATGTCTGCTTTCTGTAGCAGCAGCTGTAACAATTAATAACATACAAACAGATGTTATAAGAAAACCAGTAAAAAACGTTTACACTTATTGCAGCTAATTTGACTGGTGCACTTTGAGATGGGGGGAGGGGCGTGGTCATGGAGAGGGTGATGGTGGTAATACCACAGCAAAGGATGCACCAGTCAGATTTATACATTATTATTTAAACTTAATTAATTGTTTGTTTGATTAGTTTAATTGTTTGTGCTGTGCATGCGCCGTGCTCGGTGCTGTGCTCTCTGCATGTGCTGTGCTGTGCTGTGCTGTGCTGTGCTGTGCTGTGCTGTGCTGTGCTGTGCTGTGCTGTGCTGTGCTGTGCTGTGCTGTGCTCTCTGTATGTACTGTGCCGTGCCTTGCCGTGCTGTGCCGTGTCGTGCCGTGCGTATGCTTCTGTCCAGGTAACTTTTGTCTAAAAAAATTTCAACGTACCTTCGGCCATTTTACGAAGCGTGATTGTCGTTGGAAGAACTGCAGCTGTTACAGACCCACGGTTATCCTCCCATAGCTCAAGCTCAGTCCTTTCGCGATGTCTATCCAATATAGCCCTTAACTTTGTATCTTCGGGCCTCCAATCATAAGGGTCACATTTCAGTACGGCAACTACGCGCCCATCCTGGATAAGGGCCCTGTACCTCAAACGTCCCTTTTGGGGGTGATTTTCAGGTTCAGTGTTGCTTGTAGAGGATTCTGATTGACGATTCCTGCTTAAATGAGAATTCAGTAGTTGTATCAACGCGTCTCGATGTAGAGGACATGGATTGTTATTCCACGACAAAATCGTTAGCTTGTCATGTTTCAGGATGCCATTGTTGAGGTTTTTGACTTTTTCTTCTATGAGTTTTGAACTCAAGTCTCCTTCCTTGTAGTCAGTGTTGCCAGTCACTACAAAAAACATCTTCGTTCCTAGAATGGAAATGACATATAATAAGTGTTAAATTAAATAGTTATAACATAGCATTGATATAACGCGCGCTCTGATTGGCTAATTAGCGTGCGCGAGCGTGCATCCATAACTCAATGGACGCACGCTCACGTCGTCGGCATAGCGCGCGCTCTGAAATCAATTGGAAAATAAAATTGCTTTATTTGAATTTGCAGTGACTATGTTATAAAAGAAATGGTCAACGCTTCAGCTGTGCGTCCATCGAGTTATGGATGCACTTGGTCGGCTGCTAAGCACTCAAGAAGCTAGAGTCGCACTCGACTACGCCTCGTGTGACTCTTACGCTTCTCTCGTGCTTAGCAGCCTCCCGCGTGCATCCATAACTCGATGGACGCACGCTGAGCGTTGACCATTCCTTCATTATCCAGAAACAAAAAAAGAAAGGAAATAGAAAAAAAATAGAAAAAAGTGCACTGAGTTCATTATTGGCGTGCGCCATGCATGGCACCAAGTAAATTTGCACAACAATAGACAGTCCATTCACAGGATACACTAGTTCATTTTGTCCTCCAAAAGAACAAGCGTTCACGATACCTTAGCGATACAGGGGTTTGCCATTGATAGTCTAGGGGCTGGCTTTCCTCTCCCTCGACCTTTGACTACTAAGGTGATTGGTGTAATGCCCGATAGCGTGGATGGGGACGAAATCTTCATCCTTGACGTAAATCCATGCGATGATTCAGCGATTTGTTTTCATGGTCCTTTTTTGAAAACAATTCTAGCATTCATGTCATTTTAAACTTGGGGTCGTGAGTTCGAATCCCGGCCATAACAAACAAGTGTAGAGGTTCCACTATTTTATAGTTTACCCGTTACTTTACCTTCACTTTCTCTAACAGCCCCAAACAATTCTGTAAAAAGCTGAGTTTGTTCTGGCAGGTTTTCTAAGTCTTTAATGTCTTCATATTCGTTCACAAGTACAACGCAGTCAGGCTTGGTTGCATTGACGTGGTAGGGCAAATGCTTGGCACGGATGTCTGGTACATAGGGACCCGAGGGAATGTGAAGGGACTCAAAAACATCGCCAAGAAGATTCAACACTGGATTTTGCAGAATGTGATCCTTGTCAGAAAGGATTGATAAAACATGAACCATTGGGAATAATCTGGTCTGAACAACTGAAAAGACAATACATGCATAGATCAATCTTCCGCGCAGCTCCCCACGCTCTTACTGTGCATCTTGGTGATCGAGGGGTCCACTTAGGTTATACAGATGGTACATTTGTAGTAACAGAGTGAGGGACACAAAAGGTGTTCAATTTAGAGAGCATTCGCGGCTCTATGACAATGACAATGTTATTTTTGGAACTTTTACAATATAATATAATTATATAATGGTGCAAGCTGACTGGAATTAATCTGTACAGGCTATATCAAATTAGCCTCCTAAAGCAGCTTCCTAAAGCAGACGCGTGAGCAGGCTTCCGTTGCTCATACGTCTGCTTCGGCGGAGTGTATAGCTATACTAAGCCAGTCACTACAGCTAACTATGAGAGCGGTCTCCATCACTACATTCTACAGTCGACTCTCGTTAAAGCAGACACCCTCGAGCCATCTGATTTTGATGTTCATAATCCAAGCGAGGCATGTACGGGGATCCAACGTGTGTCATATAATAATACTGAATAATAATAATACCTTTCAGACATGATATGTTTCTTCTACGTATTTACTTTATTTTTCCGAAAATTCGTTATTTTTTCCTTTCGTCCCTGATGATGGGCCAAGAGCCCGAAAGCTTGGAAAAATAAAGTAAATACGTAGAAGAAACATATCATGTCTGAATCAATGGTACCTACGTACAGAAACCTATTAAATCACAACTTTATCAGAAATTGACTATATATAACTTTGACTCACTGTTCTTACCCTTCGATGTCTGAGGGTCTTGATGTTCTAAGGGATGGTCCATTGTAATTGGGGTTTGTGATGTTGCAGGTGGCATTGTTGGAAGTGGACGACTTTGAGTTTTCTCTGGTTGAATTGGTTGGCCTTGTATGCCGTGTTGTTTCTCCAAACTTGACAAGGATGCGGCTTTTGTTTGGCCTTTGCTTTGACTGGAATCAAGATTTGAAGGTTGAATCTTTGAAGGCTTGGGTCTTGGGCGTGGCACAAACTTCTGGCCTGACTTTGTCGGGTTCAGATAGAACTCAAGAGCTTCTTCGTGGATAGGTGCATGGTTCTCGTCCCAGGAAAAGATGAAACTTTTGATTCCATTCATGTAGTCTTCAGTGAACTGTGAACAGATTTTCCACCAGGCCCACTTTGTCAAAAACAACTCGTCACGCTCGTTTGGTTTGTAGTTGTCATCTCCACCGATTACGATCAGAACGCGATCATCTATACGTGGGCAGGAAAAGTGCATCAGTTAATGAGCGTTATTATCTTTAAAAAAATCATTAATGGAAAGAGCATGCAGGAATTAGCAAACGTAGAAAGTGTGAAGCTATTTCAGTTGCACTGTGAACTTTGCTCTTTCTTGTTGTTGGACAACTTCTTTCCCTTCTTTCCACACACACAAAAAAAACATACAAATCCTTCAGATACCGTACTAGTCGTTAATAGAAAGTGAAGTGCTGTGAGTTGAATTGTTTGCATCGAATTTGCAGGTTACTGAATGTAACTGTGCCCATTCATTCTACATTGGGCTTCTTGTGCTTCAAATTCACGACACATTTTGAGTTTCTGACGAGTGATAAATACGATCATGTTGCAACAACAATATTAATAATAATAATAATAATAAACTCCCCACCACCCCCCCCCCCCCCCCCCCCCCAACCCATAATTTTTTTTTGAAGATTTCTAGTTACCCTCCCCTCCCCTAACTAACACTTTCTTTATCAGTCCTGGCCCATTTCATACTATTCACAAAACATATTATATTTTTCACCCGTCAGTTTCGTTATGATAAAATTATAATTAGTCATTTTATTGTCTTGGGAAATGAAATTTCTTCTAGTTTAGATAATTATAAATATCCACACAAAATATGATCGAATATTCACTTGGGGTTTATATAAATATGAATATCCTACCTGTGACATTGAGGTTTATAATATGAATATCCTACCTGTGACATTGAGGTTTATAATATGAATATCCTACCTGTGACATTGAGGTTTATAATATGAATATCCTACCTGTGACATTGAGGTTTATAATATGAATATCCTACCTGTGACATTGAGGTTTATAATATGAATATCCTACCTGTGACATTGAGGTTTATAATATGAATATCCTATCTGTGACATTGAGGTTTATAATATGAATATCCTACCTGTGACATTGAGCAATGTACGGTACAACTTAGCATATCCAATGCCAGCGTTTTCTTCATTCAAAGACAGCCTTGACTCGTGAGCATGTACGACAAACACGGCATAGCCTAATAACTTTCCTCCTTCGTTCAACTCATTGCACAAATCCGCCATTCGGGGCAACGGAAAGTACCTCTGTTCGACTTTCACCGTTCGAGAAAGCTTCTTGGCAACTGTAGTGATGAGTGCTTCGACTTTGTCAAGGTTGAATGTACGATCACAGTTGAACAAACGAAAATTTAAATCCATTTTAGGAAACACTTTCAAAGTAGAACTTTTCGACTTCGATTCACAAAGGTCGAAGGAATGAAAACCTTCCCCGAAATTGATGATGGTTCGATTTCTCGGAATCTCGTTCGTTGCGTGACACGTGACAATGAAGGGAAAGTCCCTCGTGGGTTTTCCCCGAAATAATGATATAATTCGATTTCTCGGAATCTCGTTCGTTGCGTGACACGTGACAATGAAGGGAAAGTCCCTCGTGGGTTTTCCCCGAAATAATGATATAATTCGATTTCTCGGAATCTCGTTCGTTGCGTGACACGTGACAATGAAGGGAAAGTCCCTCGTGGGTTTCCCCCGAAATAATGATATAATTCGATTTCTCGGAATCTCGTTCGTTGCGTGACACGTGACAATGAAGGGAAAGTCCCTCGTGGGTTTTCCCCGAAATAATGATGATGATTCGATTTCTCGGAATCTCGTTCGTTGCGTGACACGTGACAATGATGGGGAAAGTCCCCGAAACGATGACGTCAGGAGAATTTCCGCGAACTCATGAAATTTACATTTTGTATATTACTTTGAAAATTTCCCCAGTGAGAAATGATTTTTATTCTATCACATTCTAGTTGTCAGAGTCGCCATATTATTGCGTTTTGAATCATTACAAGTTTATCCCGTCGTTTCGTTGCAGCGTGTTTATAAAATACAAACTCCATCTTCAGACAGAAAATTATGGGGGTAAAGTCCTTTGCTTTCTAGAGATTTAGATTTTTAAGTTGTCTTTGAATTCAGCTCGTTTTCAATTTAATACTTGTCTTGATTTCCTTGCAGGGTGGTGGTTCACGTCATGTGGAAACTCACTACAACTATGTCGACCATACCTCACAGAATTTCTTAGAGGCACAGCGTAGAGAAGAAGAAAGGCTTGTTGAGAAGAGACGACAGAGAGAGTTAGAAGAAGTGAGAAGAATCGAGCGAGAGAGACAAGAACTTGTCCAACGTGAAAGGCAGCGTTACTTGGAAGAACAAGAACGCATCAGAAGAGATGAAGAAGAAAGGATAAGACAAGAGACTGAACGCTTGGAGAGCGAGAGACAACTGTTAATGCAGCTAGAACTGTTTGCATCCATCGAGCGACGGTCTTTGTTTGACTATAGACTCGGCGAAGAAACCGGCTTGAGAAATGTTCAAGCTCTGAACCTCAGTAAACTTCGCATCGGAGTCTTCGGACCTACTGGTTCTGGAAAGAGTTGCTTTATCAACACTTGTGAACGGGCAGTGCGACAGACAGACAAAGGATCTGTACCAATTGCTACTACAGGAGCTGAAGGGACTATCATTCTAGAAGATTACTTGGCTGAGATGTTCTTTCGTCTTGTTGATACTCGAGGATTTTTTAGCTACGATCACCACGAAGGCAAAGAAATGAATGACATTCTTTATGGTAGGATTAAATCAGGGGATTTCATTGGTCGAGGTAAAACTGAGCCAAATTTCAAGAGATCAGGGACGAAGGAGGTGCCTTTTGAGGACTGGCTGCACGGAGTTGTATTGGTTGTCAAAGGCAATGATGTCAGGCTAAAGAATGGATCACTAGAGATGTACCTGAAACCTGTACGAGATATTCTACAGGAGATAGGTAAGGAAAAGTATTGAAATTAGCCTGATACTTGACTGCCCACTTCTATTTTTATAACCTCTATGGAAATTATATGTATTTATTATAAAACACTGGCCTAAAATATATATATGATATAAATGAAGCAATTAAAAACAATAATAATAATAATAATTAATAATAATAATAATATAATAATATAATAATATAATAATAATAATAATAATAATAATAATAATAATAATAATAATAATAATAATAATAATAATAATTAATAATAATAATAATCAATAATAATAATAATAAAGCATCTAGTGTTTTTATAATGAATTGAAGATTAGTAAGATTTATATATTGTCTGTGAGATAAACCTTGTATAAAACGACCAGTACTTCTGGTCGGTTTAAGGAGGTTGTGGATTGGAATTCACATATTTTATTTTGAACAGGAATGCATCCAGTGACAGTTGTTACCCACCAAGACACACTGAGAACCCAACAAGAACGTATTGCAGCGCTCCAGTCTGCCGCAGCAGCCACAGGCAGCACAAGCAGCCACACATTCTTTGTGGCCAATTACTGTCCAGATAATCCTGGCCCTGACGTGAACACTGAGTTACAAATCTTTGAGATTCTACGTTGTGCTCTTAAAGCTACCGAGAAATACATTGAGAACGCCAAAGAAAAGAGAATCGAGAAGATTGAAAGAGAGATGATGAAAGTGTTATATGGAAAAAACAAGAAAAAACCTGACTCCATTGTACCACAAGGTAAGCATCATGAAGCAGTATGTAGTAACCAGGGGCGACTGGTGGCTGTATAATGATGACAGCAAAGTATGTATGGCAGGAAGGCAGGAAGGCAGAAAGGCAGGAAGGCAGGAAGGAAGGGGCAGGAAGGCAGGAAGGCAGGAAGGCAGGAAGGCAGGAAGGCAGGAAGGCAGGAAGGCAGGAAGGCAGGAAGGCAGGAAGGCAGGAAGGCAGGAAGGCAGGAAGGCAGGAAGGCAGGAAGGCAGGAAGGCAGGAAGGCAGGAAGGCAGGAAGGCAGGAAGGCAGGAAGGAAGGAAGGAAGGAAGGAAGGAAGGAAGGAAGGAAGGAAGGAAGGAAGGAAGGAAGGAAGGAAGGAAGGAAGGAAGGAAGGAAGGAAGGAAGGAAGGAAGGAAGGAAGGAAGGAAGGAAGGAAGGAAGGAAAGAAGGAAGGAAGGAAAGAAGGATGGATCAAATCATAGTGATTTTCAAATTCATTGTTTTTCATATCCTTTCTCCAAATTCACTGCATTCATTTGCATTCTTTTCCAGCACCCATTGACATCTTTCTAAGTGTAATGAATGCAAAGTATAGATGGTCAGGGATTGATGTTGAGACTTTGGCCGCATTGCTGATCGAGCAAGACATCACTAACCTTGAACTACTCGCGTCTTGTTGGATTGAAATCAACACACTTCTTCCACTGTGTGTCTTGACAGCCGTTGAAGCAGACTTGAGAAAAATGCTGATGATATGAACACATATATCAATGAAAATAACTGATCTGATATGAAGTATAATACGAGAATAGCTACGGGGGTCATGTATTAAAATGAGTGTTTATATTCAGATTATGTACAGAACTTGTGTTTTTAAATTGATCGCATTCTAGAGTTGAATGTAAGGACACAGGCAGCCCAACCATTGATGCCGAGGTCTGACAGCGCGTCTTGCTGAACACGCACAGGAATCCCAACATAATACGTGTCTACGCACAGGCAGAGAGCGTTGCGTGACGACACTAAACACGGCTGCGAGGCCCTAACGCACAGAGAGCCTAATAATAGGTACTGCGAGCGCGCTCTACCACAGGAAATCCATAAAAATTGGTTCCGCCAATAATAAAAGGTGTCAGTCTCTGGATCCGCTTCGTAAGACGGCCTAGCTGTGCGACCCTAATGGAAAAACAAAATTTGACAGACAAAACATATATTGTCACTTTATTGTGAACCGGTCCCTGGAAAATGTACATACCTATCATTGTCAGGAGCCCCTGTCATAGTGTAATGCCCAAGCTGCAGCCCTGATCGATCCCCTCCCCATTTTTTTTTTTTTTTTGCAAGAAGGTAGCCCCGAGTCATAGGTCGATAGTTTATTTCAGCTACAGACCAGCTACAAGAAAGCGAATATCTCTTTTAATACTCACACGGTAAAGTGCTCAGCGAATTGCAAGATGAAGACATCAAAACCATGGGAATGCTGGCCGCAAACTGGAGCAGTGTCAGTGAAATGTTCCCTTTGGGAATGCGAAAAATAATCGAAAAGCATCTGAAATGTATGTCTGATCATGATCAATACATGTACAATCTGGCGTGTTTGTTGGGTGTCAGTTTCGTGTTGTGTGTCATTTTGGGAGTCTAAGTAGTTAGTCCAGTCATCCTCATCATCACGTGATGTCTGAAATAAACTGATATTCACATTTACTTACAAGTATTTGGTGATGTTTTGACGTTCCGACGTCATTTAGTGGTGTTTGTTAGCAATTTGACTCTTCCCCGTAAGACTATGGACGGGTATAAAAACGATTCAGAATCGCTCGTTTGGATGAAATAAATTAGGACACATTACCAGATAACGTGTGAACGGGTCGTAATAAGCATCTCTGCTAATAATTTCTTCACCAAGTACTACGCTCTGACCTTCCACACACCACCCCACCCGCTCCTTCCATGTATACCACCCCAGCCCCGCACACCACCTCACCCCTAGCCTGCGTGGCGGCCCAAAGGGTATGGATCGGAAGGGATTGGAAGGGGACACACCTCACCCCCGCACACCACCCCACCCCCCTTTCCACGTACCCACCCACCCCCGCTTCCACACGCAACACCACCACCCGCTCCTTCCATGCACACCACCCCACCCCCGCTTCCACACGCAACACCACCACCCGCTCCTTCCATGTACACCACCCCAACCCCGCTTCCCCGCATTGATCAATGTTTTTGCTATGTCTATCTGGGATGCTGACCCTAGCCCCACTCCTCCCTTACACGAACCTTTATTATGTTGTGTGAATATTTCAGAACAATCTTTCTTTGGTCTATAAATTCCAAGAAAAGAATAAAAGTGCTTGCTAAGCGCATATTTCAAAGCTCCGGCTTTTCCAAGAATAGTCTGTTGTGGTTGACCCCTGCTTCGACGTTTTGAAAGTCCGGGGCTTAATTCCCCGGCCATGAACGGTCATGAAGGTCACACTAATTTCCAAGAATCGACTAAATCACGAGTCACCACAGAAGGGAACTTCCCCATCAAACTACAAGATAGTGTTCTTGGCTTTGCATTCTCTAGAAATCATTGAGCGTCGACTGTCGAGAAACTCGTGACGCTAGTTTGCTGTAAACGTTGTTCGACTACCTAAATACACCGTCAGCTATGGGAGTAAGTATATATAGTACATACACACACAATCCTGGCTTATACTACGCCGCAAGCAATACTTAGGTCTTATTAACCGAGCGGGAGGTCTGTACAGGAAAATCTTGACCGAGGACGTGGAACTGGTACAGACCGAGCGCAGCGAGGTCTGTACCACGACCGAGGTCAAGATTTTCCTGTACAGACCGACCAAGCTCGGTTAATAAGAGTTTTATTATATGACCATTTTAGTAAACTAAAAATTAACTCATTTTATTTGCATCTTACAAGCCTTACACTAGAATGGCTTCCCAGTATTTTTACTACATAACTTGTTTGAAAACCGGTTTGACAAGAAAGTGTGTGAAGCGAGGTATTTCTAGCTCGATGATGAATAACTAAAACAATCTTAAAATCGAACATTTCCTCGACTTTGGTGTTGAAAACATTGCGATACACCGAGGAACTATGGATTTTTGATAAAAATGAACAAGAATGGTGAAGAAAATGGCAAGATAGTTGAGGATTCTGTTGTGTTTTTGAATAAAATTGTAGTTGAAGCAGTGCGCGCGCTACTGTCGCTATCATCACGTCGCCATCGAGCGCGCGCTGGGTTTGTTTTCTTCAGAATTTTGGTATTTTTCAGTGAAATACTCCTAATGTTTTGCTTAATGTTTTTCATAGTATTGTTAGGAGTGAAATTTGAGCTCTTTAAAAACCCACGAGTTTACATTTCTTCCAAATTGCACTCAAAACCATATGATAGAAACAATGTTTACAGATTTTAAGATGCATGTGCGGACCGGTTATTACGGGAGAATCTAGACCGGTCCGAGAAAGAATCTAACCAATCAAATTGCTTGATTTGCTAGATACCAGGCTTCGAGATACTCGGTCATTTAATAAAAGCATATAAAGAACTACGAGCCTGACGCAAGCACGATATGGTAACATGTTTCACTGTGAAATTGTTGAACTGCCCTCAACTGAATTATTTGGGAAATATTTAATGACATTCAGTTGCAGTTTGATATCATCTCGTTCGGTTATAAATTTTACACGGGTGATCATAACGTCATGCAACGTTATAGAATTGCTTAATCATTTGAAATAATATGCAGTATAGTATTTATTTAATTGATATATATCAGCTTCAACTTAATTATAAACATTACTTTGGTTTCCAAAGTCTTTCTTGTGTTGTAGGAGGGGTAGGCAGGTTAAGAGGGGTAGGAAGGGTGGGAGGGGCAGGGGCGGATCCAAGTTTTTGTGAAACAGGGGGTTGTGTTGCGGCCGTTGCGTTGTGTAAGCGGCAAAGCCGCGAACTACTAGGGGGGTGTGGGGGTATGCCCCCCCCCCCAGAAAATTTTGAAATCTACAAGCTCTAAAATGCAATTTTTAGAGATCTGGAGTTGTTTTATTAACACAACAAAACTCAATTTTCAGTAAAATTTTGAGTTTATTGGACATCCAACAAAGATGCTTGGAAGAGTCTTCTTGGGTGAGCTTACAAGTATGAAGGCTTCACATACGTTTTTGACGCTAAAAACGGCAGGTTCTTTCTGTTATCAGTCAAACCGGCCTCGAAGTCGAACGGTCGTGTAAACAGTATGAATGAATTATATTATTCTTACGAGGGAGAGAGCTGAAAGTGCAAGAGACCTACGGACAGTCGACATATCTATACAAGCGGTATTAAAAAAATATCCATAGGGGGGGTTGCAACCCCCAGAACCCTCCCCCTGGATCCGCCCCTGAGGGGTAGGCAGGTTAGGAGGGGTAGGAGGAGTGGGAGGCGTAGGCAGGTTAGGAGGGGTAGGAGGGGTGGAAGGGGTAGGCAGAGGAGGAGAGCTAGGAGGGGTTAGTAGAGATTGGGGGTGCATGGAGATGTTCTGCAATTTAGAATGTTAAATTCACAGTGGAATTGTTGTTTGTAAAGGGTGGCAAGACAGAGACTCGATACCACTATGTTGATAACAGCAGAGAAGTTGAAGATGACGCACGAAGAAGAGAAGAAAACCGTCTCAGGAATGAACGACGACAACGAGAAATCGCTGAGCAACAAAGAATCGAGAGAGAAGCAAGAGAAGCAGCAGAACAAGAGAGAAGACGGTTTTTAGAGACGCTGGGACAAGAAAAGCGTGCAGAAGAGGAAGCAAGACAGAGAGAAGAAGAAAGACAAGAGAGAGAACGTCAAAAGAAATTGGAGCTTGATGCCAAATCGGCGGCCAAACGACAAGCCCTTTTTGATTACCAATTTGGTAGTAAAATCAACTTGGCAAGCTTTCGAGGGTTGGATATAAAAGACGTCGAGAAACTACGAATTGGCGTCTTTGGACCGACAGGATCTGGAAAAAGCTGTTTCATCAGCACGTGTGAGAGGGTAGTTCGTAATGAAGACAAAGGGTCAAGTCCCATCGCATCATCAGGCGCAGAAGGCACAATCGTCTTGGAAGACTTTCTTCCAGAAATGTTCTTCCGGCTCGTCGACACCAGGGGGTTCTTTAACTACGACTCTAACGAGGCTGGTGAGTTTAGCGACATTTTGAATGGCCGACTAAAACCTGGAGATTTTATCAGAAGAAAAGAAGACGAGCCAGATTACAATGTCAGTAACACTGACGCGCCGTTTAGTGACTGGATCCATGGTATTATCCTGGTGGTGAAAGCAAACGATCCACGTCTACGACAAGGAGCTCTGGGAGACTATCTCACTCCTTTAAGGGAAATCTTGAGACCAAAAGGTGGGTGGGAGAGGAGAGCTGAGGGAGAGATGGAAAGGGCCGGTAGTGGGAGAGGAGAGGGAGAGGTGGAAAGGGGTAATGGGAGAGGAGAGGGAGAGGTGGAAAGGGGTAGTGGGAGAGGAGAGGGAGAGGTGGAAAGGGGTAATGGGAGAGGAGAGGGAGAGGTGGAAAGGGGTAGTGGGAGAGGAGAGGGAGAGGTGGAAAGGGGTAGTGGGAGAGGAGAGGGAGAGGTGGAAAGGGGTAGTGGGAGAGGAGAGGGAGAGGTGGAAAGGGGTAATGGGAGAGGAGAGGGAGAGGTGGAAAGGGGTAGTGGGAGAGGAGAGGGAGAGGTGGAAAGGGGTAGTGGGAGAGGAGAGGGAGAGGTGGAAAGGGGTAGTGGGAGAGGAGAGGGAGAGGTGTAAAGGGGTAGTGGGAGAGGAGAGGGAGAGGTGTAAAGGGGTAGTGGGAGAGGAGAGGGAGAGGTGTAAAGGGGTAGTGAGAGAGGAGAGGGAGAGGTGTAAAGGGGTAATGGGAGAGGAGAGGGAGAGGTGGAAAGGGGTAGTGGGAGAGGAGAGGGAGAGGTGGAAAGGGGTAGTGGGAGAGGAGAGGGAGAGGTGTAAAGGGGTAGTGGGAGAGGAGAGGGAGAGGTGTAAAGGGGTAGTGGGAGAGGAGAGGGAGAGGTGTAAAGGGGTAGTGGGAGAGGAGAGGGAGAGGTGTAAAGGGGTAATGGGAGAGGAGAGGGAGAGGTGGAAAGGGGTAGTGGGAGAGGATAGGGAGAGGTGGAAAGGGGTAGTGGGAGAGGAGAGGGAGAGGTGGAAAGGGGTAGTGGGAGAGGAGAGGGAGAGGTGTAAAGGGGTAGTGAGAGAGGAGAGGGAGAGGTAGAAAGGGGTAGTGGGAGAGGAGAGGGAGAGGTGGAAAGGGGTAGTGGGAGAGGAGAAGGAGAGGTGTAAAGGGGTAGTGAGAGAGGAGAGGGAGAGGTGTAAAGGGGTAGTGGGAGAGGAGAGGGAGAGGTGGAAAGGGGTAGTGGGAGAGGAGAGGGAGAGGTGTAAAGGGGTAGTGGGAGAGGAGAGGGAGAGGTGTAAAGGGGTAGTGGGAGAGGAGAGGGAGAGGTGGAAAGGGGTAGTGGGAGAGGAGAGGGAGAGGTGTAAAGGGGTAGTGGGAGAGGAGAGGGAGAGGTGTAAAGTGGTAGTGGGAGAGGAGAGGGAGAGGTGTAAAGGGGTAGTGGGAGAGGAGAGGGAGAGGTGAAAGGGGTAGTGGGAGAGGAGAGGGAGAGGTGGAAAGGGGTAGTGAGAGAGGAGAGGGAGAGGTGTAAAGGGGTAGTGAGAGAGGAGAGGGAGAGGTGGAAAGGGGTAGTGGGAGAGGAGAGGGAGAGGTGTAAAGGGGTAGTGGGAGAGGAGAGGGAGAGGTGTAAAGGGGTAGTGGGAGAGGAGAGGGAGAGGTGGAAAGGGGTAGTGGGAGAGGAGAGGGAGAGGTGGAAAGGGGTAGTGGGAGAGGAGAGGGAGAGGTGTAAAGGGGTAGTGGGAGAGGAGAGGGAGAGGTGGAAAGGGGTAGTGGGAGAGGAGAGGGAGAGGTGGAAAGGGGTAGTGAGAGAGGAGAGGGAGAGGTGTAAAGGGGTAGTGAGAGAGGAGAGGGAGAGGTGGAAAGGGGTAGTGGGAGAGGAGAGGGAGAGGTGTAAAGGGGTAGTGGGAGAGGAGAGGGCGAGGTGGAAAGGGGGTAGTGGGAGAGGAGAGGGAGAGGTGGAAAAGGGGTAGTGGGAGAGGAGAGGGAGAGGTGGAAAGGGGTAGTGGGAGAGGAGAGGGAGAGGTGTAAAGGGGTAGTGGGAGAGGAGAGGGAGAGGTGGAAAGGGGTAGTGGGAGAGGAGAGGGAGAGGTGTAAAGGGGTAGTGGGAGAGGAGAGGGAGAGGTGTAAAGGGGTAGTGAGAGAGGAGAGGGAGAGGTGTAAAGGGGTAGTGGGAGAGGAGAGGGAGAGGTGTAAAGGGGTAGTGGGAGAGGAAAGGGAGAGGTGGAAAGGGGTAGTGGGAGAGGAGAGGGAGAGGTGGAAAGGGGTAGTGGGAGAGGAGAGGGAGAGGTGTAAAGGGGTAGTGGGAGAGGAGAGGGAGAGGTGTAAAGGGGTAGTGGGAGAGGAGAGGGAGAGGTGGAAAGGGGTAGTGAGAGAGGAGAGGGAGAGGTGTAAAGGGGTAGTGAGAGAGGAGAGGGAGAGGTGGAAAGGGGTAGTGGGAGGGAGAGGAGAGGGAGAGGTGTAAAGGGGTAGTGGGAGAGGAGAGGGAGAGGTGTAAAGGGGTAGTGGGAGAGGAGAGGGAGAGGTGGAAAGGGGTAGTGGGAGAGGAGAGGGAGAGGTGGAAAGGGGTAGTGGAGAGGAGAGGGAGAGGTGTAAAGGGGTAGTGGGAGAGGAGAGGGAGAGGTGGAAAGGGGTAGTGGGAGAGGAGAGGGAGAGGTGGAAAGGGGTAGTGAGAGAGGAGAGGGAGAGGTGTAAAGGGGTAGTGAGAGAGGAGAGGGAGAGGTGGAAAGGGGTAGTGGGAGAGGAGAGGGAGAGGTGTAAAGGGGTAGTGGGAGAGGAGAGGGCGAGGTGGAAAGGGGTAGTGGGAGAGGAGAGGGAGAGGTGGAAAGGGGTAGTGGGAGAGGAGAGGGAGAGGTGGAAAGGGGTAGTGGGAGAGGAGAGGGAGAGGTGTAAAGGGGTAGTGGGAGAGGAGAGGGAGAGAGGTGAAAGGGGTAGTGGGAGAGGAGAGGGAGAGGTGGAAAGGGGTAGTGGGAGAGGAGAGGGAGAGGTGTAAAGGGGTAGTGAGAGAGGAGAGGGAGAGGTGTAAAGGGGTAGTGGGAGAGGAGAGGGAGAGGTGTAAAGGGGTAGTGGGAGAGGAAAGGGAGAGGTGGAAAGGGGTAGTGGGAGAGGAGAGGGAGAGGTGGAAAGGGGTAGTGGGAGAGGAGAGGGAGAGGTGTAAAGGGGTAGTGGGAGAGGAGAGGGAGAGGTGTAAAGGGGTAGTGAGAGAGGAGAGGGAGAGGTGGAAAGGGGTAGTGGGAGAGGAGAGGGAGAGGTGTAAAGGGGTAGTGGGAGAGGAGAGGGAGAGGTGGAAAGGGGTAGTGGGAGAGGAGAGGGAGAGGTGTAAAGGGGTAGTGGGAGAGGAGAGGGAGAGGTGTAAAGGGGTAGTGGGAGAGGACAGGGAGAGGTGGAAAGGGGTAGTGGGAGAGGAGAGGGAGAGGTGGAAAGGGGTAGTGGGAGAGGAGAGGGAGAGGTGGAAAGGGGTAGTGGGAGAGGAGAGGGAGAGGTGGAAAGGGGTAGTGGGAGAGGAGAGGGAGAGGTGTAAAGGGGTAGTGGGAGAGGAGAGGGAGAGGTGTAAAGGGGTAGTGGGAGAGGAGAGGGAGAGGTGGAAAGGGGTAGTGGGAGAGGAGAGGGAGAGGTGTAAAGGGGTAGTGGTAGAGAGGAGAGGGAGAGGTGTAAAGGGGTAGTGGGAGAGGAGAGGGAGAGGTGTAAAGGGGTAGTGGGAGAGGAGAGGGAGAGGTGTAAAGGGGTAGTGGGAGAGGAGAGGGAGAGGTGTAAAGGGGTAGTGGGAGAGGAGAGGGAGAGGTGTAAAGGGGTAGTGGGAGAGGAGAGGGAGAGGTGTAAAGGGGTAGTGGGAGAGGAGAGGGAGAGGTGTAAAGGGGTAGTGGGAGAGGAGAGGGAGAGGTGGAAAGGGGTAGTGGGAGAGGAGAGGGAGAGGTGTAAAGGGGTAGTGGGAGAGGAGAGGGAGAGGTGGAAAGGGGTAGTGGGAGAGGAGAGGGAGAGGTGGAAAGGGGTAGTGAGAGAGGAGAGGGAGAGGTGTAAAGGGGTAGTGAGAGAGGAGAGGGAGAGGTGGAAAGGGGTAGTGGGAGAGGAGAGGGAGAGGTGTAAAGGGGTAGTGGGAGAGGAGAGGGAGAGGTGGAAAGGGGTAGTGGGAGAGGAGAGGGAGAGGTGGAAAGGGGTAGTGGGAGAGGAGAGGGAGAGGTGTAAAGGGGTAGTGAGAGAGGAGAGGGAGAGGTGGAAAGGGGTAGTGGGAGAGGAGAGGGAGAGGTGTAAAGGGGTGGTGGGAAATGATAACACTTCATTTAACGGCAAACTTAGTGGGAGAGGAGAGGGAGAGGTGGAAAGGGGTAGTGAGAGAGGAGAGGGAGAGGTGTAAAGGGGTAGTGAGAGAGGAGAGGGAGAGGTGGAAAGGGGTAGTGGGAGAGGAGAGGGAGAGGTGTAAAGGGGTAGTGGGAGAGGAGAGGGAGAGGTGGAAAGGGGTAGTGGGAGAGGAGAGGGAGAGGTGGAAAGGGGTAGTGAGAGAGGAGAGGGAGAGGTGTAAAGGGGTGGTGGGAGAGGAGAGGGAGAGGTGGAAAGGGGTAGTGGGAGAGGAGAGGGAGAGGTGTAAAGGGGTAGTGGGAGAGGAGAGGGAGAGGTGGAAAGGGGTAGTGGGAGAGGAGAGGGAGAGGTGTAAAGGGGTAGTGAGAGAGGAGAGGGAGAGGTGTAAAGGGGGTGGTGGGAGAGGAGAGGGAGAGGTGGAAAGGGGTAGTGGGAGAGGAGAGGGAGAGGTGGAAAGGGGTAGTGGGAGAGGAGAGGGAGAGGTGTAAAGGGGTAGTGAGAGAGGAGAGAGGGAGAGGTGTAAAGGGGTGGTGGGAGAGGAGAGGGAGAGGTGGAAAGGGGTAGTGGGAGAGGAGAGGGAGAGGTGTAAAGGGGTAGTGGGAGAGGAGAGGGAGAGGTGGAAAGGGGTAGTGGGAGAGGAGAGGGAGAGGGTGTAAAAAGGGTAGTGAGAGAGGAGAGGGAGAGGTGTAAAGGGGTGGTGGGAGAGGAGAGGGAGAGGTGGAAAGGGGTAGTGGGAGAGGAGAGGGAGAGGTGGAAAGGGGTAGTGGGAGAGGAGAGGGAGAGGTGTAAAGGGGTAGTGAGAGAGGAGAGGGAGAGGTGTAAAGGGGTGGTGGGAGAGGAGAGGGAGAGGTGGAAAGGGGTAGTGGGAGAGGAGAGGGAGAGGTGTAAAGGGGTGGTGGGAAATGATAACACTTCATTTAACGGCAAACTTAAAGTCGACAAATTCTTAAACTGACATCTCTCTTGAAATTCATAATTATCTTTAGTTACTGAGCAAGATAACTTTATAACGTACTATAATACACTGATTCCTTTTCCAGGTATTTCCCCTGTGACAATAGTTACTCACAGAGATACTCTCCGCACACAAGAAGAGTGCGACAGCGCACTAGAACTTGCTTCAGCAGCCACAGGCAGCTCACGCAGTCACACATTCTTTGTGGCCAACTACTGCCCCGATAATCCTGGCCCTGACGTAAACACAGAGCTACAAATCTTTGATATTTTGCACTTTGTGATTCTGACTGCTGAGCGTTACGTCAAAATAGCAAAACAACAAAAGAGAAACAGAGAAGAAGATGAAATGCAGAAAGCATTGGAAAATGCTAGTATTGGCTCACCATCGCGCATTGATCCTAATGGTAATTTTTGCTTCATGCTGCCCTAAAATACTTTCCTTTGTGTTTTCTGTGTAGTTCTCCCCTCTTTTCTCTCTTTTCTTTGTCCTCTCTGATCTCCTCTCTTATCTCCTCTCTGATCTGCTCTCTGGTCTCCTGTCTGATCTCCTCTCTGATCTCCTCTCTGATCTCCTGTCTGATCTCCTCTCTGATCTCCTCTCTGATCTCCTCTCTGATCTCCTCTCTGATCTCCTCTCTGATCTCCTGTCTGATCTCCTCTCTGATCTGCTCTCTGATCTGCTCTCTGATCTCCTCTCTGATCTCTCTCTGATCTGCTCTCTGATCTCCTCTCTGATCTCCTCTCTGATCTCCTCTCTGATCTCCTCTCTGATCTCCTCTCTGATCTCCTCTCTGATCTCCTCTCTGATCTCCTCTCTGATCTCCTCTCTGATCTCCTGTCTGATCTCCTCTCTGATCTCCTCTCTGATCTCCTCTTTGATCTCCTCTCTGATCTCCTCTCTGATCTCCTCTCTGATCTCCACTCCTCTCTAATCTCCTCTCTGATCTCCTGTCTGATCTCCTCTCTGATCTCCTGTCTGATCTCCTCACCTCTCTGATCTCCACTCTTCTCTGATCTCCACTCCTCTCTGATCTCCTGTCTGATCTCCTCTCTGATCTGCTCTCTGATCTGCTGTCTGATCTCCTGTCTGATCTCCTGTCTGATCTCCTCTCTGATCTCCTCTCTGATCTCCTCTCTGATCTCCTCTCTGATCTCCTCTCTGATCTCCTCTCTGATCTCCTGTCTGATCTCCTGTCTGATCTCCTGTCTGATCTCCTCTCTGATCTCCTCTCTGATCTCCTCTCTGATCTCCTCTCTGATCTCCTCTCTGATCTCCACTCCTCTCTAATCTCCTGTCTGATCTCCTCTCTGATCTCCTCTCTGATCTCCTCACCTCTCTGATCTCCACTCTTCTCTGATCTCCTCTCTGATCTCCTCTCTGATCTCCTCTCTGATCACCTCTCTGATCTCCTCTTCTGCAAATAACCAAATGTATATTTTCTTCTTTCTTTAACAGCATCTGTGGAAATTTTCCTTAACATCCTACAGTGCAAGTACAAATGGGACGAATCAACCGTCAACAAACTGCTCAGCGAATTGCAAGATGAAGACATCAAAACCATGGGAGTGCTGGCCGCAAACTGGAGCAGTGTCAGTGACATGATCCCCTTGCCGGGAATGCGAAAAATAATCGAAAAGCATCTGAAATGTATGCTTAATACGTCTGATCATGATCAATACATGTACAATCTGGCGTGTTTGTTGGGTGTCGGTTTGGGCGTGTTGTGTGTCATTGTGTCATTTTGGGGGTATAAGTAGTTAGTCCAGTCATCCTCATCATCACGTGATGTCTGAAATAAACTGATATTCACATTTACTTACAAGTATTTGGTGATGTTTTGACGTTCCGGCGTCATTTAGTGGTGTTTTTTAGCAATTTGACTCTTCCCCGTTAGACTATGGACGGGTATAAAAACGATCCAGAACCGCTCGTTTGGATGAAAAATCCGTTAAAAAAGCGTTTATCGGATTTCCTCAAATAAACACCGGGGCGTATAGTTAAAATTTGAAGTTTTAGAGGGGACGTTTATTAGAGGGAGGCGTTTATGACTCCGTTATCATTCTCGGCGCACTCGTCTATGACAAACTTTGGGTCATAACTTCCTCTGCTTTTATGCAATTGCCATAAAACATTGGCAACAATTAGAGCTATCATTCACCTATAATACAATATAATTCGATTGCACTGCAGAACATTTTTTTAAATAATATTAGAACTTAAGTAAACTCAATATTTTGGATAAAATTGGATATTGCGAAAAATCTGTCCGTTTTTTTTGGATGAAAGTTTTGGAATCACTTTATATTGACATAATTCATAACCTGACCAAGTTTTAGCAAAATCGTTGGAACGAAAGCAATCGTTGGAGCTAATTTCCGTGCTTAATTTTGGTTGTTTTCATGCGGCCGTGCTTTAGCTCCAACGATTTTGCTAAAACTTGCTCAGGTTATGAATTATGTCAATCTAAAGTGATTCCAAAACTTTCATCCAAAAAAAAACGGACAGATTTTTCGCAATATCCAATTTTATCCAAAACATTGACTTTATTCAAGTTCTAATATTTTTTTTTGATGTTTTGCAGTGCAATCGAATTATATTGTATTATAGGTGATTGATATAATTGTTGCCAATGTTTTATGGCAATTGCATAAAAGCAGAGGAAGTTATGACCCAAAGTTTGTCATAGACGAGTGCGCCGAGAATGATAACGGAGTCACCTTAAAAGAGGGGCTCGTATATTTCGAAACTCCAAATTTTGCCTCTGAAACGTTTCCCGAGTCATCAATAATACGATGAAAAACATAAGCGGTAATGAGTCAGTTGTAGACATTTAAAGAATAAAATCAGAAATATTTCAATATCAGCGTTTGTTTTTCGTGTCTATTGTAATAAACTCCCCCTTTCGAGTGGGTGTCTCTAATAAACGCCCCTCTATGGTGGAGGGGGGCACGTTTATTAGAAGGGGGCGTTTAAAAGAGGGAGGCGTATATTAACGGTTTTTCTCCTGAAAGGGGGGGGGGGGGGGGGGGGGGGGGGGGGGGGGGGGGGTGGAGGCGTTTATTGGAGGGATGCGTTTATTTGAGGCTGGGCGTTTATTTGAGGAAATATGGTAAATAAAGGACACATAACGTGTGAACGGGTCGTAATAAGCATCTCTGCTAATTATTTCTTCACCAAGTACTACGCTCTGACCTTCCACACACACCACCCCACCCACTCCTTCCATGCATACCACCCCACCCCCACACACCATCCCACCCCTGCTTCCCCGCAAAATTACACCACTCCCGCTTCCACGCACACCACCCCACCCCACCCCCGCACACCACCCCCACTTCCACGCACACCACCCCATCCCGGCGCGCACACCACCCCCACACACCACCCTACCCCCGCTTCCCGCACACCACCCCACCCCCGCACACCAACCACACTTCCACGCACACCACCCCATCCCGGCACACCACCCCATCCCGGCACACCACCCTATCCCCGCTTCCACGCACACCACCTCACTCCCGCTTCCACACGCAACAACCCCCCCCCCCCCCCCCCCCCCCCCCCTCCCGCTTCCACACACAACAACACCACCACCCGCTCCTTCCATGTACACCACCCCACCCCCGCTTTCTCGCATTGATCAATGTTTTTGCTATGTCTATCTGGGACGCTGACCCTAGCCCCACTCCTCCCTTACACGAACCTCGATTATGCAGTAATATCAAGTATCGATTAAATCATTGTGTGAATATTTCAAAACAATCTTATTCCAAGAAAAAATTAATAGTGCTTGCTAAGCGCATATTTCAAAGCTTCCGGCTTTTCCAAGAATAGTCTGTTGTCTTGACCCCTAAGTCCGGGGCTTCCCCGGATGAACGTCACGCTATTGAATCTAGCGAT
The DNA here is from genome assembly GCA_033675265.1 of Actinostola sp. cb2023. Classification (NCBI taxonomy): domain Eukaryota; kingdom Metazoa; phylum Cnidaria; class Anthozoa; order Actiniaria; family Actinostolidae; genus Actinostola; species Actinostola sp. cb2023. Next base: position 64,113 of record JAUJYZ010000591.1, on the reverse strand, counting down.
GCGATTTCCAAGAATCGACTAAATCACGAGTCACCACAGAAGGGAACTTCCCTATCAAACTACAAGCTAGTGTTCTTGGCTTTGCATTCTCTAGAAATCATTGAGCGTCGACCGTCGAGAAACTCGTGACGCTAGTTTGCTGTAAACTGACGTTGTTCGACTACTGCTAAATACACCGTCAGCTATGGGAGTAAGTATAGCGCATACACTAGTGTTATCAGTACTAGAGAACGTTCGAATTGGGGTTTGATACTCAAATGCAATGGGGGTTCATTCACTGATGGAATTCTTTAGTTCATAGATGAACTTCAGCGCGCGAAGACATGTCATTTCTGTCTTGAGGTTTAGGAAAATACCTCGAAGTAATGTCTTTATCGACATACTCAAAATCATTTTATTCTTTTGATTCCACGAAGCGGGACGTTATTTCCGGTTCTGTGCCACCAAGCGAAAGTGAAAATATGTACATCATGGGTGGGGTTGGTGGGGGTTAAAATGGTAGGGGTGAATGGTAATGATTCCATATTATTCACAGTGGAACTCACTGTTCGGTTTCTATTTCAAGGGTGGCGGGAGCAAGACAGAGACTCAATACAAGTATGTTGATAACAGCAAACAAGTTGAAGATGACAGACGAAGAAGAGAAGAAAACCGTCTCACGAATGAACGACGACAACGAGAAATCGCTGAGCAACAAAGAATCGAGAAAGAAGCAAGAGAAGCAGCAGAACAAGAGAGAAGACGATTTTTAGAGAAATTGGAACGGCAAGAGCGTGCAGAAGAGGAAGCAAGACAGAGAGAAGAAGAAAGACAAGAGAGAGAACGTCAAAAGAAATTGGAGCTTGATGCCAAATCGGCGGCCAAACGACAAGCCCTTTTTGATTACCAATTTGGTAGTAAAATCAACTTGGCAAGCTTTCGAGGGTTGGATATAAAAGACGTCGAGAAACTACGAATTGGCGTCTTTGGACCGACAGGATCTGGAAAAAGCTGTTTCATCAGCACGTGTGAGAGGGTAGTTCGTAATGAAGACAAAGGGTCATGTCCCATCGCAACATCAGGCGCAGAAGGCACAATCGTCTTGGAAGACTTTCTTCCAGAACTATTCTGTCGACTAGTCGACACCAGGGGGTTCTTTAACTACGACGCGAACGAGGGTGGTGAGTTTAGCGACATTTTGTATGGCCGACTAAAACCTGGAGATTTTATCAGAAGAAAAGAAGACGAGCCAGATTACAATGTCAGTAACACTGACGCGCCGTTTAGTGACTGGATCCATGGTATTATCCTGGTGGTGAAAGCAAACGATCCACGTCTACAACAAGGAGCTCTGAGAGACTATCTCACCCCTGTTAGGGCAATCTTGAGACCAAAAGGTGGGTGTGGTTGGGAGGAGGGTAGACTGTGAAGAATCCCCCTTTTCCCTCCAGACTCAGTCGAACAAGAGAAAAAGAAATTCCCTAAACTCTCCCCAATCCTCACATGTCCGGAATTTCTTTTTCTCTCGTTCAACTGAGTCTGGAGATAAAAGGGGGATTGTTCACAGTCTAGGAGGAGGAAATGACTCGAGTTAGTGACGGCAATACTACAGGTCAGTAGACATCTTTAAAGCACACATTTCTATGTAAATCACTGAACAAACTCTATACTCTTCATGCCAACATTCAGATGATATCATGCTTCATAAGGTAGATTAATAATGTACTAATACACCGATTCCTTTTCCAGGTATTTCACCTGTGACAATAGTTACTCACAGAGATACTCTCCACACACAAGAAGAGTGCGACAGTGCACTAGAATTTGCTTCAGCAGCCACAGGCAGCTCACGCAGTCACACGTTCTTTGTGGCCAACTACTGCCCCGCAAATCCTGGCCCTGACGTCAACACCGAGCTACAAATCTTTGATATTTTGCACTTTGCGATTCTGACTGCTGAGCGTTACGTCAAAATAGCAAAACAACAAAAGAGAAACAGAGAAGAAGATGAAATGCAGAAAGCATTGGAAAATACTAGTATTGGCTCACCATCGCGCATTGATCCTAATGGTAAAGTCGGGCACTTCTTTCTGTTCCTCTTTCCCCCTTCTTTCTGTTCCTCTCTCCCCCTTCTTTCTGTTCCTCTCTCCCCCTTCTTTCTGTTCCTCTCTCCCCCTTCTTTCTGTTCCTCTCTCCCCCTTCTTTCTGTTCCTCTCTCCCCCTTCTTTCTGTTCCTCTCTCCCCCTTCTTTCTGTTCCTCTCTCCCCCTCTTTCTTTCTGTTCCTCTCTCCCCCTTCTTTCTGTTCCTCTCTCCCCCTTCTTTCTGTTCCTCTCTCCCCCTTCTTTCTGTTCCTCTCTCCCCCTTCTTTCTGTTCCTCTCTCCCCCTTCTTTCTGTTCCTCTCTCCCCCTTCTTTCTGTTCCTCTCTCCCCCTTCTTTCTGTTCCTCTCTCCCCCTTCTTTCTGTTCCTCTCTCCCCCTTCTTTCTGTTCCTCTCTCCCCCTTCTTTCTGTTCCTCTCTCTCCCCTTCTTTCTGTTCCTCTCTCTCCCTTCTTTCTGTTCCTCTCTCTCCCTTCTTTCTGTTCCTCTCTCTCCCTTCTTTCTGTTCCTCTCTCCCCCTTCTTTCTGTTCCTCTCTCCCCCTTCTTTCTGTTCCTCTCTCCCCCTCTTTCTGTTCCTCTCTCCCCCTTCTTTCTGTTCCTCTCTCCCCCTTCTTTCTGTTCCTCTCTCCCCCTTCTTTCTGTTCCTCTCTCCCCTTCTTTCTGTTCCTCTCTCCCCCTTCTTTCTGTTCCTCTCTCCCCCTTCTTTCTGTTCCTCTCTCCCCCTTCTTTCTGTTCCTCTCTCTCCCTTCTTTCTGTTCCTCTCTCTCCCTTCTTTCTGTTCCTCTCTCTCCCTTCTTTCTGTTCCTCTCTCTCCCTTCTTTCTGTTCCTCTCTCTCCCTTCTTTCTGTTCCTCTCTCTCCCTTCTTTCTGTTCCTCTCTCTCTTCTTTCTGTTCCTCTCTCTCCCTTCTTTCTGTTCCTCTCTCTCCCTTCTTTCTGTTCCTCTCTCTCCCTTCTTTCTGTTCCTCTCTCTCCCTTCTTTCTGTTCTATTTGTGCTTTTTAGGTCTCTTTTTGATGATTAATCAGTTCTCTCCATCTTTCTATATACATGCTACTGCAACAATTAAATCTTGTTCTTTCTTTGACAGCGTCTATCGAGCCATTCTTCAACGTCTTACAGTGCAAATACAAATGGACTGAATCAACCGTCAACAAACTGCTCAGCGAATTGCAAGATGAAGACATCAAAACCATGGGAGCGCTGGCCGCAAACTGGACCAGTGTCAGTGACATGTTCCCCTTGGGAATGCGAAACCCAATTCTAAAGCAGCTGACGTGTATGGGCATGATTTGAGTTCTCTACACTGAGAGTTTAATTTAGTCCAGTATTCATGAATATGATAACCAATTGTAATGAGATCATGTTTTGTTAGTTCGTTTATTTTCTTTTTATCTTTCTTTTTGTAAGATCTCGGCGCCTATTCAGTGCCGTTTCTGAAAAAATAGTAGTTTTCTGAGCATAAAGACCCTGTGTCGAAGCCCATGATGCAATTCGCATACAAGATCAGAAGAAAATATGTGCGATTTGGCGACAACTCCTCGACTCAAAAAAGAATCAATAATAATTAAATGTGCTTAGCATTGTATATCAATCTTCATACAAATAGCACAAAGTGAAAGGGTAAAGAAAAAAGCACTATCACTGCATTAGGTTTTATTATAAGTAATACCATGGCACTGAGGGATATTACAGTCTGTCCCCGATCCCGAAGATGCCATGGTATTAGTTTGTAATACCATGATCACCGAGGAAATGGACAAAAATACAGGCTTGAGTTAACCGGCGCAAAGGAGAATATATTATAGTGTTTTGTGAAAGAGTCTTAATTGATTAGACTGTATTCTGGGGAATGCTTCATGTTGCACATCTTTGTTTCATTTACACAATAAAAGAGTATAAATTAGTTATAGTAAGGAGTACCTGAAGGTAAACAGATCAGAAATGGCGGAAGGTCGGTTTACTTTTATGAGAGATGACGAAGTGGAGCAAGTAAGGGAGAATACGGTTCCTCAAAACACTAAAAAGCACATACAGAAAAAGAGGAAAGTGCCAACTAATATAATATTTCATTGTGTGAACAAATAACAGAAATAGGTCTAATAAAATATCCTTTGAATTCGACTTTTGTGCATTTCCTTGTATTGCGCATGCGTTAACGATGTTGTATTTTGAGCTTTACACGTCCCACACGTCTTGAATGCTCGAGTCATCATAAGTAGAGGAGCGATTATTAAAGTACTATTCGGTTTGCTCTTGGGTCCCAATGATTGTGTGTACACCTGGTGTATATGAGGGACTGACTTGCATCCTCATGCATAGTAATGAGGGATATTTAGTCTAAATGTCCCTCATGAATATAATCATGAGGGACATTTAGTCTAAATTTCCCTCATGATTGTATTCATGAGGGAGATTTAGTCTAAATTTCCCTCATGAAATTTCCCTCATTACTATGCATGAGCGATGCTCGACTTAGAGCTTTCGCGAGGGATGTTCGATGTTAAATGTCCCTCGTGGAACAAATTTTGAAAACCGAGGTGATCATGGTATTACTAATTAACGTCATTCAAAGCAGCAATCACACAAGATTACAAATAGGAATAGTTACGATTAATTATTGTATTGAAATAAAGGAATTTAAAATACAAAAAGTTTGAATAGACATTGTTCAGGTATTGTCTTTGATCACATTGAAACTACACAATCAAATCAACTCGATATTAATTAGTGATTTTCTTTATTCTAAAAATCATAATTATATCATTATTATTATCATTATTTTAAAATTACTTTTCCAAAAACATACAGCCATTAGTCTCCTTCGCAGGTCATGATGTCTGATAACGCGCGCGCCATTACATGGCTTCAAACTAACTTTGCTGCTAATGACTATAAAACTAAAGCGAACTTCAGTATGTGCTAGTTTAGAGAGAAATAGTAATTTATATCTCTTAATGAGTGGCAGACTCGTAGTCTAGGTTATGCATAACAATTTAACGAATAAAACAAACTTTACTGACTAGAATCATAAACCAGGGACCACGGAGACGGGAGGTGGGGGGGGGGGGGGGGGGGGGGGGGGGGGGGGGGGGGTGTAGGGCTTTTAGCCAAAAAGGTTGTCACAATACGTTGTTGTCTGATATACACCTATTTCAACTAATGTTGTCGCATTCAAAGCAACAAGCGTCAAGCCAAGACCGAAGTGAATGCTGGTTATGTGCTGACAATTGTTTAAATCACAATTGTTTTTATAAGGACTAATTACAAAATATGAACATTTTCACGTGCTTGTTTGCATATCACACTTCGTTCTATAGAAAATAGATCTGGTTTGAATAATTTGGTAACACAAAACCAGCATTCACTTCGGTCTTGGCTTGACGCTTGTTGCTTTGAACGCAACAACGTTATTTGAAATAGGTGTATACAACTAGTCTACTAGTATATCCGCCCCTCCACAGTCCCTGTAAACCATATAAATGACTGAGTTTCCTAACCATTTACTCCATCATTTATATTCAACGTCCTAAATGCAAAATATTTACTCTTTGACGTACAGGTGAGGTATTTTAAAATAATGCAACAACGTGCTTGCTTTAAAATTGATTCATATACAGAACGATGTAATACCTATACATATACAGTCATTCTCAAAAAGGTTGTCCAGATGAAAAGACTACAAATACTACAATAAAGTCACATGATTCATTATGTATTCAATTTCCTCGCGTGGAATTTCAATTTGAGATGCAAAAGTACACGGCATTGTGAGAACTGAATGTAATGCCGCTGGTATCAACTCGCAGTTCCGCACAGAAATTGAATACATAATGATTCACGTGACTTTATTGTAGTATTGTAGTCTTTTCATCTGGACAACCTTTTTGAGAATGACTGTATATGCTGTTTGAACTTATCTTGTTTCAGTACAAAGTGAAAACAATTATTTATACAACAATCTACTCCTAAAACAACTATATATAAAATATATTTTTAGAATTTGTATACTTAAAGTTAAATATCAAACTAGTGCATTAATTGTAAAGTACAGTATATAAATAGGAATTACAAATTGTTTAAAACTACATTAGAGTGGTTTTCATAAACAAGTGTAACAGAAACCGTATTAATTTTGTTATAGTGTAAACTATATAGATAGTGAAATGAAAACAACACAATGGAATTAGGGTGTACTATGTATAATTTAAACTACTAAATGTCTATTTCATGGATTTATGAAAACCACTCTACATTAATTAGTATATCTATAGAATTAAGACACTGTGCAACATAATTGTCACCAGGCACTTTGAAAATCTAAGGAATCTAAATTAAAAGTGATTTAGCAAATAATGACATTACATTACATATCTACTTTAACAGTTGCCATATATAATCTGATGAGATCTAGAGATTTTTTCCCCCTAGAGATCTAGAGATTATTAATGTATGTCATGACTATAATGTATATATATATGCCTATATATGATAAACAGAAACTATATCAGTTAGTAAATGAAAGCTCAATGGCATTAGAGTTTCACAGGTTTATGACTAGTGATCTATGTATTTTTACCTGACTACATATGTGTTATGACTAGTGATCTATGGTATTTTTACCTGACTACATATGTGTTATGACTAGTGATTTATGGTATTTTTACCTGACTACATATGTGTTATGACTAGTCATGATCTATGGTATTTTTACCTGACTACATATGTGTTATGACTAGTGATCTATGGTATTTTTACCTGACTACATATGTGTTACTACTAGTGATCTATGGTATTTTTACCTGACTACATTATGTGTCCTCTTACTCTATGAATGTTGACTACCAGCTTCTTGTAAACTGCCACACCAACTGGTAGAGAGAAACTAAGGTTGATTTGCTGTTTGGCGGGGTATTGTTATTGATGACGTTTTCTTTAGCGGTGACGATGAAAGGCAGCCATCCCCATACAAGCTATAGAGACATGGAATTCAATTTGTAAAAATGACAGATAGCATGCAGTGACAGGGTCAGATAGCTATATATAGGCACGCAGGCAAGCACTGACATAGTCAGATGGACAGACAGACAGGCAGTAGACATATACAGTCGAGAATATGACTGCAAAAAGAGTTATAGACAGATGACTTTTTCTTTATCAATGATGAAAGGTAGCCAGGCCCATACAAGCTATAAAGAGATGGAATTCATTAGTAAATTAAACAGAACTGCACGATAGCGGTGATCAGACAGATAAATGGATGAATAAACAGATAGATGGATGGACAGACAGACAAATGGATGAATAAACAGATAGATGGACAGACAGACAGACAAATGGATAAATAAACAGATAGATGGACAGACAGACAGACAAATGGATGAATAAACAGATAGATGGACAGACAGACAGACAAATGGATGAATAAACAGATATATGTAGGTAGACAGACAGACAGACAGACAATGATTTGTAAGAGTGTAGACTATAGAAGCAGGATCAATCTCACTAGATTTTTAAACAGCCAACAGCCAACCCAAAACAGGTGTATAATGACTGCATTTTTGTAGTTGATCTTGTACACTGTCACAATTAAGGCACACACAAGGCTAGCTATTTGTCTTGATCGACAGACAACAGAATCCCATCAGTTGACTGTTAAAAGTGTGACAGACAGACAGACAAATTAACACTATGACATAACTTACATGATGTAGATGAATAGGTTGAATGAATTCACAGTGCATGCATGCATGGATCGAGCTACAACCCTGTGCAAAATACATTAGCCACTTTGACCCCCTCACCCCTATCAATGTTGGGGTTAAAGACCATGCATCAAGACTTCTGTTGACCCCCTCACCCCTATCAATGTTGGGGTAAGACCATGCATCAAGACTTCTGTTGACCCCCTCACCCCTATCAATGTTGGGGTTAAAGACCAATGATGCATCAAGACTTCTATTGACCCCCTCACCCCTATCGATGTTGGGGTTAAAGACCAATGATGCATCAAGACTTCTGTTGACCCCCTCACCCCTATCAATGTTGGGGTTAAAGACCAATGATGCATCAAGACTTCTATTGACCCCCTCACCCCTATCAATGTTGGGGTTAAAGACCAATGATGCATCAAGACTTCTATTGACCCCCTCACCCCTATCAATGTTGGGGTTAAAGACCAATGATGCATCAAGACTTCTATTGACCCCCTCACCCCTATCAATGTTGGGGTTAAAGACCAATGATGCATCAAGACTTCTATTGACCCCCTCACCCCTATCAATGTTGGGGTTAAAGACCAATGATGCATCAAGACTTCTATTGACCCCCTCACCCCTATCAATATTGGGGTTAAAGACCAATGATGCATCAAGACTTCTATTGACCCCCTCACCCCTATCAATATTGGGGTTAAAGACCAATGATGCATCAAGACTTCTATTGACCCCCTCACCCCTATCAATGTTGGGGTTAAAGACCAATGATGCATCAAGACTTCTATTGACCCCCTCACCCCTATCAATATTGGGGTTAAAGACCAATGATGCATCAAGACTTCTATTGACCCCCTCACCCCTATCAATGTTGGGGTTAAAGACCAATGATGCATCAAGACTTCTATTGACCCCCTCACCCCTATCAATATTGGGGTTAAAGACCAATGATGCATCAAGACTTCTATTGACCCCCTCACCCCTATCAATATTGGGGTTAAAGACCAATGATGCATCAAGACTTCTATTGACCCCCTCAGATCACCCCTATCAATGTTGGGGTTAAAGACCAATGATGCATCAAGACTTCTATTGACCCCCTCACCCCTATCAATGTTGGGGTTAAAGACCAATGATGCATCAAGACTTCTATTGACCCCCTCACCCCTATCAATGTTGGGGTTAAAGACCAATGATGCATCAAGACTTCTATTGACCCCCTCACCCCTATCAATATTGGGGTTAAAGACCAATGATGCATCAAGACTTCTATTGACCCCCTCACCCCTATCAATGTTGGGGTTAAAGACCAATGATGCATCAAGACTTCTATTGACCCCCTCACCCCTATCAATATTGGGGTTAAAGGCCATACATCAAGACTTCTGCTGACCCCCTCACCCCTATAAAGCACTAATTTTACCACACTTTGATTATTGCAGTGCAGTATGGGATGGACTAAGTGGCCATCTGAGTGACAAAATTCAAAAACTGCAAAACCGTTGCGCAAGGGCTATCACGAGGGCAAACTATGACACCAGCTCTAGCGTTCTTCTTGAAGAATTATGCTGCGACACTCTGTTTGTTCGCCGAAAAGAAAAAAAGCAACGCTTATGTTTAAGTCCATCCATGAATTAGCCCCACAATACTTACAAGACCTCTTTACTCTTCGCCACACCAATTATAATTTACGAAATTCTGATATTAAACTCGCACTGCCCAAGCCACGCACTAACTACCTTAAGCGAAGCTTTTCTTACCGCGGTGCTAAACTGTGGAATGACTTACCACAAAGTATCAGGTCAATCAGCTCGCTTGGTCAATTCAAGAGAGAAATTAATGGAATTTTATGATCATTGAATTCCCACACAGCAATCATGTAAAACAATAACATATGATGTAGCTTATTTTTTAATATTTTAGATAACCATTGTATTGTATTTATACTGATGATTTTACCGTGTTTCTAAATAAACTTTATGCATGTATGTATGGGTATAGTAAGACCATACATCAAGACTTCTGTTGACCCCCTCACCCCTATCAATGTTGGGGTAAGGCCATGCATCAAGACTTCTGTTGACCCCCTCACCCCTATCAATGTTGGGGTAAGGCCATGCATCAAGACCTCTGTTGACCCCCTCACCCCTATCAATGTTGGGGTAAGGCCATGCATCACGACTTCTGTTGAGCCCCTCACCCCTATCAATGTTGGGGTAAGGCCATGCATCACGACTTCTGTTGACCCCCTCACCCCTATCGATGTTGGGGTAAAGCCATGCATCACGACTTCTGTTGACCCCCTCACCCCTATCGATGTTGGGGTAAGGCTATGCATCACGACTTCTGTTGACCCCCTCACCCATACATACATACATACATACATAAAGTTTATTTATAAACACGGTAAAATCATCAGTAGAAATACAATACAATGGTTATCTAAAATATTAAAAATAAGTTACATCATATGTTACTGTTTTACATGATTGCCGTGTGGGAATTAAATGATCATAAAATTCCGTTAATTTCTCTCTTGAATTGACCAAGCGAGCTGATTGACCTGATACTTTGTGGTAAGTCATTCCACAGTTTAGCACCGCTGTAAGAAAAGCTTCGCTTAAGGTAGTTAGTGCGTGGCTTGGGCAGTGCGAGTTTAATATCGGAATTTCGTAAATTATAATTGGTGTGGCGAAGAGTAAAGAGGTCTTGTAAGTATCGTGGGGCTAATTCATGGATGGACTTAAACATAAGCGTTACTTTTTGTTTTTTCCGGCGAACAGACAGAGTGTCCCAGCATAATTCTTCAAGAAGAACGCTAGAGCTGGTGTCATAGTTTGCCCTCATGATAGCCCTTGCTGCACGATTTTGCAGTTTTTGAATTTTGTCACTCAGATGGCCGCTTAGTCCATCCCATACTGCACTGCAATAATCAAAGTGTGGTAAAATTAGTGCTTTATAGACCAAGATAGCGACCGCCTGAGTGACAAAGGGTCTTAGTCGTTTAAGTGCACCTATAGCCGAAGCAATTTTCTTACACATTTCGTGAATGTGTTTACTCCAAGAGAGCCGATCATCTATAATGAGACCAAGGGATTTGGTGTGGTCGACTCTCTATCAATGTTGGGGTAAGGCCATGCATCACGACTTCTGTTGAGCCCCTCACCCCTATCGATGTTGGGGTAAGGCCATGCATCACGACTTCTGTTGAGCCCCTCACCCCTATCAATGTTGGGGTGAGGCCATGCATCAAGACCTCTGTTGACCCCCTCACCCCTATCAATGTTGGGGTAAGGCCATGCATCACGACTTCTGTTTACTCCCTCGCTCCTATCGATGTTGGGGCAAGGCCATGCATCACGACTTCTGTTGACCCCCTCACCCCTATCGATGTTGGGGTAAGGCCATGCATCACGACTTCTGTTGACCCCCTCACCCCTATCAATGTTGGGGTAAGGCCATGCATCACGACTTCTGTTGAGCCCCTCACCCCTATCGATGTTGGGGTAAGGCCATGCATCACGACTTCTGTTGAGCCCCTCACCCCTATCAATGTTGGGGTGAGGCCATGCATCAAGACCTCTGTTGACCCCCTCACCCCTATCAATGTTGGGGTAAGGCCATGCATCACGACTTCTGTTTACTCCCTCACTCCTATCGATGTTGGGGTAAGGCCATGCATCACGACTTCTGTTGACCCCCTCACCCTTATCAATGTTGGGCTAAGGCCATGCATCAAGACTTCTGTTGACCCCCTCACCCCTATCAATGTTGGGGTAAGGCCATGCATCAAGACTTCTGTTGACCCCCTCACCCCTATCAATGTTGGGGTAAGGCCATGCATCAAGACTTCTGTTGACCCCCTCACCCCTATCAATGTTGGGGTAAGGCCATGCATCAAGACCTCTGTTGACCCCCTCACCCCTATCGATGTTGGGGTAAGGTCATGCATCAAGACTATTGTTGACCCCCTCACCCCTATCAATGTTGGGGTAAGGCCATGCATGCATCAAGACTGCCATAAAATGGTCACGGAAAAGACGGAAATGGAGGAGGGGGTACATGCATATCACATGTCAATGTCACAGATGGCACATTTGCTTTTACATAGGGTTGTAGAGTGCAGAACTGCTAGAAGAGAAGTAAGAGCACTGATGGCAGATGGAAATAATTGGATGATCAAGAATAAAGAGATGAACCAACAGATGAGAGGTGACAAATTCCATAATGAATCAATTACCACAATTCCAGTTTTGCTGCCCAGACATCTCATACGAAGATTGAGGCTGGAAGAGATTAACAACAATAAAATTATTGCAATAAAAACCACCAGACTGTTAGACTTCATCAGGTAATTTGTGTAGACTGGTCACTCATTGACCATACAATAAATTGTAAGACAATAAATATTGGATAACTACAATCAACTCTGATCTAGTCTCGAGTCACCCTCCCCTTTCCCCTCCCCTCCCCTTTTCCCCTCTCCATAATGTCTGTCTTGGAGAGAGGGAATTTGTAGTAAACTGGTGCAGCATGCAGGCCAAGCAGACAAATGAAAAAGAAATTCAACAAATTCTTACCTGGCTAAAATGTGATAATAGGAACCAATTCCTGCTAAAGTATGCCATATTGCATGGAACTGAGTAAACGGCTGTAATGGACCAATAGCATTTGTCCTCAAGTACCTGTGAAGGTGATCATATTAGCTGGAGTACAACCGATTTAGGGGTCATTGGTGAATAATAAAGCAAGACTTTGTGAGACAGCTTATATACAGACACATTAAAATAATTCCAAGAACTCAAGATCCGTGAACATTTGTAACCATTTTGCACATATATATTATACACCTATTTCAAAAAAGGTTGTCACAGCCGAAAGCAACAAGCAACAACTCAAAACCGCGAAAACCTTCATTACACGTTTAAAATTCTAATTCATTTATTCGAACATGGTTATTTAGTCGTTTTGCAATGACAGACTGGGATACTCTTGATGTTGGCCCAAAACACTCAGCTAATTAACGTTTGCTTGTTGACGGTCTTAGCTTGTTGCTTGCCACTTTCGGTCGGGATAACCTTTATTGAAATAGGTGTCTATGCATGCTTCTAAAGGTTTTGTCATTGTAGGCAACATGTGATCTCTCAAGTTTGACAGAGCTTGAATACATGTATAACTTATTATTATTATAATTTGTACAGGAACCATACTGATTGAGACTATACTGGGCTGGTGCAAATGCTCCAAACATTTATTAGGCCCAGCATACATGTCAGGAGAATTTGCACACACTATATATATAACATGAGTACAGTACGAGTTAATGAGCCAATTAACAAGCCACAACATTTCTTTTGCTTTGTGATCATTGAAGCATAAACCCTATGCAATACTCGATTTCTGTAATTTGAATAAATTTGTAAAAACTGAAAGAATAACGAGTTAAGTAAAGGTAAGATAATAGATTGAAAGATCATTGACAGTTTAGTAATTACCCCAAAAGTGCATTAACAGAAATGAAACCATCATAAATTAATAAGCGTTTGAAAGGTGCAAAATACATGGAAACGAGGCATTTAGGGCCAATGTCCGGTTTCTGGCACAAATCTTTGTAATTTCAAGTCACTATAACTTTTCAAGATTTCGTAGTACAGCCCTAAAATTTGGTGTGTTCATTTTTGATAACAATCTCTTCAAAGAGATGGTCAGATATTGCTGTAACATATTCCCAATAATAAAGTAAATGAGATTGTACGATTCTACCATTTATGCATAGGGTGTATAGACCAACAAGGTTGGATCGATGTGCACGGCATGTATGCACTACCACCAACATACAACTGCCTACAATTGCCAACAATATTATAGAGGGAATTTGCACAATCACGTGCCGGCAGCCACGACAGGTGGCAGGAACAATAAAATCACTTTACATGAGAAAGAATTCAATTCCTAAGGGGAAAGTTATTCTTTTATCCTGCCCCCTGTCATGGCTGCTGGCACGTGATCGTGCAAACCCTCTATTGGGAACAATATTATAGAGGGTTTGCACGATCACGTGCCGGCAGCCACGACAGGTGGCAGGAACAATAAAATCACTTTACATGAGAAAGAATTCAATTCCTAAGGGGAATTAAAATTCCTTTATCCTGGCCCCTGTCATAGCTGCAGGCACGTGATCGTGCGAACCCTCTATTGGGAACAATATTATAGAGGGTTTGCACGATCACGTGCCGGCAGCCACGACAGGTGGCAGGAACAATAAAATCACTTTACATGAGAAAGAATTCAATTCCTAAGGGGAATTAAAATTCCTTTATCCTGGCCCCTGTCATAGCTGCAGGCACGTGATCGTGCGAACATTTGCATTTATAAATTTTATGACATATTTATCGATGACTTTTTTAAAATAATTCAAATTACCTGACTGATGAGCAAAAATTATTATCAATATTCCAGAGAACGAAGCCAGTACAATAGCTATAGAAATGGAAAGAAACGCTTAGTATAGAAACAGTGGCTAATTGATTGATGACTATATAGACAATAGCAATATTCCAGAGAACGAAGCCAGTACAATAGCTATAGAAATGGAAAGAAACGCTTAGTATAGAAACAGTGGCTAATTGATTGATGACTATATAGACAATAGCAATATTCCAGAGAACGAAGCCAGTACAATAGCTATAGAAATGGAAGGAAACGCTTAGTATAGAAACAGTGGCTAATTGATTGATGACTATATAGACAATAGCAATATTCCAGAGAACGAAGCCAGTACAATAGCTATAGAAATGGAAGGAAACGCTTAGTATAGAAACAGTGGCTAATTGATTGATGACTATATAGACAATAGCAATATTCCAGAGAACGAAGCCAGTACAATAGCTATAGAAATGGAAAGAAACGCTTAGTATAGAAACAGTGGCTAATTGATTGATGACTATACTAGACAATAGTATTATTTCTACAGCTTTCTTGAAAACCAATATTGTAAGTTGTATAATATATTGAATGTAAATAACCACTGTATACATTGTACATGTATGAATTCCATATGCATACCAGTACATTTGTAGCTAGAAGAAATTTGTCTATCAGTCTGTCTGACTGTTATAGATTTGTGAAAAGATATCCTTTATAAGGTTTAATTGGCAACAATCAGTGGACATTATTAGTAATGACCTTACCTAATCACAGATATTGTAAGTAGCTTCCTAGAGCATTGGTACTTTCTGTTGAGAACAAACAGACATATTGGTTTAATTGTTAGGTCGTATACCATATTTCCTCGATTATTATCACCTGGCCTGCGTGCTTAATCAAGGAGGGATACTTCATTGTGGGGGCGCTTAATTTAAAAACGTGACTTCAACTTGGAAACATAAATTTAATATGGTATTTAACATATAGCAACATGCCAAAGTTGTGTGCTATATGTACATGTACCAAATTTCTTGGGGGAGCGAAGGGGGCACTTTATTGAGTCCAGTTTGGACACTATAGTCTGCAAATACATGTAGCATTCACTAAGGGGCCGTCAACATATTCACCTTTCCCCGCTTAACGTCCACTGGATGTTTAGGTCAGACCCCCCCCCCCCCCCCCCCCCCCCCCCCCCCCCCCCCCCCCCCCCTTAACGTCCACTTGGAATTTCCTGTTTTTCGTATTGAAAATGCGTGGGAATGGTCTTGCATTCGGCAACACGACTGAAAACAAATGGTAACAAACAACAGTCCAATGTTCTTTATACCGCTGGAAAATCCTCAAAACTGACTCCATTAGTTCATTCATTCTCCTTAATAACAATTCTTTAGTATCTCTATATCTTGCCTCTACGACTAATTCTGGCTATTACTTGTGCACAATATATTCGGTCAGTCCACCGCCATTTTGTCTGACTAATTCCCAATGAACGCTGGGATACCACAGGTAATCCAAGCATTCTCGTACTCAAGCCAAGCCACCGCAAACAGAGCTGGCCGTCCATGATTTTCGATAGTTTATATCAGAATCTATTTATATAACACCGAAGTTTGTTAGAACGGACCACCAGTTTGTTCGTTTTATCTTTGCTTTCTTTTTGTTTTCAACATGAAGTAAAAAAAAAATGTTTTTTTACAAAAATGCCCCACACTAAACGTCCAAATGTTTTCCCGCCTTACCCCTTCCCCCCCTAAACATCCAGTGGACGTTAAGCGGGGAAAGGTGAATATGTCGACGGCCCCCTAATCAAGGTAGACTAGTGGTAATTGTTACAATAATTTATTGAAAGATGAAAGTTATAGACTGCCTGCCTGGCTATAGAGTGCAAACACTAAAACTGTGAAACAGTGCAAACTTTAATTAGCACTAAATAGTGCAATGTCTTTTGTTTTATATTGTTTCAGTGGTGCTATTTAGCAATACCTAGTTTGTACTGTTTCACGTACAGTTTAAGTGTTCGTACTCTAATGTCAATTATATAACTTTTACAAAAATGATGGAATTTATACATGTACAAATGTAACTTAAACTTAATTGTATGCAAACTACTGGTACTAAATAATAATATATGTCTATGTCTGTGTCTGTGTCTATGTCTGTGTCTATGTCTGTATCTATGTCTGTATCTATGTCTGTGTCTATGTCTATATATGTCTATGTCTATGTATGTAACAAGTCGCCTGTCCAAAGTTCAAAATCTACAGAGAACCCTGCAAGCATCTAGTGTGAGTAATTGTGACTTCTATTATTAATATAAAAATTGTACTGGAAAACTGACCATAAAAATGATACCTGGAAACTTGACACATGAAGTGACCAGAGATAAAACACTTTAGCTGTTGGCAGCATGTGTTATCTAGCTATATAGCTTAGTTATGCAGTATCCCATTTCTCATCCTCCATCCTCAACTCCCAAGAGAGTAAATGTGCTCTTACAGTACCTTGATTTGTAAATTACTTGTACTGTTAGCACTGCTACTAGGGAACCATATGCCCACTGTTAAATCAATAAATGATGTCAATTAGCTTAATTACACTTTACATCCATCCATCCATCACTTTACTCACTGATCCATCCTTTGATCCATCCTTCCATTCTTTTTCTAAATTATTCCATTCATACACCTATATATCAATTTATCTGACCACATATTCACTCATTCATCCACAATTGCATACATTCATTTATTCATTCATCCATTCATATATTTTTTCATTCATACAATCATGTACCGGTACATATATAATATGCATAAAATGCAATCCATTCATGCATATATCGACCATTCATTCATACAATCATATATACCGGTATATGTATTTATTCATTCATCCATCCATCCATCCATCCACCCATTCATCCATCATTATGATCAATGATTCATTCATACAATCATATACACATATTCATTCATTCATTTATTCATCCATCAATCCTTCCTTTCATCCACCATGGATCCATCCAATCATATATAACCTATATATGTATGTTGATAGAGTCACAGTGTTGAAATAAAGGCATTATTACATATTATTATTATTATCCATACTTCCTTCCTTCTATCCATCCACCCACCCACCCATCCATCCATCCATCCATCCATCCATCCATCCATCCATCCATCCATCCATCCATCCATCCATCCATCCATCCATCCATCCATCCATCCATCCATCCTCCCATCCATCCATCCATTCATCCTCCCATCCATCCACCCATCCATCCACCCATCCATCCATCCATCCATCCATCCATCCATTCATCCATCCTCCCATCCATCCACCCACCCATCCATCCATACATGTATACATACATACTTTATTTAGTACCATATAAACACAAATATTACATATTTACAATCTATTTATAGTTAATTCATCATCCATCCATTTAAAGGGGGACTAGTACGTAAATCGTTCAAAATTTGATTTAGCTGAAACTTCACTGAAATAATCTCAAGGACCCATACAATCACTGGTTAATTTTTTTCTCGAAAATTCCAATGGAAAGTAATACATTTTTATGAATCTTTAGAGGTGCCAGTGACGTCACTGACTCAACCCGAACTCAGCTCCATACATTTCTTTGCATTTTGTGATCAAAATATCTGAACGGTTTGTTCAGATAACAGCTCTGCACTGAAGAAAACTAGTCAAACAATCAATCCTAAGCACATACAAGGTAAGAAAACTCCTTCACACAAACGTTTAGCTTCATAGAAATAAAATAATTCAAGACATTAAACATGAAGAAATGTATGGAGCGAAGCCGTGATGATTGTTTGGGTTGAGTCAGTGACGTCACTGGCACCTCTAAAGATTCATAAAAATGCATTACTTCCCATTGGAATTTTTGAGAAAAAAATTAACCAGTGATTGTGTGGGTCTTTGAGAATATTTCAGTGAAGTTTCAGCTAAATCAAACTTTGAACGATTTACGTACTAGTCCCCCTTTAAACATTACTCATTGTGGAAAGCTATAAATGTTTTCCTCACCTGGAATAGGAGGGGATTTTTACTTGTCACATAAACCTGAAACAGCAGAGTGACTTAGTTATTATTATTATTTAAATCGGTCAACAAGCTGCAATAGTCCTATTTACCTTTATATTATATTATTTTATTTTATTTGTCAGCGCTTAGAACAGTCCTGTATAGGCGCTATATAAGTAATTATTATTATTATTATTATTATAAATAAATTATTACAGTACAACCCATCTATACATTTTCTTATATTATACATATTATACATTTTCTTATGGACACACCTTTCAATCATATTGTCAACAGTGTTGTCCATATGCGTAGAACAGTTTTATATTACAGTGTGGACACTCGAACTGTGAACACTTCAAGTTTTTTTCGACCTTTTTGTTTCGAACTTTCTATTGCCTCATATAGCCTTTCAAATGGAGCATTGAGTTTAAATACACTTAGTGATCAAAATATATCATTTTTCTGATCCATAAATGCTCAATGGATAATTTATATATATATGTGTTAGAAAAAACCTAAGTGTTCACGGTTCGAGTGTCCACACTGTAATTCACATTTCATCAATTATTAACACTTACTATAGTTATTAGTAAGCTTATTATGATCAAACCAGCAATCAAAGCTATATTGTATCTCTTGGAATCAGAAGCACACTCCATGCTGTAAGGAAATTTATGACATGGGAAACTGAATGAAACAGCGAGTGAAAGAAAAATAAATGCAATATGATGAAATAAGTGAGAGTCAGAGAAAAATCAAATAAAAGTGTGATCATGAAAATAGGAAAAAAATAGAAAATCACTTTCAATTGAAGGGCTCCCTGCAAGAACAGAGTAAAGTGACTTGTGATCAAAACCCAAATTCTCCTTTGAAAATCAAAGAATCTCAAGGAAAGTTAGATTTAGATCAGAGATCACTAATGTTGTTCTTGCAGGGAGCCCTTCAATTGCATTTGTTCCGTGTGAGAACAATGTCAGTGAACTCTTATCAAAATCTAAATTCTCCTTGCGGTTCTTTGAGTTTCAAAGGAGAATTTGAATTGTGATCACCAGTTATTTACACTGTTCTTGCATGAGTCATATTGTATCACTTCAATTATATGGAAAATCAAATGAGAGAGAAAGAGAGTAAAATGAATGATAAAAATAACTTACACACAGAAGATGAACACACAGCTTCCATAGATCATTGGCAATTCATCCAGCAGCTGAGAATATGAATATTGCACATCAATAAATATAATTATCGAATTCATGAATAATTATGAGGGAAATACAATAGAAATCATAAGTGTAGCAGATGTCATCTGTAAATTGGATACAGAATCGTCCTCATTTGCATTCAACTTTAACTTGGATTTTCTCGGCCAAACTGTAACTTCCTATCATCCAAATTATAGTAAAACATCCACTTATACATCGTTGGATTCGATAAGTTTCGGCGAGCCATTGTAAATACCATACAGTTCGGACGTGAATATTGTATCTATTACATGTACCAGTAGTACAATCTTAAATGGTTTATAACAAAATTGAAGATGCAATATTTCCAGGGTTGTGATCAAAAGAAGACACATTGATGACGTGCTAGAGGGTTAGGCAGGTCTTCGTGTTGCTGCACAAAAGTCCTGGCTATTGTTATTGTCATTCTATACATGTATGTATAAACAATAGCCAGGACAAATTGTGCAGCTACACGAAGACCTTGCCTGTTAGAGTTTGTTACTCAAAATCCTACCGACAAGCCTGTATAACAAAGGAATAATTTTATAATAAGAAGAGAAGAACTTCAACTCTGTCAGCTTTCGTTATGATATTTCCCTGCTAAATTGGGATAGTGTTTCAGAAATATATAGAATGATCCAAATGATATGTGTACAGCTTGGAAAATCTTATTCTTCCAATCTGTTGACAAGCATGCACCACTGCAAACTAAGTGCACCCATGCATGTATTCAAATCATCCTTGATCACACCTCATTTGAAAAAACGAATGCATGACAGAGACGGCATACGCAAATTAAACGCATCTCACTTTAACTGGATGCTAGTGATTGGTTAAGATTTATTATAATATAGCAATAATATAATGCACACTCTGATTGGCTAGAGTTCTATGAACTATTTCCCTATGGGCTGCACGCTCTCCACTGGCCTTGTCTGATCACACACACGCTGTTCGAAATAACGCACATGCCAGCTCATTGGCTAAAATTGCTATGAACTACATGTATTTCCCCATAGGCTGCATGCTCGATCTATGGATGCCATATTATAAATCAATTAGTCAATTAATCAATTAGTCCATGCGCCCATAGCGTTATAGATGCATTCGAGAAAATATAAAGAACTCTTTTAAGAGTTAAAACAAGCTAGAGTCGCACTCGGCTACACCTCGTGCCACTCTTACGCTTGTAAAGAGTTCTTTATATTTTCTCTCGTGCGTCTATAACGCAATGGGCACATGGACACTCGTTGACTAATTGATAAACAATCGTAATTCAGTAAACATTAGCAAGAACAAATTCATGTTTCATCAACTTTTACAAGTGCCAGGACATATGCTTGGTCGACTAACCTGCATTTCATAGAGAAGAGTAGCATGAAAGCACAATGATCCAACTCCCACAACTGCAAAAGAAAAGGTCACTGATAATCAGAAAAATTGTAAATGCTCTGGTGTGCTTTGCTTTGCTGATTGGTCGATTGATTTTGACATGTCGTCATAATGTTAAGGTGTCAGTGTCTGACATGTATGAATGTGAGTTTTGAATTTGCCAATTCCACCTAAATACTGAACATGGTAGAGTGCAGTCCATATGTCCGTGAAATAATACTATTACTAAATAGTACTAAATAGTGTTATTTCTATTGTTTTCTATTGTTTCATCAGTGCTATTTAGTACTAATTAGTTAGTACTGTTTCACGGACATATGGACTGCACTCTAAGTTTATATGCACTATGCATGAGTACTCTATCATTAAACCATTATTATTTTTATTATATTATTATTGAGTCACGCGTATCGGACCATTGTGTATTTCATTAAAGTATGGTATATCATCGCATTATGGTATCTTTGGGAGAAGGGGGAGGGGGAGAGGGAGGGGGAGGGGTGTGGCTTAAAAGAGGGAGGGGACTTTATAAAAAGGGGGATTATTGGAGGGGGGAGGGCTTATTGGAAGGGGGGGCTAAATAGAGGATTTACGGCATACTTATTGTACTTATTAATAACCGAGCACGAGGTCAGATTTTCCTGTTCTGATTAAGCAAGCATGATTATAAGTTGAAATTAATCCATATCACCCACGCAGGCATTACCGGGTAACCTTGTCCACTAAACAACCAATCAGATCGCGTAATTTACCAGACTTAGCTTGTGCCATATAATAATTTATTGTAATAATTATATTTAATTTATACTTACAGAAAAGGGATAGAAAAGCCATCATATATCTAGTTTCTTTTCTTGTTTGCCATGTCAATAACACTCCAAGTAATGAAGGTACAATCATCATCCAATTACTGATTGTATTCCCTGGAATTGATCAGCAATTTGCTTGAGTCAAACATGTACAAATTGAGTGGCTTTACTAGTAATATACAGTATATAGATGAATATAATTAAATCCCATCCTAATGTTATTCATGGCATCTGCTACAGACTGTAATTGATATATCTTTTCATTTTCGGAAGCCTTTGAAAAGGACTTCATACAATTCACATTATTGACAATAAAAAGGTTTGTCGCCACTGTAGTTGCCTCGGTAGCTCAGTGGGTAGAGCACGTACCTGTCATGAAATCAGGGTGTCATGGGTTCGAATCCCGCTCGAGGTGTCTGATTTTTTCCGAACATTTGTTCTGTATATACATGTACTCATCATAATAGTTTCTTTATCAGAATAATTAAGGTGTCAGACATACATGTATAGCTTTTTGTACATGTATGTTTATGTGGAGTGTATACAGTTTGTTTATCATTTTAATAACACTGAACCCTTGCCCTATTGAGTTTGTGGTCTAGTATTTTAAAATGACTATCTTTATGTATTAAAATCATGATTGTAAAAGCAATGAAATTATTGTGAACAGAATTTAGTCTTTTTTTCTGTCGGATTTGGCAATAACCTTTTTTAATTTGCCGTATCGGATATCAAACGGAAAATCCGAAACTGAATAATATCCCGTGTGGCGAATATGCACCTATTTTCAGAACAATCCTTTGGCGCGTTGTTGCGAAGACTGCACGTGTACACGACATCGTTACTTTATAACTCCACGTTGACGTCGTTGAGTATAATTTGAGTGTTCGTTTTTCAAGGGGGTATTTTTCGCTACGATATTGTAAAATTCAAAAAATCATACTTCCAAATACAATTCATACATTTTGGAAGTTTCCACACAAGAAAATACCATGTATTCATTCAGCCATTCATTCAGCCATTCATTGAAGCCTGTTGTTTAGTACACATCATAAATGAAAACGACTGTCGACAAATGGAAGGACTTTTTGGTGGGAAATTATAACATTTAGCAGAGCAATTCGTAAAACTGAAATTAAAGTTTTTCGTACTTGTTAATAATAGATGTCAAAATAAACGTGTCTTCCTGCATATCTAACAATCCTAAAATGCCGTTCGCAATGCATAGTAAACTCGTCTACCTATTAAAATTATACCCAGCGGCCAGATGTCAGCACTGTTGCACTAGGAAATCTTCCCCAGTACAATTGCTCCTTGAAGATCGAAGTTTTGTCTGTTATAAAGAAATGCTCTCACCACAACAAGAGCTCTTGTTTGTAAATATGCTTGCAGTAACACAAAAAACTCTATCCTATTTATTGCCACACAAACCAACGCTCAAACCGATAGCAACTATAAAGACTAATAAGTAAGCTTATATTAAAGTGATTGTTTGAAAAGAATCGCGTCTTGTAAACTTAAAAAGCACTACACGAAGTTTGTAAGCATCACGCATGGCTGTAGAGTAAAGAAACGAATGATATTCTGAGGCTTAATTAGGTGGTGTGTGCATTGTTGATAAAAGACTTACAAAATTCTGCCACGAAAGACGTTACCACGTAATTTTCTTCACACCAGTCTAGAGTCGACGTTGGCTCTCCCCAAAAACCACTCATTCTTTGTACTACAGGTGCCATTATCTTGGCAGAGGAACAGCGAGACAAAACTTTACCAAACTCCACCTGTGGCGGAGTCTTCGATCGGTGTACACTGTAACTGAAACGAAATGCCCAGAGAATGTACAAAGCCAAACCCCTTCCCGAACATCTCCCGAGCAATTGTCGGAGTATATATATATATCCGCTAGAATCACGCAATTAAGACTATTATTTTTTGGTCTTTCCTTGGGTTTCTTCCGAGCTTTTAACTTGTTATGTCTGCGATTTAGAATAATTTATATGTTTTCTCACCTTTCAAAGAAGTAAATTACATTTTTTTGAAAACAGCGAATGACCCGAAAACTTACTATGAGGGGTGGGCAAGGGCAATATCTATGAGGGGTGGGCAAGGGCAATATCTCACGTTGCATGCTGGGACAGTGCTTAGTCACGGAAATTCAAGATGGCGGTCGAGACAGTAAGAGAAAAAGCTTTGTCCGACTATAAAAAGAAGCTCCTGGAGCACAGAGAATTAGATGCAAGGCTCAAGGAAAGTAAGTTGTAACAGCATCTTTGTATTTTCATCTTGAAACAAGTTACATCACCAAAGGATTCATGGATTTGTGAATAAATGTTTCAAACATCGAATGTCAAATGATTGAAAGTAAAAATTGAAAAAGCCGGTCATCATTTTAATCTGGTTTCTCCTTCAAAATATAAAATAAACATTAATCCAAATTAATGGTGATAAACATTTCATATTCGAGCTTCGAGTAAGGATGAATGTTTTTTATTCTGTAGTGAGAGAGCAGTTGAAAGACTTTACTAAAGATTATGACAAATCAGAGAATGACTTGAAAGCTTTGCAAAGTGTCGGGCAGGTAAGAAGTTTTACTTCATTGTAAGTTATTGAGTTAGTTTTAGTTTTTTTATGAAACACTGTATGTACAACCTTTTTTCTTGCATATGCTATTAAAATAGATCATTCTATAAAATGTTTGAATGGCATGTGTCAGTCAAATGATGTATGGTTGAATTTGTATCATCATCATCAGTGCTCACATGTACAATGTATCTGCCTTTATCTCATTTTAGATTGTTGGCGAAGTCCTAAAGCAACTTACCGAAGAAAAGTGTGAGTATTGAAGGGAATTGAACGGGTCACTGCAAGAACAAAGTATATGTATAAATGAAATTGACTTGTGTCAGTTGTGATCAAAACCCAATTTCTCCTTGGAAAATAATCTCAAGGATAATTTAGATTTTGATCACTGCACGGACCCCTTGTCATTATACAATACAATCAATGTCATTGCTGTACTAATGGAAAAATAAAGAGCATTTGGTTGCTTTTGAGTATTTTACTCTTTTACTCAGTCTCTCATAGAGTTATTTCATTTCAGTCATTGTGAAGGCTACCAATGGGCCACGTTATGTTGTTGGATGTAGAAGACAGGTTTGTGATAGTATATTGATATTATAAGTACTGGTAATAGTATTATAATATACAGCGATTTGCAAAAATTCTGTAAAAATCAAATATATCAATATATCGGGTGCATTGTGGTTAATTTTCATCATAAAATTGATGAATAAGCCCTCTAAAGTTCCATTTTTTCAATTGTTTTTTGACATATATAATACAAAGGTTACTTGGGTTTAGATTCAGGCTTAATATTAGCTAAAATCAAAGAATTAGGATTATGCAGATATATTGAGATTTTACAGAATTTTTGCAAATCGCTGTATTGACTTGTAGTAAGGAATATGTTTATATAAAGAATACTTATATATTATTATTATGTAGGTTGATAAAGTAAAGCTTAAACAAGGTACAAGAGTGGCACTAGACATGACAACTCTAACAATAATGAGGTTAGTACTAAAAGACTTTTCTGTAATATTTTGTGGAATATCCCATGGATGTACATAAATGTACAAGCAACCAAATGACATGTCCATAAATACGCCCTATGCACGAGTGGTTTTCGAGATCAGGATACTAGAATCTTTTGACATAAAAATGACCATTGCCATCTGAAAAAGCAATTATTCATCAAAATTTTTGGAAAATTTCAAAAGTATTGGATAAAATCCCGCGAAGATATCGTAAATGACATTTATAGAGTTTAGTATGGGATTTTGCCGTCATGAGTACACAGCCTCGTTCTGGTGTATTTTCAGAATTAAAAACGTTCATAACTCCGTAAGGACATGTCATTTCGTCCTAAAACTTTTACAAATATGTTCTTTTAGTGGAACATGTTAAACCTTGAAATTAAGCAATTTAGAAAATTGATGTACATCAGAACGAGGCTGTGTACTCATGACGGCAAAATCCCATACTAAACCCTATAAATGTCATTTACGATATCTTCGCGGGATTTTGTCCAATACTTTTGAAATTTTCCAAAAATATTGATGAATAATTGCTTTTTCAGATGGCAGTGGTTATTTTTATGTCAAAATATTCTAGTATCCTGATCTCGAAAATCAGCACTCGTGCATAGGGCGTATTCCATTGCATCGGTTTCACCAGGTTTTTCAGGATTAAAATAGATTATTCCTCTGTAGAACAGCTGGTTACTCTTAACTACTGTCACTTGATATTTTTGTATCTAGGTACTTACCTAGGGAGGTTGATCCACTTGTATATAATATGTCGCATGAAGATCCTGGTGATATCACATATTCTGATGTAGGTGGGCTTAGTGAACAAATCAGAGAACTCAGAGAGGTAATGTATAACTCTACATTGGAGAGACATGGAAAGTGAAACGAATCCTTATGTATATACTGTGTTCTATGTGCAGGTTATAGAGTCCTTATGTATATACTGTGTTCTATTATTATTATTATTATTATTAGGTTATAGAGCTTCCTCTCACAAATCCAGAGCTTTTCCAGCGTGTTGGGATAGCACCACCTAAGGGCTGTCTTCTCTTTGGTCCTCCAGGTTTGATGTTTTTTTTTAGCTTTATGTAAGCCTATATCACTTACATGTCATTATTAGAGTATTATTATTATTATTATTATTTTCACTTGAAGGGTTCCATACAAGAGCAGTGACTTGTGATCAAAAGCTAGATTCTCCTCTAGAATTCACAAATCCTACAAGAGAAATTACATGTAGATTTTGATGCGAGATCACTAACACTGTTATTGCATGGACCAATCACCCTTCAAAGCGAATATAAATAAGAGCTGATGTCATCATTGCAGAGCCCCCCTCTTCATATCAGATGGTGCCCACACGGCCATCAAACTATGGTCCCTTTCTATTTCAGTTCCCTTCCCATCCTCCCTTTCCACTTGCATTCATAATGAACAGTTTCCGAAAGGGAATGCAGCAAATAGATTATTAAAACTAGTACTCATAGTATAATATACCCGTCTGTTTGGTTAGATGACTTTTATCCTGTATATCTACTAATTAAACTGTTTGATTGATTGACAGGTACTGGTAAAACACTGCTCGCAAGGGCCGTGGCCAGTCAGCTTGATGCAAACTTCTTGAAGGTACATTTTTGAGCATTGTTATTTATAATTACTAACACTGCCAGCATGCTCTTGTTTGGTTGATCTGGAAAAAACATCACAGAATAATGTTCAAAACGATTGTTGACGTCCGTGACAGCAATCTACGACAGCATTTTACCTGTTTTCACGTCAGTGCGCGCGCCGTCGTCCTCACGTTCGCGTCGTAGAATTGTCTTATGCTTAAGGTCCCTATTATGTTCACTTCAAGACTTTTCACAGGTACATTTGTAATTTTCTGTTCCAGGTTGTATCGAGTGCCATTGTCGACAAATACATCGGTGAAAGTGCAAGACTTATACGTGAAATGTTTGGTATGTAAACAAGCACCTGAAATTAAACACTAAGAAATTACTACATATGTATTTGTAACAAATTGTTACATGTACCTTTGACTTCCTTTGACAGGTTACGCTAGGGACCACGAACCCTGTATTATCTTTATGGACGAAATTGACGCAATTGGTAAGAACAAGTAATAAAATAATATTCATCTTTTTCCATTTAATATCAAGCGGTTATTATTATAATAATACAGCGATTTGCAAAAATTCTGTAAAATCCAAATATATCGATATATCGATATAATAGTAATTTCCATAATCCTAATTCTTTGATTTTAGCTATTATTAAACCTTAATCTAAACCCAATTAACCTTTGTAGTATGTATGTGAAAAGAACAATTGAAAAATTTGAACTCTAGAGGGCTTATTCATCAATTTTATGATGAAAATTACCCACAATGCACCCGATATATTGATATATTTGATTTTTACAGAATTTTTGCAAATTGCTGTAATAATAATAATAAGTTTTATTTTTATAGCGCTAATTCCATAGAGTCCATTAAATAACCTCAATAATGCTATGATCCTGTTTCAGGTGGAAGACGATTCTCTGAAGGTACATCTGCTGACAGAGAAATTCAGAGAACTTTGATGGAGGTGATGATGATCATTCTCTTGAAAGTCAAATGACAAAATGATTACCACTGAGTATTGAACTTTCTTACTAATGAGGGTTTATGATGTAATTTCAAAACTCATAGGACAAAAAAATGATTATCATAGCTGGAAAGAGCACGTTGAAATTAGTAAAAATGTGAATTTTGGAAAAGATCGATTCACAAATTGCGAAGATATGAATTTTCGAAAATCAAAATTTTATATGAAAACCTTTGAAAATTTACGCTTGGAGGCAACTCTTACCTCCAACAAAAGTTTTCATACAAAATTTCGATTTTTGAAAATTCATATAGATCTTCACAATTTGTGAAGCGATCTTTTCCAAACTTCACATTTTTACTAATTTCAACCAGCTCTTTTCAGCTATGATAATCATTTTTTTGTCCTACGAGTTTTGAAATTACATGATAAACCCTCATTGAATGCCACTCTAATTTCATCCTGATTTCATCCACAGCTGTTGAACCAAATGGATGGATTTGATGTTCTTGGACAGGTATCTAAATTCTAATTTGAATGCTATCAAGTATAAATATCTCTAAGTGAGAAGAAGCTTCCACCACTTCTAAGTAACGCCTCATTGACAATGCTTTTAGGCTTGTCTTGCAAATGCTCTACAAGAGTGGAGTGATGAGCCTAACATTTATAGAGAGACAAAAGGAGTGTTCAAGAACAATACGTTTTTGCACTAGTTATACTATGTTGTAATTTATAATCAATTAAATTCAACTGGATGAAATTCTCATCCTCTTCTCTTTCAGGTCAAAATGATTATGGCTACAAATCGTCCAGACACGTTAGATCCTGCTCTCCTCCGCCCTGGCCGTCTGGACAGAAAAATAGGTATGGACATGAACTGCTACATAGGAAGAACCAACCAAAACCACCACCATGCACCATCATCACTACCATATACACTGTATGCTATTAATCAAATAGCACAGCACATTACGGCATGTAGCAAATGTATACCAGATACATTGTATCACTGTGTAAGTTGAGTTTTTAAATTTGTTCTTCTGCAGAGATCCCACTTCCAAATGAACAAGCAAGAATGGACATTCTAAAAATACACACCTCGACGATAACCAAGCATGGTGAAATCGGTTAGTGAATTTGAACAGATTTTGGATCCAAGCAACAACAGGCCCAGACACACGATGCAACTTTTCTTGAAACGTTGTGTGCAACAGTTGCAGAAGTAAAATTGAGTTCTACAACGTACTTCTGTAACTGTTGCATGCAACGTTGCATTGTGTGACACCCTAAAGATACCTTGTTGCATGCAACGCTGCAAGAAAAGTTGCATCTTGTCTGGGCCTTTAGTGACTTGTGTTCAGAATCCAAATTCTCCTTAATTTGGAATTGAAGGACTCTGGAGGAGAATTTAGTTATTGATCAGTGACTTTCTGACATATGTTGTGCTGACTGCAGATTATGAAGCTATCGTCAAGTTATCAGATGGTTTCAATGGAGCTGATTTAAGAAATGTCTGTACAGAAGCTGGTAAGTAAAATATTTCTCTTTCTACTGTGTCTCCAATTTTGCATTGCCAAAATAATCATCTTTGGGATGTATGGAGTGTGTGTGTGGTGTCTCTAGAAGAGCCACTTGTGATAATTGTAACACTACATTTGTATATACCGGGTATATGAATGTACATATATGGTACAAATGAATACAAAACTTGTAAACTTTTAAACACTTACAAGTGTGGGCGAAATGTAAAAAATATATTTATTTATTTATTTTCATTATATTTATTTATTTTCATTTCATACTGTTTTCCAAATCTCCAATTCACATACCAAATCTTATCTTGTTTCCTCGCTACAGGAATGTTCGCTATTCGCGCTGAAAGAGAGTACGTCATAGAAGAGGACTTTATGAAGGCTGTACGAAAAGTTGGTGATAACAAAAAGCTGGAATCCAAACTAGACTACAAACCTATTTAAACATTCCAAGTGTAAAACGATTTCAATGTGTACCTTGCTTTGTGTGAGGCATTCCAAAATATAAAAATTAATACTGTCTGTTGATCTGTTGTGTTCTTTCTTGTTTTGTACACATATTAGCCATAAAAGAAAGGTCAATGATTTTTAACAGTGGTGGATGCCCCAGCCAGCTAATAACCTACGTTATTTGTTTTCAAGCGCACAGTATCTCAGGGCTGTAGCCGCCAGTTATTGAGTGATCCGGTCAGTTTTTGAGTGGTCTGGATTTCAAAATTTGTTTTTCATAAAAAAATATCCGAATAATTACAAATGTAAATAAATTGAAACTGTTTGATTCGAAAAGTGGTCTGGTTGAAACTGGACCAACCGTACTGGCGGCTACGACCCTGTATCTGACTTAGTTTAAATTTGACAAGGTTTTCGCACGAAGCAATCTGAGGCATTTTCTGGTATTTTTTGGAGTGTTATTTAGCATGAATACTATATGAATAGCATGAAGAATAGCATTTCAGTGGTCATTATGAATTCACCGGGATGTATTCATATACAACTCAGGGCTGTATATGGATTCATAATGAGCAATTCAATTCAATTCTATTGTTCAACCGGTCAATACCGGAGATAAAGCCCTATGAATAACAAAGAAAACCGTGTCAAATTTAAACTAAACACTATTAGACACTCACTCTTTTGTTTGTTTGCATCTAATAAACACTGACAGCTAATTAGTAGTGCTGAGGCTTATTGGAATCACTCTATACAAACCAACCTAAAGTCTGTAAATAACCTATATATAACACTATTAACCAGGGGTCCCTTATACCTTTCAGGGTATTTGCCTGTAAATACAATAATATTGTCTGCTTGTCTAATAATCATTTGGAATTGGTACCTTTTAGGGGTAAAAACTATTTGTTGCCACGCCCTCGAAGTTGAGATTCTGGTACCTTTAGGGGTTATTTTTACAATTTCCAATAAGCACCTCCAAAACTTTATATGGGAATCGCCCCCAGGGACTGCAACGTACAATGCATTGAAACATTTCAAGATATGAAAATATTGTAAGAGTATAGTAATAGTCTCACATTCACAGTCCATCTAATCATATAATCATATAAAAACTTTAATGTTAGCTTGTTTTACCTAATTTTTGCATTTTAACATTTCTGATGCAGTGATAATAATATTAAAGCAAACCATGATACGTTGATATCTTGAAAATATAATTTTTCTTTATACATGACTGCATGTACTGGTGAACTAAGAAAATAATCTAAGAAAACATTTTATACAACAACAAAAAATGCTAGTCGAGCATGTAAGTTGCTGACAAAACTCATGACCTTGCAATATTCTTGATACACTGTTCTTTCTTTCAGAATCATAAAATCGTGTTCAGTTCTATTTTCCTGAATTAAAAAAAAAATTAAGAAAATATTATTCAAATACCACGGACTAAAAAAATTAAATTAAATAAAAAATACCATGGACTGTATAAATTTAACTGTTTCTGTTCAATGCTGTGTGCTATGATGATGATGACTGTTTCTATTGCTGTGTGCTATGATGATGATGACTGTTTCTATTGCTGTGTGCTATGATGATGATGACTTTCTATTGCTGTGTGCTATGATGATGATGACTTTCTATTGCTGTGTGTTATGATGATGATGACTGTTTCTATTGCTGTGTGCTATGATGATGATGAGTCAGAGGAAGTGTTTTGTCTGAGCAGGTAACCATCAACAGTCCCTTTCTTTCTATTTACAGCTAGTTTTTGATGTTCTCTTTCTTGGTCAAACTCTTGTTGTAGTTTCAAAGCCAATGCAAAGTCTTCCTTTTCTTGCTTTTGTTTTAATATAGACGATGAGTGAGTACTTGTTTGACATCTATTATGTGAATGTGATGTTGAAACTTCAAGACAATGGGTTGGATTCTTTTGAACTGTTAAAAAGAGAAATCATAATCAATATGATTGTACAAAGTTGAAGGCAACATAGCAACCAACTCTCTACAATTGTGAGATGCGCAAGCACAAGAGGTCTTGTGTCATTGAAAACTATCCAGGCTCAATAATAAGCGCAAACCCAAGGATCAAAACTGTTTATTGTGCTTGCACATACATGTATGCCTACATTGGAACCGTTTTCACATGACACACGATACTTTTAAAGGAATGTCTACATGAACAAAGTCTGTCAATTTGCATGCCTCTTTCATAATTCACTGTTTTTTCTGTGCCTTTGATCATATCCCTATATGCAAATTTACGAGGTATAAATAAAAATTAAATACATTATTAAAAATGTACATTATATATCTACATGTACATGATGCAACAGTATCAAACTGCACGTACCTGATGTATGTGTATTATTACTTGATAACTTTCTTGTTGGTAGGAACCATTTCTCTAATGTATGACTACTGACAGGAGTTTTACTCTTCGTTTTGGTTCTTTTTAACACCTTTTTATTGCTGGAAGGTTTGAGTGGTGTTTGAACCTTAAAGAAAAACAAAATGAGTACAGTACGCAGTTTTCCACAGCTCTTAGATGCCACTACGACTTATATCGCAGGAGCCCATTACTATATCTTGTTTTATATGCAAAATACTCCTGAAGGTACAGTGTGACGCGTGACGGACACAACACTACTCAGTCGTTATGAGTGAGTAATCGTACTGATGAATTAGGGCCATTTATACGAGACCAAATAAGCTGCAGCTTACATAAGACACGGCTTACATAAGACGCGAACTATCCCATTTATACGAGCAAGTCTGTCCGTGGCTTACGCTAGATGCGGCTTATATAAGACGCGAATGAAGTTTTAGTATCATTTACACGCGTGCTTTGTGGCTTATCTAAGCCGCGTCTTATTTGGTCTCGTATAAATGGCCCTATTATGTTATTGTAGGTGGCCACTTACTGACAGTTGGTAGGTTGTCAGCCAACTCTCAACCACCTGTTTGTAGGCTAGTCGGCCGTCAGTTGTCAAACAATCAATTCTCTACCATTACCCTGCATAATAATATTGCTGGTAGTTTGTGAACCTAACTACCTTTGCCAGCTATGTATTGTACCTGTATAGGTGTGTCAGTCTGTTGTTGTAGTCTCTTAGCTATGTATTGTACCTGTATAGGTGTGTCAGTCTGTTGTTGTAGTCTCTTAGCTATGTATTGTACCTGTATAGGTGTGTCAGTCTGTTGTTGTAGTCTCTTAGCTATGTATTGTACCTGTATAGGTGTGTCAGTCTGTTGTTGTAGTCTCTTAGCTATGTATTGTACCTGTATAGGTGTGTCAGTCTGTTGTTGTAGTCTCTTAGCTATGTATTGTACCTGTATAGGTGTGTCAGTCTGTTTTTGTAGTCTCTTAGCTATGTATTGTACCTGTATAGGTGTGTGTGTCAGTCTGTTGTTGTAGTCTCTTAGCTATGTATTGTACCTGTATAGGTGTGTCAGTCTGTTGTTGTAGTCTCTTAGCTATGTATTGTACCTGTATAGGTGTGTCAGTCTGTTGTTGTAGTCTCTTAGCTATGTATTGTACCTGTATAGGTGTGTCAGTCTGTTGTTGTAGTCTCTTAGCTATGTATTGTACCTGTATAGGTGTACCTGTATAGGTGTGTCAGTCTGTCTGTTG
The DNA here is from genome assembly GCA_033675265.1 of Actinostola sp. cb2023. Lineage (NCBI taxonomy): Eukaryota > Metazoa > Cnidaria > Anthozoa > Actiniaria > Actinostolidae > Actinostola > Actinostola sp. cb2023. The sequence continues at coordinate 30,617 of JAUJYZ010000591.1, read as the reverse complement.
TTGTAGTCTCTTAGCTATGTATTGTACCTGTATAGGTGTGTCAGTCTGTTGTTGTAGTCTGTTGTTGTTAGTATAGGTGTAGTCTCTTAGCTATGTATTGTACCTGTATAGGTGTGTCAGTCTGTGTATTGTACCTGTTGTTGTAGTCTCTTAGCTATGTATTGTACCTGTATAGGTGTGTCAGTCTGTTGTGTATAGTCTCTTAGCTATGTATATGTGTACCTGTATAGGTGTGTCAGTCTGTTGTTGTAGTCTCTTAGCTATGTATTGTACCTGTAGTCTAGGTGTGTCAGCTATGTATTGTACCTGTTGTGTCAGTCTCTTAGCTATGCTATGTATGTACCTGTATAGGTGTGTCAGTCTGTTGTTGTAGTCTCTTAGCTATGTATTGTACCTGTATAGGTGTGTCAGTCTGTTGTTGTAGTCTCTTAGCTATGTATTGTACTATAGGTATTGTACCTGTATTGGTGTGTCAGTCTGTTGTTGTAGTCTCTTAGCTATGTATTGTACCTGTATAGGTGTGTCAGTCTGTTGTTGTAGTCTCTTAGCTATGTATTGTACCTGTATAGGTGTGTCAGTCTGTTGTTGTAGTCTCTTAGCTATGTATTGTACCTGTATAGGTGTGTCAGTCTGTTGTTGTAGTCTCTTAGCTATGTATTGTACCTGTATAGGTGTGTCAGTCTGTTGTTGTAGTCTCTTAGCTATGTATTGTACCTGTATAGGTGTGTCAGTCTGTTGTTGTAGTCTCTTAGCTATGTATTGTACCTGTATAGGTGTGTCAGTCTGTTGTTGTAGTCTCTTAGCTATGTATTGTACCTGTATAGGTGTGTTGTCAGTCTGTTGTTGTAGTCTCTTAGCTATGTATTATTGTACCTGTATAGGTGTGTCAGTCTGTTGTTGTAGTCTCTTAGCTATGTATTGTACCTGTATAGGTGTGTCAGTCTGTTGTTGTGTAGTCTCTTAGCTATGTATTATTGTACCTGTATAGGTGTGTCTGTCTGTTGTTGTAGTCTCTTAGCTATGTATTGTACCTGTATAGGTGTGTCAGTCTGTTGTTGTAGTCTCTTAGCTATGTATTGTACCTGTATAGGTGTGTCAGTCTGTTGTTGTAGTCTCTTAGCTATGTATTGTACCTGTATAGGTGTGTCAGTCTGTTGTTGTAGTCTCTTAGCTATGTATTGTACCTGTATAGGTGTGTCAGTCTGTTGTTGTAGTCTCTCTCTTAGCTATGTATTGTACCTGTATAGGTGTGTCAGTCTGTTGTTGTAGTCTCTTAGCTATGTATTGTACCTGTATAGGTGTGTCAGTCTGTTGTTGTAGTCTCTTAGCTATGTATTGTACCTGTATAGGTGTGTCAGTCTGTTGTTGTAGTCTCTTAGCTATGTATTGTACCTGTATAGGTGTGTCAGTGTCTGTTGTTGTAGTCTCTTAGCTATTAGCTATGTATTGTACCTGTATAGGTGTGTCAGTCTGTTGTTGTAGTCTCTTAGCTATGTATTGTACCTGTATAGGTGTGTCAGTCTGTTGTTGTAGTCTCTTAGCTATGTATTGTACCTGTATAGGTGTGTCAGTCTGTTGTTGTAGTCTCTTAGCTATGTATTGTACCTGTATAGGTGTGTCTGTCTGTTGTTTGTAGTCTCTTAGCTATGTATTGTACCTGTATAGGTGTGTCAGTCTGTTGTTGTAGTCTCTTAGCTATGTATTGTACCTGTATAGGTGTGTCAGTCTGTTGTTGTAGTCTCTTAGCTATGTATTGTACCTGTATAGGTGTGTCAGTCTGTTGTTGTATAGGTGTGTCAGTCTGTTGTTGTAGTCTCTTAGCTATGTATTGTACCTGTATAGGTGTGTCAGTCTGTTGTTGTAGTCTCTTAGCTATGTATTGTACCTGTATAGGTGTGTCAGTCTGTTGTTGTAGTCTCTTAGCTATGTATTGTACCTGTATAGGTGTGTCAGTCTGTTGTTGTAGTCTCTTAGCTATGTATTGTACCTGTATAGGTGTGTCAGTCTGTTGTTGTAGTCTCTTAGCTATGTATTGTACCTGTATAGGTGTGTCTGTCTGTTGTTGTAGTCTCTTAGCTATGTATTGTACCTGTATAGGTAGTGTGTCTGTCTGTTGTTGTAGTCTCTTAGCTATGTATTGTACCTGTATAGGTGTGTCAGTCTGTTGTTGTGTAGTCTCTTAGCTAGCTATATTGTACCTGTATAGGTGTGTCAGTCTGTTGTTGTAGTCTCTTAGCTATGTATTGTACCTGTATAGGTGTGTCAGTCTGTTGTTGTAGTCTCTTAGCTATATGTATTGTACCTGTATAGGTGTGTCAGTCAGTCTGTTGTTGTAGTCTCTTAGCTATGTATTGTACCTGTATAGGTGTGTCGGTCTGTTGTTGTAGTCTCTCAGCTATGTATTGTACCTGTATAGGTGTGTCAGTCTGTTGTTGTAGTCTCTTAGCTATGTATTGTACATGTATAGGTGTGTCAGTCTGTTGTTGTAGTCTCTTAGCTATGTATTGTACCTGTATAGGTGTGTCGGTCTGTTGTTGTAGTCTCTTAGCTAATTCTTCATCATTATCAATCATTTGTTGCAGCTCATGGTCTACTATTTCCTCTTCTTCCATAAGTCTATGAATTAGCTCCTTACTAGCTCTTGCTTCTTCTTCCCTTGCTTTTCGAATCTACATAGAATTCATGAAGTGTCAATCAATATAGTGAGTCTCAAAAACACACCACAATACATGTATGTAATTACTGACAGAAGGGGAGGGCAGGACAGGAAAATCAATATATTATACAACATTTATATTTCAATCGCTCCCATGGTGCTCAAAAGTTTGGCAAAATTACATCCAAAACTGTGTCTTTTTAGGCCCAAAACTCCACTTTTACAAATCAACAGGCCGGCCGGAAGGGTCATGAGGATTCAGAATAACTAGTATGAACTCCATCATGTGACTTTTCCACATAGTTTTTACTAAGAGTATCCATATGTGATACAATAACCAATACCTTCTTCATTTCTTCTTCGTATTCACTGCGAATTGCACCGTTTTCAGAAAGAACTCTTTTCAGTGGTCTTTGACCTGTCAAAATTATTGACATTTTACCATTTTACTACTAAAAATTGTACATACTTATTCAAAAACTATAAACAGGATAACAAGAAGTTGTGTGATCATTTTTACTATGATGGAGATTGTTCGAAATATTTAGTAGGAAAAATGATCACACAACTTCTCGTTATCCTGTTCATAGTAAACTATATTCCCAAAAGAACATACCGGTATTTATTCAAAAACACTTTCACTGGGGGAGTAATGGAGATGGGTGGCAGAAAGGAAAATTCTATGGTATCCACCTCTGTAATATTGTTGTGACCAAGGTTATGGAAGTCAAATATGACTACATCTGTAACATGACCTCAGTGTAAGAACCTCAAATAAGGAGGCTCCATATTAGTTTTAAGGGCCTTTATACCAATTTAATGTAAAAAGCATCTTATAGTTAATACATTTGACACCCGTTCAGCCAACCATATGACAGAGTTGGGGAATCGTTTTATATGAAAATGATCACTCGAAAGGTTACCATAGCAACGCCATGCCAGCTTTAACGGAGGTCATTTTACTCATAAAATCAATAAAAACGCACAGTTTACACTGTAAATCTTTTTAATACTCTTTATTATGAAAATTCTACACTTCACCTTTCATTTGACAAAGAACTGAAACATTCCGCACTACAGAATCCAAAATATTGCAAAATATCGATTTTGCAAAATAAAGAAAAATCTGTAGTACCAACTTTTTTTCATATTATGTTAATTAATAATAATATAATAATAAGTAACATTTATATAATGCTAATTCCGTAGAGTCCATTAGCGCTTCACAAGTAAATATAATTACTGAAATTAAAAAAAATTTACTGTAGCTTTATATTACAAAAAAAATATGAAAAGGTTTTACTGTGTAGTTTTGGAGTTTCTTTTCAAAAAAGATCGCGCGCATGACATCATCAAATAAAAATAATTCAAATTCCAGTATTACGCATGCTCATGGTCTTGCGCACGCGCGCTTGCTCAAACTATATGGAGCCACCTTAATTTACACTGCATCACTAATTTTCAAAATACATGTAACCATGACAACAATTTTAGTCAGTTCTTTGAAATATGCATTCATCAATCCATCAATCCACCAATCCAGAATCAAAGGGTTAAGAGGCCTTTAGAACTTTGTTTATATTTCATACCTGCCAACCCCCTGGAACCTCAAATCTGGAGAATGGACAAGTAGGCTGAAGTAGCGTGCTTTCATGCCGAAAACAAAATGGCGGACAGCTCTGGAAATTTCCGAACCTCCCCCCCCCCACTCCCGTGAAAAAAAAATTAGGGGAATGCGAGATAAGGCGATTAGAGCGAGCATTTTCGCATCGTATTCCTGTATTGCAACATGATCGTTACGTTGTATAACGCAATTTCGCCGTAAATCGTGGTCGTGACGTGTTTAGCCGGGAGATTTTGTCTTCAAACCGGGAGATCGTGGTCGTTTCGTGTTTAGCCGGGAGATTTTGTCTTCAAACCGGGAGACCGGGAGTTGAGGTCCAAAATCTGGAGACTCCCGGATAATCCGGGAGAGTTGGCAGGTCTGATATTTAGAAACAGTATATATAAACAATGAGGTTGTAACTTGTAAATGAAATAATGCACCTATCAATGTTATGCCCCAGGGTGTAAGGGGCGGGCTATCCACGGGAGTTTGACATCTTAGGCTTTACCAGGGTCGGGATTTTGAAGATTACATGTGCCCCAGGGAAGGGAATTTGACGTAAATACGGAGAGTGCTCTGCCATCTTGGAAAATACCCAGAAGACCATGGGAATCTAAACTCTGCCATCTTGGAAAATATCCAGAAGGCCATGGGAATCTTAAAAACTTGCTGGAGATGACATGTTTTGGAAATGCATGTTTTGTATAGCCATACAGACATTGTGAAATGAATTAAATAAATTGCAATGAGAACCTTTTATACGCTTCCTAAAATATGTATAATTTTCTCAACATGTACCCCCGGGGCGGGAATTTGATGCTCGAGTGATGCGCAAGGGAGGGGAAATTGATACAAAATTTCTGAAATTGTCAAATTCCCCTGGGTTAGCCCGCCCCCTATACCCTGGGGCATAACATTGATAGGTGCATAAACGTAAACAATCAAAATTGAAAGTTGGACTAACAGGTACAATGTACAAGCTGTTACTTAGTAAACAACAACGAACAACAAGCAACACCACTGTACGTATTCATAGTGTTTAACAGCTGTTTACGAAACAAAAGTATGATATACTGTTTATATTAGCGATCTGAGTATCCCGTATGCACCAAAATGTAGCGAAATACTAAAATAGCAGGAGCCCATGAAAATAGGTAATCAGTGAATGTTATAAACTTGAAACACTACTGCACTTACGATAAAAATCTTCACTTTCGTCATCCTCTCCTGCCATCCTTCGTTCGCATTTCTTGGGGAAGAGTCTTTGAATAACTTCCCATCGTTCACGACAAATAAGAGTTCCATTACGAGCTTGCTTGCGAGCCCAGCTTGAAATCCTCACCCGACAAATAGGGCACTGTAGATTGGCTTCTTGCACATTTTGAGTGAAGCAAATTTTACACAGTTCGTGTTTGCATGGCAAAACAACCGGTTCAATCAGTAGTTGAAGACATATTGGGCAAAGAAAGTCCTCGTCAAATACTTCTACAGTTTGCTTTTCTGGGTATTGTTCTTTCTTTAGTTTTCTATGTGCAGTATCGGAGCAAACTAAAGACTTATCTGCCACCTCGTCCGCCATTTTACTACAGTCGCCATGTTCGTCTACACACGATCGACACTAATTTTGGCGGGAAAATGACAAAATTCTCCCAAGTAGGGGAGGGTAGCCTACCACAGGTAGCCCAGCGCGCGTGTTCCTCTCATAATATATACATTTTACATCAAAACATTTTATTTACAATAAATTTATTTACAAACTATGCGTCGCCACCTCCATCTCTTTGAGCTCTGTCCTTTTGGAGCAATCTTTTTCTGTGAAATAAAGCTTTGTGAGAATCCAAAAAAAAAAAGAAAAAGAAAAAACACAGATTTGAGTATTATTATCAATTTTAATTTATACTTACAAAAAATCATTGGCAGCCCGAAGTTCCTCTATTTTTTGTTCTGTCTGGACCATCCATTGTTGATACTTTTCTCTCCACGACAAATTAAGCTATTGAAATTTTAATTCCACAAGAAAATAGTATAAATTCACAATATGCATTTATTACTATTTATTTTATTTATTTTTTATTTGATGATATTATAATTTATATTATAATCAAATAACAAACTTGATAAGTAAAAGAAAAGCACAGTATAACAAAACTTAGAGAAAGGAAAAGATTTATTGAGCAACGTTGAAGTCATCATGACGTGATTATCAGTATTTTTTATTAGTATTAAAAAAACTGATACCTCCATTTTGAGTTTCTCCTCCTTGTCGCACCATTCAGCTTCTTTTCTGCTCAGAAGTTCATACAGATCTTCAATGCGCAATCGCTGCTCTGTATTACAAGCCTCCAGACTTTCATGTTTCCCTTCCAATTCTTTATACTTTTTTCTCAATTCTGTCAACTCTAACTGTGACTCAGATGACTATAAAACATTACAATACAAAAATATTACAATACAAAAATAGTGAAAAAAAGAGATTTCTCAGATCAATCTGCGCCAATCAGCATTATAACTATAATGCTGATTGGCCCAGAAGACTTTTGTTGCAATGTGATTATTTTCAGGTGTAATCTGATTGGTCAGCTTTGCTCAAGTGGTCCCGGTTAGTATGTCCTCACTGTAAATACAAACCATTAATTTACAGTTCAGTCTCTAAGAGATTGATTTTCTATTTAGATATTCTCATATTTTACAGATTTATAATTTTTTATAGTTTTGTATTATTTGATGCTTAGTTTTTGTCCGGGTTTTGTGTATGTAATTTGTATATAATATACTAGAGGGCTCTCTTGAATAAACATCAATAATATTATTATTAGAATATATATACACAATTCATGTTTACCTTGTCATGACACTTCAATAATGTTTCCAATTCTTCTGTATGACTTATCTTTAGTTTATATATTTGTTCCTTTAGAGTTTCAATCTCTCTTCTGTTGTGCTGCTCTTTTTCTTGTGAGGTTTTGCATTGTCCACTACATGTGTATGTAGTCTGGTGTTGTCCCAATTTAGGCCCACTGGCAGTTACATATTCCTTATCTTTCTTGACTATTGTTTGACTCTTGGCTTTCCGCAAATCTTCAAGTCTTTTCTTGAGTTCTGAGACTTGCCCTTCAAGCTAGATCATCAAAGAAAATGGAAAAGAAAACAAAGGCACATGAAGATAGAAAGGATGGAGCCAAAAAAGGAAGGAAGGAAGGATGGAAAGAAGGGAGGAAGGGAGACAGGAAGGGAGACAGGAAGGGAGACAGGAAGGGAGACAGGAAGGGAGACAGGAAGGGAGACAGGAAGGGAGAAAGGAAGGGAGAAAGGAAGGGAGAAAGGAAGGGAGAAAGGAAGGAAGGAAGGGAGGAAGGAAAAGACTGGGACGGAGGACAGAGGGATGGAAGAAATTTTAAAGGAGTGAAGGAGGAGGGAAAGCAAGATAGGATCAATAAAAGGAGACAGGAGGGCAACTTTTGGAAGTACCTCTTTAACTCGCTGAACGGTATATGAATATTGCTGACTGCCTCTCTCACCAGGCATACTTTCTTTCTTGATGACACTAGATTTACGACGCGTTGCCATGCCAATCTGAGCAAGCACCAGATCTAATTCAGATACAATATTTTCATGCTTAGTTCGTATTGGCTTGAAAGTGAAAGATCATCCAATATCATCCGTTGTGTTTACAACTGAAGTCAGAGCGACAACTGAACGCTGAGTTTGTAGTTTGTTGACGGTCTGTTTGTGACATGGGCTACCTCTAGCTTTCCTTTGGCGTGGTTGCTCAGTAAAATTATCGTTTGAAATTCGTCGCAAAGTCGGACATCCTCGGGAGTCATTCGCACTGAATTCGGAAACACTGTTCTTCACATGGATCGATGGACAGTTCTTCAAATGTTACTTGAAAAATAATCGGTATTTCGACGTCTTTCTAAGAAATGCCACTTCATATTGTTAGAGGACTGTTAAGAGGTGCAACAAGAGGAGTCCTGACGGGGAAGAAAGGCAATAAACAGTTCTATAAAGGTGAGGCATTACAAGTGTACGTGTTTGGGAATTTATATCTCATCTTCATGTATCCTGTGTATCGTAGTAAGCTTTACTTCCGTTGAACAGGGCGGTGGTATAATATGCAGTTTATAGAGAAATTGCACCTTTTTACTCGTGCCCAAGCCGAAGGCCGGCGCACGAGTCTAGGATTCGAGACCGTATTTTTTTTTTATTCGTGGTACCGGTCGCGATATGGCAGACGGAGACAAAAAGTCTGGCCACAAGAGAGATTACAAAGCACAAACCAATCAGGAAGCACCAGAGGTCAAGGGGCAAAAATCTAAGTGTTTTCTCGTCTAAATTTAGGGACCGGTCATTATTAATGTTCTACATGGGGGGGGGGGGGGGGCGGGGGGGGGGGGACCTATGCAACCTCAAGACGTACATACTGATTCGGAAGATGATCAAGTTCCGTCTTTTGCCAAGGCCCCCCCCTTAAGGCACGAAAATGGCGAGCAGCCCCCCTCTCATAATTCACATTTTAGTGATGACTAAATTTTGTTTAGATAGCTAATATCGCTTTGCTTGCTGCCTGACTGTCGTCACGCGCCGTGAAAAACCGTTTAAAAAGTATCCGGCAATAAAACGAAACACATTTCTCAGATATATAATGATGGATGTTTATTCGATTCGACGTTTGAAAAATTTATAGAAGGAAAAGAAATCGTAGAAATCATACTTCAAAACTTCATCAATTAAAGCAAAGCTAAACAAGCTCAATGTCCGAAATTTGGGGTCATGCCAAAGTTGTTTTAATAGCCTATTTATATACTTGCACAATACAAAAGCGCATTAATTTTAGAACCGCGGCACAGCGCTATTTAAAGCAGAATTTCCACGCTGAAAACTGAGTCAGTGAACGGCAAAAATACAATCAAAATCAAAACGTCATTAGAGATTAGGGATCTGTTGAAGAAGAAGACGCTCAATGAGCGTATAGTCGGGTATTTAATATGACAATGAGAGTTGCGTGACGAGAAACAATTTATGTCGATGACTCATAAAGATTCGTGTAGGTACGTCTGTATTACATATTTAAACGTACTTGAGGTCACTTGAGGTTGCATATTGATATCGCCACAAACGTGTCAAATAGTTATTGTTCGCTCAGCTATACATAGTCTCCCTCGTCACGCAACTGTCAGTCATTGTCAGGTCTCTCCTCACGCAACTGACATTGTCCTTGTCATAAGCCCGAGTGTACGCTCATTGAGCGTCTTGTTCTAATTGCACCACTACAGAGCATTCCAGGCTAAATTACAGAATACCCCACCACTTGATTTGCATCACAATAGAATCTATTGCATTATTTGTTGTTCTCAAAGAGTGCTGCTACAAGAGCTTGATATAGTGGTGGGGTATTATGCAATAATTGCTCCGCGTTCCATTGTATTGCCAAGTTTTATACTTGACTGAGTGATCCATGTATAAAATATTGACAATATATTTCTGGCATTTATTTGCTTTTAGGTGGTGTTACACTCTAAGGCCTAGTTCAAACGTCGTGCTCTGCTAATCATGAGCCATTCTCATTTCAAATTCACTGTCTCTAAGACAGACACCTTTGTCTGGTCCCTGCTGCACTGTTTTACTGTAAATTCACTCTCTCTAAGACAGACACCTTTGTCTGGTTAGGGCTGCTGCACTATTTTACAGTAAATTCACTCTGGTCCAGGGCTGCTGCACTGTTTTACTGTAAATTCACTCTCTCTAAGATGGACACCTTTGTCTGGTCCCTGCTGTACTGTTTTACTATAAATTCACTCTCTCTAAGACAGACACCTTTGTCTGGTCCCTGCTGCACTGTTTTACTATAAATTCACTCTCTCTAAGACAGACACCTTTGTCTGGTCCCTGCTGCACTGTTTTATTATAAATTCACTCTCTCTAAGACAGACACCTTTGTCTGGTCCCTGCTGTACTGTTATACTATACCTCACTAAGCCAGACAGCAAAAGTTGGTCTTGAGGGTGTCTATCATAGAGAACATTGACTGTATATACCATATTTGCCGGTGTATAAGTCGACTTGGTGTATAAGTCGACCCTCTAAAATGAGGTCAAAATTCCTGATTTTATCATATATTCTTTGTATACTTGTCGATCCTACTTTTTTAAGAGCATCAAGTATATTTTGATGTCAAGTCTAATCAATGAAAGTTAAATTCAGAAGCCCCCAAAAAGTCGGACTTATACACCAGCAAATACAGTATATATACTGTAGCTAATGTACATCCGTTCTAATAAACATTTTCATTGATTACTTAGGTCGAGGTGTTAGACCTCCAGGATACCACACAAGTAAAGGTGAATTATTACTCATAGAGTTCTACTATGTTTTTATGCATTATTACCAAATCAGATCAGTCATCAGTTTCTTCGTTTGTAAATCATTTCCTGCTGACAGAGTCTCAAAAAGAAAGTGGCCTGATCTGGAGGAGGGGAGAGGAGGGGAGGGGGATTAATCCCTCCCCCTCTCCTCCTCATCTCCTCTACCAAGGCTGGCTATGCAGGCTAAAGGAAAGGAGTCTCTGTCAACAGTGAATGCCTGCTTTTAATAGTAGATACACAATGTAGATACACAATATAAATAAATGTTGTTGTTATTATTATTATTATTATTATGTTATTGTAAAACACACTAGGTTAATCATGTCAATACCATAGACACCACGTCAGTGTGTTAGAGTGTCTAGTTTTGAATGCATTATTAAAGCATACATACATGTACATCTTTATGCAGTGGATCAATGCTAAATCTGTTGGTTCTCTTCAATAGGTGGCTACAAAATAGTCCAGAGAAAAGTCCCAGAATTCATTGTTCCAGATTTAACTGGATTTGAGGTGTGGCTAATGTACATGCTCATAACATGTCTAATACAAGCATCAAGAGTTCCAGACTTCCGGTACGCGCGCAATGCATTATGAGATTATTACAAAGGAAAAGTGAGCACCAATTCTAGACACAGGGAGCCCAAGCTATGTTTTTGCTCACTTGGTGCTCACTTTTCCTTTGTAATAATCTCACAATGCATTGCGAGCGTACTGGAAGTCTGGAACTCTTAATGCTTGTATATGATGATGTTCATTTAAATAACAATACGGTACATATTTCAGCTGGGGAGGAATGATAAGTGATGATGATGATCAATGTAGACAATGATTAACATCACCATAGTAACATATGGCCATCAATATGTTTATGAAACATGACGACTGACAGTCTGCGATAATGGATAATGAAGATAGATGAAAATAATGTTAAGGCCCAGACACACGATGCAACTTTTCTTACAACGTTGCATGCAACAATAGTTTTTTGGGGCGTCACACGATGCAACGTTGCACGCAACAGTTGCAGAAGTAGAACTCGATCCTACTTCTGCAACTTTTGCGCGCAATGTTGGAAGAAAAGTTGCATCGTGTGTCCTAGCCTTTAGTGCCATTCTAGTCAATGGTAGTCTTCTTTGCAGCTGTCAGGGATTTCCTGTAAAAGAGACTTACAACTGTATTGTTGCAGCGTGTGTCCACCTATGCAACATGTTGCGCGCAATGTTGCAGAAGTAGAATCGAGGCCTACTTCTGCAACATTGCAAGCAACAAATTACGTCGTATTAGCGCGTGCTAGTTAATTGCAAGGAATTTTCATGGGTGGACACACGCTGCAACAAAATTGCCAGCAATATTGTGCACAATGTTGCACGGTGCGTCCGCACCTTTAGTCAATGGTGATCAATATCAATAATAATCATGTGTTCTTTTGTTTCTTTAGCTAAAACCTTATGTTTCATACAAGGCACCCAAAGTAGATGAACCCCCAATGACTGCAGAAAGACTGCTGCAGATGGTTAAAGAGAATATTCATTTAATCAAATTTCGAGAAACACCTTGAAATATTACCACTGTGCATATTAACAGTAGGGTCTGCAATGCTGTGACATCAAAACCATTCAAAAATGCAACATTTATGTCAACGTTACTGACTTGTAAAATGTTTTTCGATCTCAAGATATGCAGAGGAACTTTTCATTTTTATTGTTGCATGAAAGAATTTCTTATCATAAAGTCTAACAACATTTTGATGCATATAAACATATGTATAATAGAGTGATGGCACTTAACCCGTGAAACAAAATCTAATAGTTGGTGACTAATAGTCAGATCAAAACAAAAGAAAACAATGGAATTAGTGTCTAGTAATATCTACTTGGCTAATATCTGTTTCACGGGTTAAGTGCCATCACTATATGTACAGTCGTTTTGAATTCCAAACTAGTCATTACCAAAGCCGAATAAGTAAAAGCAAATGATAATAAAGTTATAAATCTTGAAGTTCCAGTCAGGTTTATGATTCGTTATTATGGTGTTTGACAACAAAGTTAATAAATCCATGGTATCATAGCAACCATGGTATCATAGCAACCATGGTATCATAGCAACCATGGTATCATAGCAACCATGGCATCATAGCAACCATGGTATCATAGCAACTATGTGTGAAACAGTACTAACTAAATAGTACTAAATAGAGTGACGAAACAATAGAAAACAAAGGATATTCCAGCAGTAGATTAACTGTGGTGGATCACGGGTACCAGGAACAATTCAATAATACGATTTTTACTCGGGCCCAGGCCGCAGGCCGCCCGAGTTAGAAAATGCGGATTTCGGTAGTAGTAGTAGTAGTAGTAGTAGTAGTTTTGTTCGGCTTCAAAATGACGAGTATGCGACGTATTTAATCGTATCCGGAGTTTCAAGATTACTCCGCAGATTTGAAAAGATAAAGGAGACACAGGACTCAAGTAGATTATGAATCTTAGTTTTGAAAGCAGCTGTAGATCTTCAAGCTATTAAAAGGTCAGGATTCTAGTTCATCGTTCAATGACTAGAAGTGGTAATTTGCGTCTTTATTTGATGGGTTTCCTGTGGTATAGCGCGCGCGCGCAATACGTATTATGTTGGGTTCCCTGTGCATAGAAATGTATGATGATGGGATCCCTGTGCGCGTCCCGCAGTACATTGCTGCGGGCGCTTGCTTCTTGCGGGACGTGCACAGGAAGCCCAACATAGGACATCAAAAAAAGACGCAAATATCATTTTATTTCATTATTTAGTAGCCTCAAAAGGAATGGTTGGGCTGCCTGTGCCCATGTAAAAAATATTGTCTGTACTGAACGCGCGCTCTGATTTGCCAAAGGTGGCGTATGCCGCGTGCAGTGCTGTCCAGGGTATGAGAGCTGACAGCACGCGTGCAGACCATTGTCTGGTTTATCTCCCTGCGCATTCGCTGCTATTCCATCAAAGTATGCCTTGAAACCCGGCTGCTTCGAAATGTACGCTGCCTGGTAAAAGGGCTGAACGATGGTGCTAAAAAACATCAGTTTCTTGGAATAGCGTCAGAAACGTCAGTGAATTTAAGTGCATTTTTTATACGGTATCAAATTTCATTCTACACACTTGTTGATTGTTATTACACCGACGCAGCCTCTACTAGTTTAACCGCTAGTCCCTATCAGTTTCATTCTACACACTTGTTGATTGTTATTACACCGACGCAGCCTCTACTAGTTTAACCGCTAGTCCCTATCAGTTCGGCATTCTACACACTTGTTGATTGTTATTACACCGACGCAGCCTCTACTAGTTTAACCGCTAGTCCCTATCAGTTTCATTCTACACACTTGTTGATTGTTATTACACCGACGCAGTCTCTACTAGTTTAACCGCTAGTCCCTATCAGTTTCATTCTACACACTTGTTGATTGTTATTACACCGACGCAGCCTCTACTAGTTTAACCGCTAGTCCCTATCAGTTTCATTCTACACACTTGTTGATTGTTATTACACCGACGCAGTCTCTACTAGTTTAACCGCTAGTCCCTATCAGTTTCATTCTACACACTTGTTGATTGTTATTACACCGACGCAGCCTCTACTAGTTTAACCACTAGTCCCTATCAGTTTCATTCTACACACTTGTTGATTGTTATTACATAGACGCAGTCTCTACTAGTTTAACCGCTAGTCCCTATCAGTTTCATTCTACACACTTATTGATTGTTATTACATAGACGCAGTCTCTACTAGTTTAACCACTAGTCCCTATCAGTCTCATTCTACACACTTATTGATTGTTATTACATAGACGCAGTCTCTACTAGTTTAACCGCTAGTCCCTATCAGTTTCATTCTACACACTTATTGATTGTTATTACATAGACGCAGTCTCTACTAGTTTAACCACTAGTCCCTATCAGTTTCATGCTACACACTTATTGATTGTTATTACATAGACGCAGTCTCTACTAGTTTAACCGCTAGTCCCCATCAGTTTCATTCTACACACTTATTGATTGTTATTACAGACGCAGTCTCTACTAGTTTAACCGCTAGTCCCTATCAGTTTCATTCTACACACTTATTGATTATTATTACATAGACGCAGTCTCTACTAGTTTAACCACTAGTCCCTATCAGTTTCATTCTACACACTTATTGATTGTTATTACATAGACGCAGTCTCTACTAGTTTAACCGCTAGTCCCTATCAGTTTCATTCTACACACTTATTGATTGTTATTACACCGATGCAGTCTCTACTAGTTTAACCACTAGTCCCTATCAGTTTCATTCTACACACTTATTGATTGTTATTACATAGACGCAGTCTCTACTAGTTTAACCGCTAGTCCCTATCAGTTTCATTCTACACACTTATTGATTGTTATTACACCGATGCAGTCTCTACTAGTTTAACCACTAGTCCCTATCAGTTTCATTCTACACACTTATTGATTGTTATTACATAGACGCAGTCTCTACTAGTTTAACCACTAGTCCCTATCAGTTTCATTCTACACACTTGTTGATTGTCATTACACCGACGCAGTCTCTACTAGTTTAACCACTAGTCCCTATCAGTTTCATTCTACACACTTGTTGATTGTTATTACACCGATGCAGTATCTACTAGGTTAACCACTAGTCCCTATCAGTTTCATTCTACACACTTGTTGATTGTTATACACAGATGCAGTCTCTACTAGTTTAACCGCTAGTCCTATCAGTTTCATTCTACACACTTATTGATTGTTATTACATAGACGCAGTCTCTACTAGTTTAACCACTAGTCCCTATCAGTTTCATTCTACACACTTGTTGATTGTTATTACACGCAGTCTCTACTAGTTTAACCGCTAGTCCCTATCAGTTTCATTCTACACACTTATTGATTGTTATTACATAGACGCAGTCTCTACTAGTTTAACCGCTAGTCCCTATCAGTTTCATTCTACACACTTATTGATTGTTATTACACGCAGTCTCTACTAGGTTAACCACTAGTCCCTATCAGTTTCATTCTACACACTTGTTGATTGTTATTACATAGACGCAGTCTCTACTAGTTTAACCGCTAGTCCCTATCACTTTCATTCTACACACTTATTGATTGTCATTACACCGATGCAGTCTCTACTAGTTTAACCGCTAGTCCCTATCAGTTTCATTCTACACACTTGTTGATTGTTATTACATAGACGCAGTCTCTACTAGTTTAACCGCTAGTCCCTATCAGTTTCATTCTACACACTTATTGATTGTTATTACACCGATGCAGTCTCTACTAGTTTAACCACTAGTCCCTATCAGTTTCATTCTGCACACTTGTTGATTATTATTACATAGACGCAGTCTCTACTAGTTTAACCGCTAGTCCCTATCAGTTTCATTCTACACACTTGTTGATTGTTATTACATAGACGCAGTCTCTACTAGTTTAACCGCTAGTCCCTATCACTTTCATTCTACACACTTATTGATTGTTATTACACCGATGCAGTCTCTACTAGTTTAACCGCTAGTCCCTATCAGTTTCATTCTACACACTTGTTGATTGTTATTACATAGACGCAGTCTCTACTAGTTTAACCGCTAGTCCCTATCAGTTTCATTCTACACACTTATTGATTGTTATTACACCGATGCAGTCTCTACTAGTTTAACCACTAGTCCCTATCAGTTTCATTCTGCACACTTGTTGATTATTATTACATAGACGCAGTCTCTACTAGTTTAACCGCTAGTCCCTATCAGTTTCATTCTACACACTTATTGATTGTTATTACACCGATGCAGTCTCTACTAGTTTAACCGCTAGTCCCTATCAGTTTCATTCTACACACTTATTGATTGTTATTACACCGATGCAGTCTCTACTAGTTTAACCACTAGTCCCTATCAGTTTCATTCTACACACTTGTTGATTATTATTACATAGACGCAGTCTCTACTAGTTTAACAGCTAGTCCCTATCAGTTTCATTCTACACACTTATTGATTGTTATTACACCGATGCAGTCTCTACTAGTTTAACCACTAGTCCCTATCAGTTTCATTCTACACACTTATTGATTGTTATTACACCGATGCAGTCTCTACTAGTTTAACCACTAGTCCCTATCAGTTTCATTCTACACACTTGTTGATTATTATTACATAGACGCAGTCTCTACTACTGAGTTTAACCGCTAGTCCCTATCAGTTTCATTCTACACACTTATTGATTGTTATTACACCGATGCAGTCTCTACTAGTTTAACCACTAGTCCCTATCAGTTTCATTCTACACACTTGTTGATTGTTATTACACCGACGCAGTCTCTACTAGTTTAACCACTAGTCCCTATCAGTTTCATTCTACACACTTATTGATTGTTATACACATAGACGCAGTCTCTACTAGTTTAACCACTAGTCCCCTATCAGTTTCATTCTACACACTTATTGATTGTTATTACATAGACGCAGTCTCTACTAGTTTAACCACTAGTCCCTATCAGTTTCATTCTACACACTTATTGATTGTTATTACATAGACGCAGTCTCTACTAGTTTAACCACTAGTCCCTATCAGTTTCATTCTACACACTTATTGATTGTTATTACATAGACGCAGTCTCTACTAGTTTAACCGCTAGTCCCTATCAGTTTCATTCTACACACTTATTGATTGTTATTACATAGACGCAGTCTCTACTAGTTTAACCACTAGTCCCTATCAGTTTCATTCTACACACTTGTTGATTATTATTACTAGACGCAGTCTCTACTAGTTCAAGTTAACGGCCGCTAGTCCACAGTCTCTACTAGTTTAACCGCTAGTCCACAGTCTCTACTAGTTTAACCACTAGTCCCTATCAGTTTCATTCTACACACTTGTTGATTGTTATTACACCGACGCAGTCTCTACTAGTTTAACCGCTAGTCCCTATCAGTTTCATTCTACACACTTGTTGATTGTTATTACATAGACGCAGTCTCTACTAGTTTAACCGCTAGTCCGCTGTCTCTACCGAGTGACCCCTAGTCCGCTGTCTCTACTAGTCTAACCGCTAGTCCGCTGTCTCTACTAGTTTAACCACTAGTCCCTATCAGTTTCATTCTACACACTTATTGATTGTTATTACATAGACGCAGTCTCTACTAGTTTAACCGCTAGTCCGCTGTCTCTACTAGTCTAACCGCTAGTCCACAGTCTCTACTAGTTTAACCGTAAGTCCGCAGTCTCTACTAGTTTAACCGTAAGTCCGCAGTCTCTACTAGTTTAACCGCTAGTCCACAGTCTCTACTAGTTTAACCGTAAGTCCGCAGTCTCTACTAGTTTAACCGCTAGTCCGCAGTCTCTACTAGTTTAACCGTAAGTCCGCAGTCTCTACTAGTTTAACCGTAAGTCCGCTGTCTCTACTAGTCTAACCGCTAGTCCGCAGTCTCTACTAGTTTAACCGTAAGTCCGCAGTCTCTACTAGTTTAACCGCTAGTCCGCAGTCTCTACTAGTTTAACCGTAAGTCCGCAGTCTCTACTAGTCTAACCGTAAGTCCGCTGTCTCTACTAGTCTAACCGCTAGTCCACAGTCTCTACTAGTTTAACCGTAAGTCCGCAGTCTCTACTAGTTTAACCGTAAGTCCGCTGTCTCTACTAGTTTAACCGCTAGTCCACAGTCTGTACTAGTTTAACCGTAAGTCCGCAGTCTCTACTAGTTTAACCGCTAGTCCGCAGTCTCTACTAGTTTAACCGTAAGTCCGCAGTCTCTACTAGTTTAACCGTAAGTCCGCTGTCTCTACTAGTCTAACCGCTAGTCCGCAGTCTCTACTAGTTTAACCGTAAGTCCGCAGTCTCTACTAGTTTAACCGTAAGTCCGCAGTCTCTACTAGTTTAACCGTAAGTCCGCAGTCTCTACTAGTTTAACCGTTAGTCCGCTGTCTCTACTAGTTTAACCGTAAGTCCGCAGTCTCTACTAGTTTAACCGTAAGTCCGCAGTCTCTACTAGTTTAAACCGTAAGTCCGCAGTCTCTACTAGTTTAACCGTAAGTCCGCTGTCTCTACTAGTTTAACCGTAAGTCCGCAGTCTCTACTAGTTTAACCGTAAGTCCGCAGTCTCTACTAGTTTAACCGTAAGTCCGCTGTCTCTACTAGTCTAACCGCTAGTCCGCAGTCTCTACTAGTTTAACCGTAAGTCCGCAGTCTCTACTAGTTTAACCGTAAGTCCGCAGTCTCTACTAGTTTAACCGTAAGTCCGCAGTCTCTACTAGTTTAACCGTAAGTCCGCTGTCTCTACTAGTCTAACCGCTACCGCTAGTCTCTACTAGTTTAACCGTAAGTCCGCTGTCTCTACTAGTCTAACCGCTAGTCCGCAGTCTCTACTAGTTTAACCGTAAGTCCGCAGTCTCTACTAGTTTAACCGTAAGTCCGCAGTCTCTACTAGTTTAACCGTAAGTCCGCAGTCTCTACTAGTTTAACCGTAAGTCCGCTGTCTCTACTAGTCTAACCGCTAGTCCGCAGTCTCTACTAGTTTAACCGTAAGTCCGCAGTCTCTACTAGTTTAACCGTAAGTCCGCTGTCTCTACTAGTTTAACCGTAAGTCCGCAGTCTCTACTAGTTTAACCGTAAGTCCGCAGTCTCTACTAGTTTAACCGTAAGTCCGCAGTCTCTACTAGTTTAACCGTAAGTCCGCTGTCTCTACTAGTTTAACCGTAAGTCCGCAGTCTCTACTAGTTTAACCGTAAGTCCGCTGTCTCTACTAGTCTAACCGCTAGTCCGCAGTCTCTACTAGTTTAACCGTAAGTCCGCAGTCTCTACTAGTTTAACCGTAAGTCCGCAGTCTCTACTAGTTTAACCGTAAGTCCGCAGTCTCTACTAGTTTAACCGTAAGTCCGCTGTCTCTACTAGTCTAACCGCTAGTCCGCAGTCTCTACTAGTTTAACCGTAAGTCCGCTGTCTCTACTAGTCTAACCGCTAGTCCGCAGTCTCTACTAGTTTAACCGTAAGTCCGCAGTCTCTACTAGTTTAACCGTAAGTCCGCAGTCTCTACTAGTTTAACCGTAAGTCCGCAGTCTCTACTAGTTTAACCGTAAGTCCGCTGTCTCTACTAGTCTAACCGCTAGTCCGCAGTCTCTACTAGTTTAACCGTAAGTCCGCAGTCTCTACTAGTTTAACCGTAAGTCCGCTGTCTCTACTAGTTTAACCGTAAGTCCGCAGTCTCTACTAGTTTAACCGTAAGTCCGCAGTCTCTACTAGTTTAACCGTAAGTCCGCAGTCTCTACTAGTTTAACCGTAAGTCCGCTGTCTCTACTAGTCTAACCGCTAGTCCCTATCAAAATGTGATAATCAGCTGATTCAGCTGATAGACATTCCGCGGAAGTGAACGAAAAATTACGTTTATTGATCGAAGCCCAGCAATCAGTGCTACTGGAATGACGTCACGGACACACCAGAGTCGGCTGATTTAGTATCTGTTAACATGGCGCGGAGAAAGACGGTTCGTCGACATCCCTTCCCTCGAAATCCTTTGTACTTGAAAGTGATGCGAGGAGAAACATTGAAGGCTATTCAATTAAATGGATTAATGTAAGTCTGTTTGAATATCATTATTATTATTATTATTATTATTATATTATTATTATTATTATTATGGTTGTTTATTATATCCTGCGTAGCGGCACTGGAACTCTTTGGGAGGGGAGGGGTTACTGTACTCACATAACAGTAGCAATATTTCGATAGAAACAGTGCTTAGAACAACGATTTATATCAACATTTTATATATATTAGTCTTGATAATACCATATTTACTGTCAGTTTGGCAGCCATTACTGACAGACGGAAGTCATTCCAAAATGTTTTCAATCGATGTTGAGTAATATCTCCATGGTAACTAAGTAAACAAAACTGAGCGGCGGATCCACCTTTATACCTTCGAATTTTTACATAATTTACTTACAAATTCTTCATTTAATAATAATAATAATAATAATAATAATATAATAATAATAATCAATTTATATAGCGCTATTTCTAATTTATCCAATAGCGCTTTACAATAAAAATAATAATAAAAATAGAAATAAAAATATAATAATAATACTTATTACTAAATAAAAGAAAATATGAATTACTAGGATCACAATCGGTAACATATCTCCCCTACTATTTTGTGATGGGGTTCCCGAGGTTAATCATTAAAACAGGCTATATATAGATGATTTTGGATAATCAATCCCGCGTCAACTCAACAACAACGCGTTTTCACCTAAAGTGAATTTATATTCATATATAATACTTTTTCATATATTTTTTCATATTGGGAATTCACCAGGGGTTGGGTATACTAGGTAATACCATGATCGCCTCGGTTTCCTTTGTCCTTCCAGGGACATACAAACCACTAAATCTCCCTTCTCCAATTTTCCGACCGGGAAGGCGTCGGGACTTCCACAAACCCTCCCTGGCTTGCGGGAAATTTAATCACTAATTTCCCTCTTGTCATGGCATTACTTATAATAATTTTCTTATTGGTCAGTGGGACGTGCTGTACTGTATTGTAAAGGTACGGAGGCTCATAAGGGACATAAAAATGTTTTCTTGAAACAGTAAGAATTTGTTTTTTTTTCCAAAATATTTCTTAAAAAGTGAGATGTTTTCATTAAAAAGTGAGATAATTTTCTTAAAAAGTGAGATAATTTTCTTAGAAAGTGAGATAATTTTCTTAAAAAGTGAGATCATTTTCTTAAAAAAAGTGAGATAATTTTCTTAAAAAGTGAGATAATTTTCTTAAAAAGTGAGATAGTTTTCTAAAAAAGTGAGATAATTTTCTTAAAAAGTGAGATAATTTTCTTAGAAAGTGAGATAATTTTCTTAAAAAGTGAGATCATTTTCTTAAAAAGTGAGATAATTTTCTTAAAAAGTGAGATAATTTTCTTAAAAAGTGAGATAGTTTTCTAAAAAAGTGAGATAATTTTCTTAAAAAGTGAGATAGTTTTCTAAAAAAGTGAGATAATTTTCTTAAAAAGTGAGATAATTTTCTTAAAAAGTGAGATAATTTTCTTAGAAAGTGAGATAATTTTCTTAAAAAGTGAGATACATGCATGCATCGGACTGTCACATGATCGATCCTGGATTTCAACGAACGTGTCTTCGGCCGCAATGGCAGGCAATTTTGCAGCTCAAAATTATTTGTTTCTTCTCTTCCCAATGTCATGGTTTCTGGTAGTCATTGCAATCCCCCCTTACAGTCCGATTACCAATGGATATCAGAATGCACCGAGGAATGTACTGATAAGGGAGTATTTCAATTTAGGACTTAGCTATAAGGAGGTACTCGCTTTCCTCAGCTTAGTACATGGGATTTCACTCAGCATTCGTCATCTGAAACGTCTGTTGAAAAGTATGGGGTTGCATAGACGAAGCAATCAAAGCGAACTAAGCGAGGTGATGTCTGCTGTTGAAACAGAGCTACAAGGTAGTGGGAACAGGTTAGGATATCGACTGATGCATCAACTCCTTTTAAGAAGATATGGGCTCACTGTTGACAGAGAGACCGTGCGGAAAACATTAAAATTCCTTGACTTTGAGGGAGTGGAAATTCGTTCAAGACGAAAGTTAAGGCGCAGAATCTACAAAGCCGCTGGACCAAATTTTGTTTGGCACATAGATGGGTACGACAAACTGAAACCATTCGGTTTTTGCGTTCATGGAGCAATTGACGGGTATAGCCGAAAGGTTTTGTGGCTAAACGTTGGTTCTTCCAATAACAATCCAAAAGTAATTGCACAATATTATATTGACTGTGTCCGACAAGTTGGGGGAGTACCACGTATAATACGAGGTGATTGTGGTACAGAAAATGGGAATGTTGCAGGGATACAAAGGTTTGTTCGTGAAAGTGATACCGATGAATTCTCCGGTGAAAAGAGCTTTTTATATGGGAAGTCTGTTTCCAATCAGCGAATAGAATCATGGTGGTCGTGTCTTCGGAAGACGCACTGCGATTGGTGGATTGACTTCTTCAAGGATCTGAGAGATAGTGGACGATTTGTTGATGCCGATCCAATTCAAGCCGAGTGCCTTAAATTTTGTTTTATGGATGTCCTCCAGCAAGAATTGTACCAAACAGTAGTAAATTGGAACTTGCATTACATAAGATTGCAAAAAGTTGAATCACCACCAGGAAGGCCAGACGTTTTGTACCATTTGCCTGAATTGAAAGGCACTCACGACTATAAAATAGAGGTATCAGAAAATGACCTAGAATTGGCTGAGGAATCATTTTGTCACAAAGCTAAAAAATGTAGTCCAGAATTTGAAGAGATGGCAGCTATTCTAATGAGCGAACACGATCTCCACATGCCCAATAATGCAGAAGAGGCATTGTCTCTCTTTTTTGATCTTTTGAAACACATTGAAAACATATAAAACTCTCAGTCACTAGCACGTTGAATATAAAGGCTATGACACTTTTGTACCTGTCTGGACAGAGAGCATAAACATTTATAGGGGTTATACCGGTCAGTCTCCAGTAATATATATATATTGCCGGATGGGAATTGTTTGTATAGATAGTTGTATTCTCGTGGGTCCAGTTGCATAAACCCAAGGCAAACTATCTTATTGTATTTTTACCAATCAAACAACACTTGTTATAAATTGCAACAGTTTAATAAAAAACTCAAATATACTTCATATGTACTTAGAGTGGTTTTCATAAACCTGTGAAACAAAAACTATTAGTTAGTGTGTAATAGTTAAAAGTAAACAAAAGAACACAATGGAATTAAGGTCTACTAATGTGTATTAGTTTAATATCTATTTTAGTAATAAGTACTAAGACAATGTTTCAATTCTCATAACTGTAAGAGCTACGACAATAGAGTACAAACACTTAAACCGAGCAACATCAATAGTGATATTTCTATTGTTTTCTATTGTTTATTTAGTACTATTTAGTGCAAAACGTTGCGCGCGATTTTAGTGTTTGTACTCTATTAGAAAAGTAGTGGCGGCCTAACTATGCTGTCACCCGTAAAACTGTAACGAGTATTAAACAACATACTACTGAAAGAGTGATGGCACTTAACCCGTGAAACAAAATCTAATAGTTAGTGACTAATAGTCAAATCAAAACAAAAGAAAACAATGGAATTAGTGTCTAGTAATATCTACTTGGCTAATATCTGTTTCACGGGTTAAGTGCCATCACTCTACGATTGACTTTCTACAAACAGTAATAACAAGTTGCAGTACACGGTCAGTAGCTTGTTACTGATTTATCAGTAAAACTGCAATGTAACAACAGTATCAAACAAAAGTAACTATAAACATGCACCAACAACAAATCATCCAGTGGCGTTGCAAAAACTAAATCTAGATAAAGTCCATTTCCCAATCTCCCTGTTTAAGGATATTGTTCCACTCTCCCCGGAAATTAGCGTAATTACTATATGTGCAAGGCACCTCAAGAAACGCCCCACATGTGTGTGCCACTGGCCGTCGTGAGAAACCATCTAGCTTGGTGAAAGTAACCATGATTTGATCAACACAAATGACATTACTTCCTGTTGAAAATCTTAAAAACTTCTCTAACATATCTTCTTTCATCCCTCTTACAAAACGCTGCAAAAATGAAAATGTTTCTCTTTCTGCATTGGTGCTTGGTGGTTCACAAGTGACAAGCAGCTCTAATACCTTCTTATTGGTTGGAAATGATCGCCTATAAAGGTCTAATATAGCCTCAACAGTACATAAAGAGGGCAATCTGAGAAACATTGGACGCAATTCAGTCCAACAATCAATGACGTATTGCGGTGCTTGGAGAAGTTCTCGGTGAGCAATTTCTAGTATTAACTCTCTAAAATTACCCTGTGAAGGCAATCTCTTGCAATGAAATCTATCAAGAAAATCTATGATGTCATCATTGTCTACATCTGAGAAGTTGGTAAGTGCATTCTGGATGATGACACGTTCGTCATTGGAGACAAATTTCAAGAATGATGAAATTAAGTCGTCACTAGACAACACTCCCTCACCATAAAGAAATGCCAAGATAAAAGCCTTAGCAAGTTTTATTGGAAAATATCCCAACTGTTTGATACCTACATATAATATAGTTCCAACAGCCTTCCATTCAGACTGCTGAAAATCGTGCTGCAGTTGGGGAACTCTTTCATCTTCACCTAGAGTGCAGCTGTCAAAAAACAAAGTCCAAAAGCCTGCCAGCGCATCCCTTAGAACACCTCCACTGTCCACTGCCATTTCTGGTTCACCTGACTTATCTATGAAACAGATGCATACAGGAGTAGTGGGTATCCCTCCAGAAAAAGCCTTTATCATGTCTTGTAGGAGAAGTGATCTACGAATTTTTACTTGCACTGTCCTATATAAATGAAAATTATATATATTTCAGTAAGTTGAAGTAAAACAAGCATTTGGAATTGGCAGTGCATATTGTGTCATTATGCACAAGTTAGTTGTTAATGAATGAATGAATAAATAAAACTCGGTCGCTTCGCGACCTCAATGGCTCGCTTCGCTCGCACATATCTGGGATACAAGAGAGGTCGACTTGTGGCAAGTCTAGCATTACCACTGCATTAATTACTACGTATTTCATTACATTAGGTTACTTACTGTGTATTGTCAGTAGTCACTGTTGATTCTGTACTCCCTGGTTCACTTTCATTACTACCTGTACTGCTGTTTATAAAAGCAAATAAGTCACATCAAATAAACTTTCCTATTACCTTGTTATATGGCAAATAAAAATGGTCAATACACCACTTCACGATTCTGTTTAGTACCCATGAACAATGGTATCAAGTCGAGGTCGGTCGAGGTTGTCCTTGTACATTCATTCAATTGTTGTATTTGCAAAAGGCCAACTTCGACTTGATGCCATTGTTCGTGGCTACTGAACAGAACCGTGAAGTGGTATATTGTGATTGTTTCATAATTTCCCATATATAGACCATAGTGCATCAAAACATCCTTTTTGTGCGTATGTGTTGGTGCAGAAGCCATATAAGAAACATCTTATTGACCTCGATAATAAACCACAATGTAAAAAACTCAAATATTACCTACCTTTCCACATCATCAACCATGATCTGATTCGGCATTATTCTTGTTACAGCAAGGATTTCAAGAGTGTCATCATTGGCTTCTATCAGAGGACCAAAACCTTTAAAACTTATTGTTGGACTGTTTGCTTGAAGGTCTTGAAGAGGTATTGGTTCAGTCTCAGTGTGCATGTGCAAAATGACTTGAGCATATTTATTGACACATTCACTAGCCTTGATGGCACAATCTGGAGTCAGTCTTAATGTGAAGTATGGAGGGTCGAGTGAAAGTGAGCCACACCAATCATGTGCCACAGTCATCAGTTCAGACGTGAGAAAAAATCGAAACTGTAAGCCCAGTAGTGGGTGTCTTATACCTATCTGAATCCTATCCTCATAATTGCTGGGCTCTGGAGGCACCCTACCAGTTCTGGTAGCTTTCAATGACTGCAGTTCTTCCTCTTTTTTCTTCCTTTCCTCTTTAACTCTGTGTGCCGACAGACTTTCCTCATACACTTTATCTTGTTGTTTTTTCAGCACTGATCTTTCCAATGATGAGCCAATTAGTGTAAAGGCTTCTGAGGAGGTGGATGTAGCAATGATGTCAAAATCAGATTGATCTTCATGTATGCTTGCATCTAATTGGTCTGAGTCGTCAATCTCAATATGTTCCGTTATTAGTATATTTCTATCAAATGACAAGTCACTTTGTTTCAGATCAGTTTCTGATGAGGGAGATGTGGTGCTTGTGTCAAAAATTGATTGATCAAAGCTGCTTTCATCTACATGTAATTGGATGTGCTTACTTAATAAGTAGAGACGTGGTGGATTCATCCCAGTCTTTTCTTTGTATTTTTCTGGGAAATGTGAAGAACTTCCCAATTCATCATAAGAACTTATTTTCTCTCCTGTGAAATTTCCTAGGGAAAACAGTAGTTCTTCTTTGTTGAGCTCCATCATGCTAGCACTGTCTTCTGGGAAGAAAAAATCCATTGCAATCTTTTTACATTCCCATAGAGTGGCTTCTCTAGGGATGGCTATCTTACGAGTTCCGCCACCACCTCCAGCTCTTTTCTGTACATACATACTTCTCTCTTCGGACCAGTGTTTCCATCCAAAAAGAATCTGTATAGGTCCTTTGCGCTTTCTTGAATTTGGAAGTTCACCTCTGTTTGTTTTCTTTGAGTTGTAATTCTCAGACTGTCGTTTTCCTGTTTGAATAATTTCCTTCAATTCCTTCAATCGCTCTTCTCTCCTCTGTTTTACTAGACTCTGTCTATCATCTTCAGTAGGTAATGATGTAGGTGTCAAAGCTTTAAGCTTCAACCTGTCTCCCTTTGCATATATTCCTAGTGCTTTTAGTTCATCATCATTTAGAAGGGATACGGCATGTAAGTCAATCTAAAATACAAAATACAATTATAATAATGACAGTAAGTGCTTGATAAAATAAAAAATATATATCACAGTTTTTGTGCATGAGGTATTTACAGACCGATTAACAGACTATATTTGCTCTAGGCTAGTCTCTTTTCTGTGGCTATTATCATCATCATCAACAACAACACCATCATCATATATATTCATTTGTTCATTCATTCATTCATTCCTTTATTTATTACAATACACCATACACCTACACATGTACAGTACATCGGTAAGATATTACAATACACTTTGTGTTGAAATAAAACATAAAGTAGGATTACATGCTGCAATAGTTAAATGTGTAAGCTTACATTGTTGATAAACTGCTGTCAGTTACATAAAAACCTCCTCTGGTATTTACCTTTTCTTTCTTGAAGTTTTCAATGACTGATTGACCTACTTGTAGCTCCCTCAAGCACTCCAGAACCTTTATTAAAAGTAAAAATGTCATGTGAGATAGAAAACTACTTTGTTTAATTATTACGGCTCCCTGGCCTTATTTCTTATAACATAATTTATAGTGTCGTCAGCTTGTTGCGTGACGACGTGTCGTCAGCTCGTTGCGTGACGACACTACTAAACACGGCTGCGTAGGAGACTTTAATACCCTGACCCTGATCTGACTGCATTAGTAAATGCATTACACACCAACACTCAATAGTAAAATTGTCATTAAGCTTACATGTCATAAGTCATAGGAATTTCTATCGTGGCGGTTCCCGGCCCCAATTTGACTTACAGACAACTGATTACGAACATAGAATACGATAGAAATATGCATCTATCAAAGTATGTAAATTTGTTAGGTTTCTCAGAGACTGATCATGGAATAAATGATGATAAAATATACTTACTTTGTCGCTGCCTTCGCTAATGACATGATGTTTAGCCAAGAAGACTCTTCCGCAGTTCCCGCTCGGCCGTTGACGAGAAACATGTAAACTAAAAATTATCTCACATTTTAAGAAAATTATCTTACTTTTTAAGAAAATTATCTCACTTTTTAAGAAAATTATCTCACTTTATAAGAAAATTATCTCACTTTTTAAGAAAATTATCTTACTTTTTAAGAAAATTATCTCACATTTTAAGAAAATTATCTCACTTTTTAAGAAAATTATCTCACATTTTAAGAAAATTATCTACATTTTAAGAAAATTATCTCACATTTTAAGAAAATTATCTACATTTTAAGAAAATTATCTCACTTTCAGAGAAAATTATCTCACTTTTTAAGAAAACTATCTAATATTTTGGGGAACAAAAAAAAATTCATACTATTTCAAGAAAATATTTTTATGTCCCTTATGTACGGTGGCTTGTAAGTGACATGAGATAATTTTGAGATAATTTTATTAAGCATTGAGATAATTTTCTTAAGCATTGAGATAATTTTCTTAAGCACTGAGATAATTTTATTAAGCATTGAGATAATTTTCTCAAGCAATGAGAAATTTTTTTTCCAATAAACAATGAGATAATTTTTCTTAAACATTGAGATAATTTTTTCTTAAACATTGAGATAATTTTTCTTAATAATTGAGATAACTTTTCTTAAACATTAAGATATTTTTTTCTTAAACAATGAGATAATTTTTCTTAAACAACGTGATAATTTCTAATACAATGAGATAATTTTTTGTGCTGTGGTGACTTGGCCGAGTATAGCCTGGTGATCAGTCTGAATCCAAGATGGCGAAGAGCAGACACCACCACATCAAGTTCACTCTGATGTTTTCGCCTTTGTAGTCCCAATGATTTTAAGATTCGTTTCAGATGTCTGACACTGACTGAAACTCCATGATGAATCAACAGAAAAGCTACTTTCCTAATATTTCCTCGAGTCCTAACAACACAGTACACACTGTGCGGGGGCAGGTCCAAGCCCACAACTCACTTTATTCCATCAAATAAATTAAACGTACATCACGCAAGCAAGGACCACAATGGCCTCAATGTGACACTTCACAACATATATACCCTAATTTACATAACTCGCTCCAGGACCTCTCATCCATGTAGGAAATCATTTCCCTCTCCATTACCAACTCTCTACGATCGTTGTCCATTACAAGAGAAATATATTTCCTAATATTTCCTCGAGTCCTAACAACACAGTACACACTGTGCGGGGGCAGGTCCAAGCCCACAACTCAGAGAAATATATATTTCTGCATAACTGAGCCCAAGATCAAAGTAGTTTTTTATCAGAAGGTTTCTTGACGCATTGTGGTTTCCATTTTGAGCAGGATTGTAGGGAGGAAGAACTCCAAGCGCTGCTTTATAACAAAAACAAAAGCTAACAAGAAACAAATAGACTTTTCCTGCTGTCATTGCTACAAAGACTGAGAACCACGTGATAACTGACATTATTATCTCGTTTAAAAAAAATTATTATCTCATTGTTTAAGAAAAAATTATCTCAATGTTTAAGAAAAATTATCTCAATGTTTAAGAAAAATTATCTCAATGTTTAAGAAAAATTATCTCAATGCTTAAGAAAAATTATCTCAATGTTTAAGAAAAATTATCTCAATGTTTAAGAAAAATTATCTCAATGTTTAAGAAAAATTATCTCAATGTTTAAGAAAAATTATCTCAATGTTTTTTGAAAAAAAAATATTTCATTGCTTGATCAAATTATCTCAATGCTTAAGAAAATTATCTCAATGCTTAAGAAAATTATCTCAATGCTTAAGAAAATTATCTCATGTCCCTTTCAAGCCACCGTACTTATGAGCCTCCGTATAAAGGGGACTTCGTGTCCTATTATACAACACCTGCCCTATGGGCGATTCTTGAAAAAAAAATAATAATAATAATAATAAAACTTTACTTGTTAAAAGCCGACCATGGAGTAATGAAGAGACAAACCGGAAGACCCAGATTCTAGGTCGTTTTAACAGAAAAACAGATATCAGCGGCATACATAGTATGAAGAATTTCGAGTTCATTCTACAGCGAGCAAGTGTGTGTATTTAATACACACTGAATTACAGTGAAATGTTCAAAATATCATTTTAAAAATATAAAAGCAAAAATATATTTAGCTAGATCTTCCGACGCTTGCGCTAGATATCTCCTCTACAACCATTCCAATTGCAAATAAAGCATTTATTCACTCAACGAACAAGAACAGACTGATCAGACACCGACGGCAAAAAGTGTTTGTTTTGAATAATAATTAGGTTCGTTTTTTACCTTTCATCACTGAAACTCCACAACGAGTTTGACGAAGCGTCTGCGTTGTGAGGGCAACATTCCTGTATTGTGACGTCATTTTTGACCCGATTCTGGTCAAAGAAGCTGATAGTTGTGCATATTTGTCGCTAATTACGCATGGAATTATTTCGACCAATCAAATTGAGGCTCCAGACGTCTCTTACCAGAGCCTTCGATTTTTCGTTAGAAAGCTGAGAAGGGTCTGGGGACGAGAATGCGCGCGGGAAATGACAAATAGATTTAAAATTTCATTGTTAGTGAACTCGTGAACGGTAAATAGA
>JAUJYZ010001136.1:122500-364894 GCA_033675265.1 Actinostola sp. cb2023 | reverse complement strand
TAAATATTTCTACCAACTTTCCCGCTCTAAGGGGAATTTTCGATTATTTAATTACCCATAATGCACCCGATATATTGATATTTCGTAGCGGCCAGAATTTTTGAAAATGACTGTACATACACAAATATAGTTTCATCTGGTCTTAGAATACTGTAACCATTCTCCTATCTCCTTAGCTATCTGCACCTGTTTATTTCCAACAAAATAGGTGAGATGTGATCATACATGTATATATACATTGTAGATGTATATATTTTTTTGTAATAACATAGATTATCAGATTTGGTTTTCTTTTTTTTCCTTCTAGAACAGTTGCCAACAGAAATAATTTTATAACTAAATTATTATTATTAGCAGACATGCTAATTTGGGGACACATTGATACAATAATATTACAAGTTCGAAAAAATTTCAACCAGATGTCAGCTTTCACAGGTGTACCTAAATAGTGCAGTCAATTGGAACCTCAATTTTACGAACTCCTACAGAACAAAGTCACCGGTACAACGAAAGAAGGATATTCTTCACCCTGACGTAATTAAGTTAGAGTAAAAAAATCTACATGTATTGAACAGAACCCCGATATAACATACCCTCGATATAACAAACCAATTATTTCCCCATCCCTTAGCACTTCGTTAAATCAAGGTTCTGCTGTACCAAGTGGATTTAAAATGATGTGAATAAAGTCAAATGTTACCAGAGTGGGATCTACATTCATTCGTAGCGCGTCCATGAGTGAGTGACACTATCTTTCAATTTCAAGCTCCAAACTACATACACTGTCATCCAAACCAATCAAATGTTGATTCAAATATCTCAGGTGGTAATAAAATCACTTTGAATTAATAAAAAATGACATTGGATTGAAAACTTTCTTTGACTTATTGTCAAGTTTGCAAAGACCTCACTAGGCTGCATGGAGTGATGATGCGCACAGTACACAAAGTTATCTTGCATGTCTTTTATTATTATTTCGGAGAAGCAGCAGAGAATCTCTTGTGTTTGGGTTGAGTGTCTTCTGCTTCTTGTTCCTGCAATCCAAAAGTCATTTGTAGTAGTCAGTGAAAGCATGATATAATGATTGATCAAATTATATACAGCATAACATGCAGGGTCTAGGGGTGGATCCAAGAAATTTTGAAACAGGGGACAACCTCATGCGACAGTCACTACAATTCCCATGGCTCCAAATGACAGATTCTAAATTAATTTGAATGAATGAAAACCTAACAATCGACATACACTGTTTACAGATGAAAGGCAGAGGGGGAGGCATGGCCCCATCAGTTCCCCTAAATCCGCCCATGGCGTCACAGTTGACTTACATATCCTGGGAACTTGTATGATACTCCAAGCTTCTCCAAATTCTTTCTTTTTCGACTTTGTTTCTTCAGTAAATTTCTGATATTCTTTTCGTGTTCCTCCTGAGTTCGCTCCTACAATATTATTGATGACCATATGAAGCATTACTTTGACAAAACTAATAAAATACCAATCGGTCTTTGAAGGAATTAATTGACGCTAAGGCTCAAGAGATGATCAGCAACCAAACTTGTACATTCACAGGGAAGACTGCTGATTGAGTAATGGCTACACAAAGTTCTGCGTGTACACATTAATTCCTGTAACGAGGCAACCGAATGCCATGAACTTGATCCTATTTTCTTTGCATCAAAATATTTGGCAACATAATCAATTCATTTGGTTAGAAAAGAAAGGATGCTTACCTTATTTTGCTTCTTTATTTCATTTTCTCTCCTTGGAACATATTGGAATTTCCGATTTGATCCTTTCCATAGTCTTGGATGGATCTTCTCTGGGGATACAACTTTACCTGTTTCAAAATTTCAAACAATTTTATTACACACAATCATCATCATCATCATAAACATCATCATCATACTTGTAAACATCATCATCATAAACATCATCATGGTAAACATCATGGTAAACATCGTCATCATAAACATCATCATCACAAACATCATCATCATAAACGTCATCATCATAAACATCATGGTAAACATCATCATAATAAACATCATCATCATAAACATCATCATCATAAACATCATCATAAACATCATCATAAACATCATCATCATAAACATCATCATCATAAACATCATCATCATAAACATCATCATCATAAACATCATCATAAACATCATCATCATAAACATCATGGTAAACATCATCATCATAAACATCATCATAAACATCATTATCATAAACATCATCATCATAAACATCATTATCATAATCAACTTTAATGTCATCAGCATCATCATACAGTACCGATCGAAACTAACCTCAAACCGCGTTTGTTTTGCGTTAACTCCAAACGAACACAAAGTTTTCCAGGGTTTGCTTTGCGTTTGTTTGGAGTTAACTCAGAACAAACGCGCGCTCGAGAAGAACAACGTAAACAAACCCGAGCCGAAGGTCGAACGAATGATGTGAATTACAAAGGAAACTAAAGGAAGATTTCTGGTTCTGAAATGTCATATTTGGACATATTTGGACGGAATAAATTGCAATTTCTCAATAAGGTAATGTTTTTTCTTGATCTTCGACTGGTACATTTAACTTTTCGGACTTTGAAGAGCAAACTTTGCGAAGCCATTCGCTACGATCCGCCATTGCTCTCTTGTCATCTGATTAGCGGCTTCTTTGTGTGACGTAACGTGACACATCTCGGCGCCAAGTGTCTAGTCGATGTCTAGTTGGTTGTGTTCCTTTCATTCTTTGCGAAAACATCGTCATCTTTTATCGAAAATGTCTTCGAATTCACGTCCTCTATCAATGAGATTTCGACACAGAAATCGCTTTTAGTTTCGGCTAACTTTGCTCGCATTTAGTTTGCTGAAGTGTGTTTGATTTTGTGTATTTTGTGTGTGCATTATTTTGTACATTTACGGTAAACTGTACTGAATTTCTATTACATTGTAAATATATAACGATGTTTGAATGCTTTCGAAAATGAAATCCAATCGAGTTTAGAATAGAATAGTTTACTTTGCGTTTGCTTTGCGTTCATTTAGTAAACGCTAAACAAACGTAAACATCGGCAAGGTTTGCTTTGAGTTTGTTTTGCGTTAACTCCAAATGCACGCTTTGCGTTAACATATGTTAACTTCGCGTTTGAGGTTAGTTTCGATCGGTACTGTACATATATTTATTAAATTACTAAACACTGAGAAGATATATTGGATGATAATAATAATAATAGCAATGCAATCATACATTTAAGCACTCTTCCAAACATTATATAGTTGTCCATGGTTTCTGCAGCAATTTTAGCAACTTCATCACACTCAAACTCAACAAATGCATATCCTTTCGACCTTGCAGACTGCAAACACAAGGTTAACAATATTAATAAGATGTGAGGTGTTGAGACGCACCAATCAAATGCACCGGTTGCCACTGAGCTGAATTATTTGACATTATTCAGTCAGGCTTCCTGTGGAAGGCCCAACTCTAGAAATGCAGTTTCGTCTTTGATCTCAAATGTGAAAGTGGCTTCGAATGCTTGTGCACCCTGTGCCAGCCGCTGAGAATCGAAGTTCTTGCACATATTCGATGACCCAGTCAATGACTAAAAATAAGGAGATTTTTAACTCACTTATTTTTAATTGCACAACTGACACAAAGATTGAAATCTAAACGAAGTCAATGTCTGTTATGTAACTCCAATCAGACCACAAGACTCTGTCAACACAGGTAGCCCAATCTCTGTCAGTGTTATAAGCCATTTTTAGACCAAATTAAGATTCGTAGAATCATAAACATTATGACTCATGTGCGGTGCGTAGTAACCCTGTTTATATGAGAGGCATAACCGTAGTGCTAGGATCTTCCTAGCAATAGGGGGATTAAGTTACATGATAAAACTAAACCAGCCAATCTCATGATAGAATTTTAGCACCTGGATTTATAGCGGTACTTGCCATACAAAATAGAGTCGTACACCGCAAGACAGTCGAGTCATGCTCGAGTCGTACAGTGTTTGCTTTGTCCTATTCGTTCCCCTACCAACCTTTACACTTCTGGACAGTCTCACTCGATTCACTGATCCAAACTGTTGAAAAAACCCTCGAATTTCATGCTCATAAAAACCATGGGGAATATGTCCAAGGTAAATAACACCAGGTGTAAGGTCTTCGCTGCTGTCCTGAAATAACAGAGATTGGCTTACTAACTATTTCATAATGACTTTATAGTTAAAAGTTAAAACAAAGTGATAGATCGATCATGATTCATGTCGGAGTTTAAAACCAATAATTTTAATATTTTAAAACCAATAAATCATCCACATAATTGACAGTGATGTGTAAAACATACCTTGGGTTTGATTTTTTTTACTTTCTCTTCAAATTCTTTTTGCTTTTCGGAGTCGAGAGCCAAAGTTTCGTTCGAATCTTTTTTGCTTTCTTTGTCCGCCATCTTGAATTTTACCACGTGCATGTTGTCTTGAGCCCGCAGTATAATCTACACGTGGTTTTAATGCCATAGTAACGAACTGGACGACTTCACAAAATTAAATGGCGAAGTACCTCAATGCTCAAGCATGCATGCAGACAATATTTGAACTCCCATACATGAGGTGACAGCCTGCTCAGATACATACAGTAGAATTTTCAGTAGAACTTTCGAGATATTTACAAGACACCAATAATATTAGTCAGTACCTGTTTATAGGAGGGTCTGCAATAGGGTCCTTGAATCCCGCTATCCCGACATGTTTTTTCATTCGATCCCGCTTTCCTGCAATATTTTTTTTCAAATCCCGATCCCAACATGTACATTTATTTTGTCAGATCACGCACCATAGACTATATATATTATAGACTGATATACGATCCATTGTGTGTAATTACTATAAACTGGAATGATCACAAATTCGCTGAGTCTATTCAACTAAATTGGATTTCACTTTTCCTGCAACAAAAAATATTCTTGGGTATGACACTTGTCCCAGTGATATATTGAAAGATTCATAATGATTATTGCATGTTATAATTTAAGAGCAGGAGAATTTGATACTTTGAAGGGTCCCTTTGATTGTTTAATTACATCATGATCACACCAATGCATTAATTATTAATTATATATATTTATTATTCAATTTTCATACATTGTACAAATTCCGATCTTCTGGTTGGTTGATTTGTACCACGTGACGCGTGGTTATGACGTGACAACCGTGGCAACGTCATGATCGTGGTGTAAATTCTATACACCATGGCTTTTACACCACGGTATTACAAACCTTTTATAATCTTCATTGTTCCCATATATTATTGTACTTTTCCGCCAATTTAATTATTAACAAACTTATTTTGTATTGTTAAAGCGAATTGTCATTTAATAAACTATCATTTTGAGTGACTTGAGTCTAATGATCGACGCCAATAAATGTTGTACTGACAGTATTAGCTTGCCTCAGCAATGTATTCAAATTGATTAATAAAAATGTTAACGCTCTCGTTGCTTGTGAGTTATCGAGATTTTACCTGCACGAGTTCACTAACAATGAACGAGAAATTTAAATACTGCACTTTGCGTAGCCGAAAGATTCATAATGATTATTGCATGTTATAATTTAAGAGCAGGAGAATTTGATACTTTGAAGGGTCCCTTTGATTGTTTAATTACATCATGATCACACCAATGCATTATTAATTATATATATATAGACTTTTTTTTCACTAATCAACTTTAATTTACAATATCTACTATTAGTTTATAGTATAAACTTTATACAATAATTAAAATAAAGAAAGCAACTTATATTACAGTGAGGACACACTAACCGGGACCACTTGAGCAAAACTGACCAATCAGATTACACCTGAAAATAATCACATTCCAACAAAAGTCATCTGCGTCAATCATCATTATGACTATAATGCTGATTGGCCCAGACAACTTTTGTTGGAATGTGATTCTTTTCAGGTGTAATCTGATTGGTCAGTTTTGCTCAAGTGGTCCCGGTTAGTATGTCCTCACTGTAATCGATATAATAAAATGTTCGAAAAGCGCCTCTGGAACCAGGGTACGGTTAACATACTTTTAATGTCATATTTCCTTCAGCAGTATAAATACATTCATTATTTACTTCTTTTAATATTAAATATATTATTTAATATATACTCAGTCTGTAATATAATACAGAGTGAGAACACAGTTTTGTAAGTCATCACTTGAAATTTGAGCTTTGACTTAATTATTAATAAATAGTTATATCCATAGATTAAATGGCACTTTACAATACAGTATTCTAAATACAATATTAATTGAATAAGATCAAATATAAATATCTATATATTTAGCATTTATATTGCACCATTTCTGAATGGCGCTTTAGAATTCGTATTTGAAATATAAATACAAAATAAGATAATCTAAAAACTTTATATGAAACTATTCATTCAATTCCAATTATTGGAATAATGTGTGTCAGTAAACATTTTCACAGGCAGCCCCAACTCAGTTTCTCAGGCTAATTGTAATAAATTTATGCATGCATGTTTTGATGGGTTTCCTGTGGTAACTATAGACTACACAGGATAAGTTTATAGGTTCAGGGACGTTAGCCGCCAGTACACTGGACCACTTATCAAACCGGCGGGTCTATAACGCAGGTAGCAGGTAACAGGTAGCAGGTAACAGGTAGCAGGTAACAGGTAACAGGTAACAGGTAACAGGTAACAGGTAACAGGTAACAGGTAACAGGTAACAGGTAACAGGTAACAGGTAACAGGTAACAGGTAACAGGTAGCAGATAACAGGTAACAGGTAACAGGTAGCAGGTAACAGGGAGCAGGTAACAGGTAACAGGTAACAGGTAACAGGCAGCAGGTAACAGGTAACAGGTAACAGGTAGCAGGTAACAGGTAACAAGTAACAGGAAACAAGGGAGGGGAGGGGTGAGAGGAAGGGGCTATCGGACACTCGATGTCATCACTGTGCGTCATCGTCAACGTCACGTTCTGATGACATACACCATCAACTACAATAAAATGTTTCCTTGAACCGATATTGTATCAATTTGGTCAATGGGGTTTGTTGGTAAAGGGATTGAATGTGATAATACACAGTCTGGCAAATAGGTAAGACCCCCCTAACGGGGTTCCACTGTACATCCTGTTGGTATTCTTGGTTTTCACATGACGTCATCAAAAAGCTAAAATCCAAACTATTCACCTCACAAAACTGTTTGTTGGATATGTTGTTTATATCGTTATAAGAAAATTCTTACCAAAATAATATTGTAATTTAGATGTTTGGTTTTCGTTTTATTGCGAGTCAAATTCTGTCACGCAATACAGTCACGCATTTTCAAAATCCATAGAAATAGGAAAATTCGTTTGAAATAATACGATTTTAACTTAGTAGATGATGGGTAGCTTTATTTTGATGAATATAGCTATTGAAAACTTCAAGTATTTGCAATTAAACATGATTTTCAGTTTTCGTGATTTGGCCGCCATGCGATGCGACACCAACATGGCGGACCCATACATTTTAACTAAATTATGAGCATAAGCGATCGCTCATATCTTCGTATCTAAAACTTCTTTTAACTAAAGCTTCGGCTGAGATATATGGTTTTGGCTGCTCTTTCGGCCTATGAAGGTTTTGTTCTATATAAGTCCTGGGAAAATTTAGTAACATAAATCAACACAACAAATTTGGTAATGTCTTCAATTAATTAATTATTATTATTAATTAGTTTCTGAAAAGAAGATCAGTAAATAGATATAGGTTTTGGCGGGATTTTGGTCATGTGACCAAATGAAACACGAAATTTGTAGAAAGGAATTTCGGAAAACTACGCTGGGGGTCCGAATCTGCGTTTCTCTACTAAATTTGCGGTGAAATCATAAACGTGAACTATTAATTGATGCCAACGAGTTTCTTTCAGTACTGGCTGACTTTTTCAGTCTTTTTCAGTTGGCGAGACTAAGATTAGAATCAGTACAAAACCGGAAATGGTGTACTTCCATCCCGTTAGTGCCTGCTGCTCTGGACTGTCCAAGTCCGACGTCACACAGGGAAAACTTGTAGTCAGTGGAGAGGTGATGCGACAACTGAACAACGTGCACAAACGTATGATGTTCATAGAGTTTGGTCTCACCCTTGATTGAGCTCAGTGTCAAATGAGAATTAGAACAATGTTGTTGTTTTTTCATTCACATTGTTACGGAAATTGGCACAAGGCTATGATATTTACAGAGTTTGCATGGTCTCATTGAGCTCAGTTTCAAATGAGAATTAGAACAATGTTGTTTTTTCATTCACATTGTTATCATACTGTTACTGTTCTTTGTTTTCAAAATCTAGTTAATTATCTTCAATTAATTACCAAATTTGTTGTATATATTGATTTTTAATATACCAACAGGGTAATTACTATGTACGTAATTACTACATATCTTGTATATATTTTTGACGATATATTATGTGTGTTGGAATCAAACTTAAAGTGCTACTATGATGAAATTTTGCGAGGTTGATGTTTTTGCATTTTTAGTATCCTGGTCAGTATGTTTATTAACATATATCCAACCCGTTTTTCGTTACGATAAAAATAACTTCCACGAAATGTACAAACTTTGTACAAATTTCGAGCCAGCCATTATTCAAACTGGTTCCTGGCCGGTGACTAATTGTACAATAGAAGTGACGTCAGTTTCTCAACATCGTTCATCGCAAATTCGTCGCATGGCTAACTCGCATGGCTAATTTACACGCATCAACACTGCCATTTTTTGGCGATTCAAGACACTGTTTCTTGTTCAAATGTTTTAATCATGATTAAACTAAAAATACAGTGTAGGGAGCCGTGCAGCGACGCGTTCACATTGAGAAACTGACGTCACAGTCTATTGTTCGCAGGAACACGATTTAGTAATGGCGGACGTATTTTTGCCTGTTTTGAGAGTCCAATATTTCACTCCTTTATTCTTATATCGACTTAAAAACAACTAAAACTGCTATCTTGGAGCTTAAAAGACTATTTTACGTATAAATTATTTATTCAGCAATCATACGAATTTCGTCATAGTAGCACTTTAAGATAGTTGGACGTGATCATTAATAAAAAATTACAGGTAAATTTACTAACCTGAAATTGTCAGCCTGCTACCAGAAAAAAACACTCATATAAAAAACACTCACGAGTCGATCATTTGTATATTATTCAATGATTATGTTCGTTATTATATCATACTGTTTCTATTCTTGCTTTTCAAAAACTAATTAATAATAATAATTAATTAATTGAAGACATTACCAAATTTGTTGTGTTGATTTATGTTACTATACCAACAGGATGTACAGTGGAACCCCGTTAGGGGGGTCTTACCTATTTGCCAGACTTCGTTGCTATGGATGTGTATTATCACATTCAATTCCTTTACCAACAAACCCCATTGACCAAATTGATACAATATCGGTTCAAGGAAACATTTTATTGTAGTTGATGGTGTCATCAGAACGTGACGTTGACGATGACGTCACAGTGATGACATCGAGTGTCCGATAGCCCCTTCCTCCCACCCCTCCCCTCCCTTGTTTCCTGTTACCTGCTACCTGTTACCTGTTACCTGTTACCTGCTACCTGTTACCTGCTACCTGTTACCTGTTACCTGCTACCTGTTACCTGTTACCTGTTACCTGTTACCTGTTACCTGTTACCTGTTACCTGTTACCTGTTACCTGTTACCTGCTACCTGTTACCTGCTACCTGTTACCTGTTACCTGCTACCTGCGTTATAGACCCGCCGCTTATCAAACAGTTTCAATTTATTTACATTTTTAATTATTCACATATTTTTTTATGAAAAACAAAGTTTGAAAATAGGACCACTCAAAAACTGGCAGCTACGGCCTGGAGGCTCCCTGTGTTCTGCACATGTTCCCACAATACCTTGTTGAAAACACATGGAA
Organism: Actinostola sp. cb2023; assembly: GCA_033675265.1. Taxonomy (NCBI): domain Eukaryota; kingdom Metazoa; phylum Cnidaria; class Anthozoa; order Actiniaria; family Actinostolidae; genus Actinostola; species Actinostola sp. cb2023. The sequence goes on along the minus strand of JAUJYZ010001136.1, from coordinate 354,931 downwards.
TAAAATTAATGCATGCAATTCCATCCACATGTGATTTAAACCTTATTCTTAAACTCCGAACTGGCTTATTATTCCATCCAAAAAGATGCATGCATATCAATAATTCATCTTTTTATTTTTAACAACTAAGCCTCAGAAGAAATATGGTTGGGGTGCCTGTTGTACATTGTACGTGTATATAAAATTGCACACATTTTGTCTTGATCTGATTGTTTTTGTGGCTACTCTCCTTCGTAAGAAGAGTAGCCACTATGTCATCGAGTGTGTTAGAGTCGATTTCGTATGAGTGGGAAACCTACGGTACGGAGTTACGGTCACGGTACGGAATCGAAGACATTGTATTCAACCAATCACAGCGCGCGAAATCATTTCTCAACCAATCACAATGCTTGGATACCGCACGATGATGGCGTGATACGGTCACTGCACGGCACGAGCCGTACCGTAACTACTCCCCACTCATACGAAAACGACTCTAGTAATGTCCGTAAGTAATCTTCGGATAGTGTTCGGAACCGATTGATAAAATCGAACACTGGGCGACTAGAACAGCGACGATACCCGACGTTTCTCCGGTGGTATTCAATATGTCTTCGTAGGATTTTCGTGACTATCAGCTCTTTCGGCAGACTGGCCTTCGGCAGTTTCGGCAAGTTATCGGCTAATTTCGTGAATCTCGAGTGGTTGTCGACTTTTTATCGATTGAAAACGTTATCATTCCATTATTATATATTATATATTATATATATTATATATTATTATTATTATCATTCCATGATAATTCCATGTGCTTTCTTCACGCGTTTGTTTGAAGGTAAGTTATTGCACATTATTTACTATGATTCCATGCTATTTTGCATCAATAAGTAGACACAGCTCTCAAGCAATGTGTCAAGTGTTTCTTCGTACAAGTTTTTCTAGGGTTTTTGATGGTCTAAGGACATTATCTGGCCGAATGACGATGACTGAACCGAAGTGTTTGTTTGGCGTCCATGACGATCGATGTGCATCCCAGCATCGCCTGGCGATCTATAACCCTTTCATAGGGTCAAATAAATCCCTCACGGGATCAAATAATCTCAGCAATGAGATCCAAAATGTCTTTCGAGACACAAATAATCCCAGCAATGGGATCAAACATGTCTTTCGGAATCCAAACAGTCTTTCGAGACTCTAGTCATCTCAGCAATGAGATCCAAACTGTCATTATGAGCAAAAATCCCAACGATTCTAACTGTCATGAACAAACTAAACGAACAGTTCACATCAGATTCTGCATGCAAGCATTCATGAGAGCTGTGTCTAAATATGACATGAGTACATTTTGTAAGCGTACCGATAATACTGTTGTTGATGATGTAAGCTTAATATGTATTAGTAAAGAAGATGTGGTAAATCACACACATCAATGCATTCAAAATAGTAGATATTCTAGACCACATTCAAAAGTTGTAACTAATACATGTAGAGTCAGAGATAGAGAACCATCTAGGATTTCATTAAGAAAAGTTATGCAATCATTGAAATGTAGAAAACTGAGAAGGAAGCATAAGAAAATGCTTAAAATGTCAATCCCTGTTTCATCTGTTTTGCATAGTATTGCATCAAATTATAAACAATGGAATATTAGATATACTACGAGACAAGACAGTTTCTACAGTAATTACATGTATTTTATTAAAACTAAGAGATCAACAATGGCTTATAATGTGTCAGAAAAAAAACAAATACTCTCTGGAGATATTGAATTAAACCAAGGCCCTGTAACAAATAATAGTACCTCATCTATAGCTAACCACAGATCTGACTTTGTGTTTAACTATAGACTGCTTCGCCACAGTTTAAGACCACTAGATGTTGGTGGTGGAGGCGATTGCTTCTTTAAGTCTGTATCACATCAGTTAACCGTGAAACAGTACAAACTAGTTAGTGCAAAATAGCACCAATGAAACAATAGAAAACAAAACACATTGCACTATTTAGTGCTAACAAGACGCTCAATGAGCGTACACTCGGGCTTATGACAAGGACAATGTCAGTTGCGTGAGGAGAGACCGGACAATGACTGACAGTTGCGTGACGAGGGAGACTATGTATATATGTGTCGAGTTCATTTGATTTGCTGTTGAGTTTGAGTTGATTTGATAACGTTTTGACTTAGAGTTCAATTGATTTGCTTTAATTTTGATGAGTTCAGTCGTGTAAAGGCCCAGTCGAAAACGCTGAACATCTTTTAGAGTTGGCCCACACGAATCGGCGTATGTGGTTTGTATGTGAGAGCGTATTTAAGTATAACTCTCTCTTTGACATACAAAAATACTATTTTGAACAGCATTAACACAATTAACTGCTTCTGTTAGATTTAAGATGTGACCTCAAGTGACCTCAAATACGTTTAAATACGTACCACAGTGTACCTTCAAGAGTCCGCGGAGATCTTTATCTATGAGTCAGACACAAGTCTCCCTCGTCATTGCGCATCTTCTTCTGTAATAGATCCCTAAAATCTAAGGACGTTTTGATTTCGATTGTATTTTTGCCGTTCACTGACCTGTTTTGAGCGTGGAAATTCGGTTTTAAATAGCTCTACGCAACGGTTCTAAAATTAGGTCGCACTGTTATCTTTATAATCTATCTCTGAAACATTGCAACACGTACAATCTACATGTGTAAGTATTCTGCACGGTTTTCGCTCAACAAGCACATTACATCACTACCTTGCCTACATGTTTGATGCATTAGTCTACGGCGCGCGGGCTCTTGCTCGATCGAGCTTTATTGCCATTGACAATATTTCATTGACAATGGATATATGGTCGAGAGCAAATTAAAACAAGACGCTCAATGAGCGTTTACTCGGGCATTGTGAAAAGGCAAATTTCAGTTGCGTGAGGAAGAACCTGAAAATGATTGCCAGTTAGTTGAAGAAAAAGCATATTCATATCTATTTTTTGGTGTGCATGGACGTACTATCACAAGCAACAAACATGGCATAGCGAGATCTTACATGGTTTATTGTATTCAATTCATGATTATTGACATTCAGCTTAACTTGTACTCTGGCTTCAGATATATTTACAAAGGTATCTATAGCACTTAGTCTATTTTCAGTCAAACTTGCTTGTTCACCTTGATCGTTGGCCATGACGGTATGAAGGTGATAACGACGGTATATGCACTCCGTTAAAACTCTCTCTTTGATATAGAAAAATACTATTTTTAACAGCATGAACACAATAAAAAATATAAACAGAATGTAAACAAGGATTGACTTCATTTTCGCCTCAGATTTGTGTTCTTCTTGATGCCATTTCAAAGTTGTTTTCTCACCTTTGGATTTGTCCATTTTGGAATCACACTTCTGAATCAGTACATCTGGCTTCAAGTTGTGGTATACATGCTTGGCTAGGCAGTACTCAGTTGAGTTCACATTTAAGTCAACATTAGAGTTCATTTGTATTATAGTTCTTGAGTTCATTTGATTTGCTTTTGAGCTTGAATTCAATTGATTACCTTTGGACTTTGAGTTCAATTGATTTCCTTTTGATGAGTTCATGTAAAGGCCCTTTCCAAAACGCTCAACATCTTTTAGAGTGGGCCCACACGAATCGGCGTATGCGTTTGTATGTGGCTTGCCTTGAATACAACATAATTTCACTTCTGCACAAGCCAACTGCTTCTTTCAATTCTAGTCTTCGAATACGATGACTTAGCAATATCTCAGTATCTGCCCTGAGCGAACAATAACTATTTGACACGTTTGTGACGATATTAATATATGCAACCTCAAGTGACCTCAAGTACGTTAAATATGTAATACAGACATACCTACACGAATCTCGTCACGCAACTCTCATTGTCATATTAAATACCCGACTATACGCTCATTGAGCGTCTTCTTCTTCAACAGATCCCTAATCTCTAATGACGTTTTGATTTTGATTGTATTTTTGCCATTCACTGACTTGTTTTCAGCGTTTTTTCAGTAGATTTTGTTTAGATAGCTAATATCGCTTTGCTTGCTGCCTGACTGTCGTCACGCGCTAAACTGAAACTCCGGAAATACTTCGCATACTCGTCATTTTGAAGCCGAACAAAACTACTACTACCGAAATCCGCATTTTCTAACTCGGGCGGCCTGCGGCCTGGGCCCGAGTAATTAAAGTTAGCACTGTTTCATGGTTTTAGTGTTTGCACTCTACCATCTGCCTATTTCACGAACTAAATATGTTACATTTATATTTTAGTTGAAGGATATGTGCATCAAATTAGCCCCATAAAGACAGCAACAAACTCCACTGTCAATTACTTTGATTGCCATGTCCAAACTGATAATCAAAATACTGTCCGCTTGGTGTGTTACTCTCCCAAAAAGCGAGTTATTCTCCAACAAGCATGGGAAAAGAAATCACCTGTGACAATCTCTGAAGCCAGACGAAATACTAACAAACGATTTTGCACAGACAAGGAAGAATATACCATTGCAAAAACATCTAAAATTATACCCACTACACTACATTTTCCCTTCAATGAAGATTGTAATAGCCACCTGTACACCTGTAAAGAAGCTTTAGAGGCTGACATTTATGAAAGAGTAGATTTAAAAGGAAAAGTAATGCTTAAAGGTGAATTCAAACAAGCTATAGTCCAAAATGACATCTCAAGATACAAAGTAGACTGCATGATAGCTGATCATACTGAAACCATCAAAATTGTACTATGGGAAGACACCATTGAGAAAATATCCACGGGAAAATGCTACCTATTCAAGAACTTAACAGTGCGTATATTTGACGATCAGAAATTTGTTAATACCAATGAAACTACTATAATTAATGAAATTGATGAGTTGCAGAACATAAATATGGATATACCAGAAATAAAAGATCACATCGTCTCAGGAGAACGCATAGGAATTGATACCAAAATAACCTCGTGCTGTCTTGTATGTAATAAAACCCTAAACGCTGATACCACAGAAGAATTCATTACTTGCACTAATTGCAAGATAATGTCATTGCGTTCGATGCTGAAAACAAAAATAGTGTGTCAAGTGATCATTAAGAGTGGAAGCCAAATATCAAACTATACTTGCTTTAACGATGCTATAAACAGTCTGCTATGAAAAGTAAAATATGGTAAGCCTCTAAGTGAAATAAGTACAGACGACCTTAAGAAAATAGTATTGTCATCTGGTCAACAGACATTTATGATTGACAAAAGTGCCAAAATACTAGCACAGTTTCTGTGATCAATTTAGCATATTTTGCACTTGTATAATCTAATTCGTTTCTATTGTTAAACTTTCATCAGTACATTTTGTCTTGTTAAAATCCACATTACGTACTTATGAGCAGTAAACTATACTTGAGTTCCGTTATTGTTTCAAGCATTATCTAAAGATACATTACTAGAGTACAAACACTAAAAACATACAACACAAATAGTCGTACATGTACTTACTAAATAGTAACAATTCTATTGTCTTTGTGTAATCAGTACTAAATGTATTTAGTACTAATTAGTGCTAAACATTGCATGGTTTCAGTGTTTGTACTCTCTTAGTTACAGTTATATCATTGTTATATATGTTCTCAGATAAATGATTGTTAGATTACCAACTGTTTTTCTTGATTAAACTGATTTGAATGACATTTGTTTTCGTAGTTATTCTCTAATCTAATATATATAACATTCGTGTTAGACTTGTGAACACTCTTTATCAAACGTTTATTTTTATTTTTGTTACACCAACACCACAACACTTTTTCTTTCTTTCATAATTTCTTTCCTTCATTTCTTTTATTCATTTGATCATTTCCTCATTTATTTTCTATTCATTTTATTACTGGCTATACAGCAGTAGCCACATGCAGTCCTAGACTGCCTATTTTTTGTATTTGCATGCATGTCCATGATGATTCTGAGTACCGGTAGTGACTTCAGTTTTGTTTTTGTCTCAATCAAATACTTTGCAAGTGAAATTTCCCAGGGGAACTTCCATACCCATACGAAAGTGACGGGATGCTCATCGGAAATTTTGAAAATGACCCCTAAACTGGTACCAGAGTCTCTTCCAAGTGGGTGTGGCATGAAATAAAGTACCAAGTCTAAAACAATCAAGTACCGGTATATTAATATTCCTTTCCATCTTGCAGTTAATTTGCAATTTATGCCTCAGAAGCTTCAATTAGTGGAAATTTTGAAAATGTCCCCTAAAATGTTGTGTCCAGGGGTGTGGCAATGAAACTATTTTAACTCTATGATTCAAGAAAAGCTACATTACTGTCATTCTGGCTTCCATTATCTAATCTCGGGTATCTTATGTACTGACAAACACCCTAAAAGGTACCGGCTAAGTATCTTGTGGACCTTTAGATTTGGGACACCCTAAGTGGTACCAAATTGTGGATCTGCATGGACCCCTAATAAGAGATACATGTACAAGCATTAATCCCATCATTTTATAGCCACCCCCAGGGGTTAGGGGATCAAAATATAATTACTGAATATGCAACTGTCATTATTTTATTTGCTGGCAGACACCCTAACAGGTACTGTTGGTGTCCTGTAAATATCTCGAAAGTTCTACTGAAAATTCTACTGTATGTATCTGAGCAGGCTGTCACCTCATGTATGGGAGTTCCCCCCTCCCTAGAAATATTACATCCATTGGCTCCCCCCCCCCCCCCCCCCCCCCCCCAGGGCAATATTACATCCATTGGCTCAGACATGAGGTCTATTGATTCTCTGTCCAGCATTCTCTATATAGATGTTTACCAAATTCCATTTCTGCATGGAAATACTTGGTTCTTTGCCACCATTCATCAATGTGATATGTCTTGAGAGCATCGTAGAACTTTTTCCAGTAGACTAGAGACACCTCTCGTAAATTTGTAATTCCTTGGTCAAAGCTTCTTGCTTCATCTCTGCTCGGACGACATTTAACTCTCCAAGGATTCAGCGGAGGGCAGCAGACAAAATGGAAGGCTTTCATGGGATAATGAATGATTCTACGAACATTGTATGCAAATGGTAATGGCTTCCACCGGTCATGATCGGCATAGTAATGCCATAATAAAATTTGGTCATTAGGACAATTATTATCCCTTGCTATTGTGTGCCACATGTTCATTATAGAGTGATAATCGTCTGCGTCTGGCCGAAATACAATCAAACCAGCATTAAAACATGGATCAACTATGCCTGGTCTACTACAGTAAGCCGTTGCAAAGTCTGCTTTCACTTCAAAGAGCTCATCAATGTTGCTTAGCAACATATAATCAGGGTCTGCATGCATAGATGATCTTTGAGTACTGCGTATAATTCCAGGCATGGAACCTTGTGTGAGTGCATTTGATTCCTTTACTGGAAGGCACGTGTCCCAAATTACGTTCCATCCATCGGCAATCCATTGCAGCAGCAACAACTTGGACAGTCCATCCTACCTTTGTCAAGGATTCTCTAGTAACCTGGCTCACCTCATCTGATGCCAATGCAATCATGTTTTTGAAGCAAGAAAGTGTCTTAATGGAATGACCGAGGACTATAGCGGGAACTGCATACTCATTGTTAACCAATGTCGTCAGCCACATGCCGTAATCCCCTTTAGATTCACAAATCTTTTCCATGTATCGAATTTGTAATTGATGATGATCCCACTGGATTTGAGCCATCAGAACCATATTGTTTTCTCTCCTTTCCAAATCTTCTTCAACTAGATTAATTATAAGTTTTGCATACTTGAAGGCATAAGTGAGAAGTCTTCGCTTGGAGTAAAAATATATCAATATTATGAAGATAATCAATAGAACGGTGATCAATTTAATTCTTGTCTGGAAGATGTTCATTAATTGACAAAATCAACTAAAATCTTGCATCAGCTTGTTTAATACCTACAAGGAAAACAGAAGAAGAAAATCAGTACACTTGAAAATGACGCATTTATAACGCAATTATTTCCATAATTTCTAAATTGTTGGGCAAGTATTAAAACCTCGACAAACTGAAAAACTACCAAACCGTGAAAAACTACCTCCCTAAAAATACCATCGGGTAGCTAGCTTAAGGTGGAGGATATATTCTACTATTTATTATAGAATACCGGACACACTTTCCCTGCTGACAGTCTTCTTTTCTCCCGGGAAGAGTCTTTCCGGGAGAAAAGAAGACTCTGTCAGCAGGGAAGGACACACTACATATCAACATTGTAATCTAAGAGTAAGAATATAAAAACAAATGATTAGCGCGCACTTCATTTATTATATCGAAATCGAACGGCACGCGATCGAACGTTCGATTTTGATCGATCATCGCGGTGTCATCAATTGCATACTGGTACAAAAGACTTGCAATTATCTCAACTTTAATACTTACATACTCTAATAGAGTATATTTCCGTGCATTGTTTTGCACTAAATAAAAAACAATACAAATATTGTTCGGCATGGTATGGTGTTTGTACAAAATGCGCCATTACAAACCTTTATTGAAAGAAATGATCCAATACTCTTATCAATCGCTATATCACAGCTGTGTCATCCAATTTTCCTCACAATTAAGTAGCTGTTGATCCACTTTAAAACACTAATCCGTACTATTAAACCCACTTCACACTTGTCACTCGAGTTACTCGTAAAATATCTTGCTGGTAGTCAATCCCATCAGCCATTGCGATGGGTATAGGGGTGCCGCTGAGGGTTTGAAACCCTGACCCTGTTTAGGACAAAAAAATCTAAAATACCTACCCTGTCTATACTAGGACACCCTCTATTTTAGGACCCTGTTTAGGACAAAGGACAAAATACACACTGTCTTGCTAAAGACTGGCAACCGTCTCTTGGCTAAATTAAACACAGGATAAAACCATTAGTTAACGACGACAATCGTGCATTGCCATACCCTGTTCAGGACAGAGGCCAAAAACGATACCCTGTACATGTCCAGTGGCACTTCCCCGTATATCCCATATATGGGAGTACCCTTCCTCCCGGGAGTCGAGGGAGGCTTCATTTTTGTTTAAAAACTGTAGAAACATTTCTTAGATTTCAGTTCATTTACCCCAATATTCACCCCAGGGGGTGGGGGAGGGGGTGAGGGATGCTCGTCGTACCTTTTAGGGTGTCTGTCAACAAATCAAATAATGACAGTTGCACATTTTAATTATATTTTGACCCTCTAATATTTGTTTTGCGAAGTTTGCGAGGCATCGCAAATTAACCGCAAGATGCAAAGGAATTGATATACTTATTGTTTTAGACTTAATTGCTACCTCTTAGGGGTGAAAAGTATTTCATGCCACGCCCACTTTCAAGAGACTACCCGTTTTAGGGGTAGTCTAACATTTTTGACAAGCATCCCCATGACCCATCACTTTTGTATGGGAGTCCCCCTCCACCAGGATATTCACTTCTTATTGATGAAGTGATTTTCAAAATAAAATTAGGCTTATTGCACTATACCTCAACCCCTCCCTCTAAATAATGACGACTTCCTTATTAGGCTGTGGACATGTACCAAATTTCCTTGATATTAAAAGCACCCACTCTCGAATAAGCATGAGTACAGAGCACACCATTCCCTCCCTCGAGAAATATGGTATAGTAATAGATTACTGAATATGGCATACAACTTGCATTTTATTACAAAGGTACGGCACATTCCTAAAATAATGTAGTACCATATTAAACTTATGTTTCCGAGTTCAGATCACGTTTATATATTAAGAACACCCCCCCCCCCCCCCCCCTTTGATTAAGCACCCCCCTCCTCCCTCATTTAAGCACCGTCCTTGGCCACAAAATTTCAATTAAGCACCCAATACGGAAATACATTAAATGAGCAGGGAAGTGAAAATTGTGAAAAGTATAAAAAATATTACAGCAAGCAAAAATCTGTCAGCATAATTTAATTTCTCCATGTTTATCCACTACAATATATTGTATATCTTTACTAATAATTAAGTAGCTCTACACTAGTTTGCAACACAGATAAGCAAAGCAGGTAGCCCAAGCTCAATGTGTCTCTAATTTCAAGCGATACAAGGGATCGACTCGACAAAATCTAAAATTTATACCTCAAATCTTGAGTGAGAGCGAGTGTCTTCTTTATGCTCTTGGTTATACTCTGGCTGAGTTTCATTTGTTTGCTTTTATTGATTCAAAGTATAAAATAATGTTATTATTCTATTGAAATTAGAGACAAACGTTGAGCTTGGGTTACGTGCTTGCAACAATAATAATAATACCTGTGCTTGCATTGCTGGTTTGCAATCAAACCGGCCATGTCGATGGTATGTTGGTGGTACAAACAAGAGAACCTAATGAGGAATGCTTTGTAATCAGGCACCAACATGACCGCCATGACATCACATGGTTGGTGGTACAAACAAAAGAACCTAATGAATGCTTTGTAATCAGGCACCAATATGATCGCCATGACATCACATGGTTGGTGGTATAAACAAAAGAACCTAATGAATGCTTTGTTATGAGGCACCAACATGATCGCCATGACATCACATGGTTGGTGGTACAAACAAGAGAACCTTAATGAGGAATGCTTTGTAATCAGGCACCAACATGACCGCCATGACATCACATGGTTGGTGGTATAAACAAAAGAACCTAATGAATGCTTTGTTATGAGGCACCAACATGATCGCCATGACATCACATGGTTGGTGGTACAAACAAGAGAACCTTAATGAGGAATGCTTTGTTATCAGGCACCAACATGGCCGCCATGACATCACATGGTTGGTGGTACAAACAAGAGAACCTTAATGAGGAATGCTTTGTAATCAGGCACCAACATGGCCGCCATGACATCACATGGTTGGTGGTACAAACAAAAGAACCTAATGAATGCTTTGTTATCAGGCACCAACATGATCGCCATGACATCACATGGTTGGTGGTATAAACAAAAGAACCTAATGAATGCTTTGTTATCAGGCACCAACATGGCCGCCATGACATCACATGGTTGGTGGTACAAACAAGAGAACCTTAATGAGGAATGCTTTGTTGTCAGGCACCAACATGGCCGCCATGACATCACATGGTTGGTGGTACAAACAAGAGAACCTTAATGAGGAATGCTTTGTAATCAGGCACCAACATGGCCGCCATGACATCACGTGGTTGGTGGTATAAACAAAAGAATCTAATGAATGCTTTGTTATGAGGCACCAACATGATCGCCATGACATCACATGGTTGGTGGTATAAACAAAAGAACCTAATGAATGCTTTGTTATCAGGCACCAACATGGCCGCCATGACATCACATGGTTGGTGGTACAAACAAGAGAACCTTAATGAGGAATGCTTTGTTATCAGGCACCAACATGGCCGCCATGACATCACATGGTTGGTGGTACAAACAAGAGAACCTTAATGAGGAATGCTTTGTTATCAGGCACCAACATGGCCGCCATGACATCACATGGTTGGTGGTACAAACAAGAGAACCTTAATGAGGAATGCTTTGTAATCAGGCACCAACATGGCCGCCATGACATCACGTGGTTGGTGGTATAAACAAAAGAATCTAATGAATGCTTTGTTATGAGGCACCAACATGATCGCAATGACGTTAGGTGCAAACCTGCAAATTACCAATGTGAAAAGAATGATAAGTTTAATCACAAGTTTAATCTTGTGTCTGCCTACATGCCATATTGGGAACTCGTCTGTAACATTGGTCTCTAACACAGACATTTCTCTGTGATAGCCTTCCTGCGTCACTGATAAAGCCTGGTCCTCTCACTAGCGACATTTTTTTTTTGTTGTTGTTGTTGCTGTTGTTGTTGTTGTTACTTATATTGTGTGCTTAGGTCAGGGTAGCCTTTGAATGGGAATTTAGTTTTTCCCTGCCACCATCCCTTCAACATCTTTAGTTTTAGGTTCTTTCTTTGTTCCTTGTATATCTTTTATTATTATTATTATTATTGTATCTATTTTATTTTATGTTATGTTCTATTGTTGTAGTTGACAAAGTGATATTTAAAAAACATTAAACATAAGCACAAACAACATATGCAGACTCAGACAGTCATTATGCATTGCTCATTAAACGGTGCTTGTCTTTTGTCACACCTATTGCATAAATGGTGTCCCGAGTCTGCGTATGTTGCTTGCTTGTGCTTATGCTTTTGTCGCAAGTGTGGACCAGGCTTTACAGTGCATCTTAAGATAAGGCCAGGAACAAGTTAGTGTGGATCAAGGAAAAATGTGGCCGTTTTCCAAATGACTGCTTTCCGAACCGGCCATTTAATTGTACCTTTAACAAGTTTTGATGAATAAATTAAACATTCAAGAGAGCTATGTTGATACTGCTACTTTGAAAATTTTGATTGTTTTCTGGAAAACAGTGTAAACCGGTCTGGATCCGCACCTGAGGAAGAGCAACTGAGAACCTCTCCTCTTGATTGACACAGGAAGCCCAACGACATAGAGATGCATTCGCACATGGCATTATAATGGACCTTTACTACTTGCCTCAATGTCTACCCATTTCAAACCTCTTGCAGGAGCGTAGGCAGGGGTGTCCCAGGGTGCCTACAGGTGAGTCCCCTTCCTTTGGGTCTATTCTTTAAATATATAATATGTTTGAGGAGGGGAAGGGGGGGATTTGGCGGCGAATGATATGGAGTGTGACAGATACCGGTAACACTATTTAGTACTATTTTAGTATTAGTAGAAACCAACTAGCATACTATCATGAATCCTGCAATCTGATTGGCTAACGTACTCACTATCTATTGAGTGATAGTGACTAGAGTAAAAGCCGTATGTTGGTATTTATATTCAAAGGTAGTATGCTAGTTGGTTTCTACTAAAACAATTAGACTACTCGTTCTCGTTTTCTATGAGTTCAAATAGTCAACTCGACGCTACGCACCTCGTTGACTATTGACTCATAGAAAACTCAAACTCAGTCTAATAATTATTATTATTGTTAAATAGTACTATTTCACGGTTATATTAATTGTTTGCACTCTATTCATGAGACAACATTAAGACAAGCGGACAAGGTCTATTGTGTTTAAGTAGCAGCAATTCTTTCAATTGTTTTCAGGTATCCTGATTCGACTTCATCATAAACTTGTTCAAGCTGTTTCTGTCTGTCACCAGTTGACTCTAGACACATGGTAGCGCTGAGTTCCTCGGGAGATAAAACTTTTTTCAACTTTTCAAAATCAGACTTTTCTTTCTGAAATCATAAAATGAGACTGAATATTTAGGATTTCTTTTTATCACCACAAACTAATCAGAGGCATATTTGATTCCATGTGCTTGTCATCATCATCATTATCGTCATCCACATACAGCAGCAGTAATAAAATCAATGCTTCATCATACACCGATTCCGAACATGGCAACCAATTTGAATAACCATTGTTCTTGACTGACTAGCCTCTCATACAGGTGAGAACGCTTTTGTGTTTCCACACGAACACGAGGCTAGTCAGTCGAACAACAGTGGTTATTCAAATTGGTCGCCATGTTTGGAATCGGTGTATGACCATCATAATCACCCTCTATGTTCTGACATCAATAGTCACTTTCACTTTCATAACTACATACAAGAAAGGAAGACAACTAAAATGCACAAGCACTATGTAAACACATCAGTTTTGTTGTTGTTGTTGTTAGTGGCTGGCTAAAGGGTCAGCAACATTCTGTGACAGTCAGGAAAGTTAAGCCATGGTTCAAATTCCTAATGACTTACGATTTAATCGGGAGAGGTGCTTTGGAGTCAGAAAACTGAAAAAACTCCATGTTGCTGATCGTCACAGACTGTTGCTGACACTGTTTCAATCCGATTATCCAATAGAAACCAGGCTGAAATATAATATTATGTCAAACCAGCCAGCATGATGATTTGAGTTGGTTGCACTGACTGCACTGGTAATATGTTAAGTTAGAGGGGTTGCATTAAACGTTTACTGCATATTACCTGGTATGACGTGTTGAGTCTCCGTTTTACATCAAGTCGGTATTCCTTGTATTCCTTGGGATCGCTTCTGTCAGTTGCTTTTAAACGCAATATCTCATACACTCGTCGACACTGCAACTGTTAATATGGTAAACCTGTCAGACGTCTGCCATGCCTTGATATTTCACTCATACTAGTACTATATATACTACTGGGTTTTTGTTATGTTTCAGGGACCTACTGTACAATGACAGTTGAAGAGCCATTTCTTGGCATTTGGGGTGAAATCCCAGGGGGAGTACTCAGGGGTATCAGTGACGGGGAGGTGCGAATGAGACCAAACTTTTTAACCCAAAAAAAAGTCCATTACGCAAAAACAAGACCCCAAAAAAGTCCAACGGCCCAGAACGTAACCCCCAAAAGTCCATTTTTTCTCCGCATAAAATCGAGAATGGTAGGATATCAATGTTATCAACCCCAAAAAAAGTCCTTGCCAAAATCTTTTTATCAAAAAAAGTCCACCAGAAAATTACTAACCCCCAAAAAGTCCCAAGCCACGAATTTCAAACCCCAAAAGGTCTTCGCACCTCCCCGACACTGATACCCCTGAGTACCCCCTCTGGGGGTGAAATAGCTGGAACACAGATTCAAATAGCCTGTAACAATCCTGGCATCCCAGCTCTAACAGAATTAAACCCTGTTACTATAAAGCTTAACAGGAAAAAACCCTGCTTGTCTATGTGTACGGAGGCTATGAGTACCTTATTCAATTTCCTTGCTTCTTGTGCCTCAGTAAATAAGGAGTTAGAAAAACCTTTCTTTATATTATCAGGTTCAAAGCAGTGTAGTTTACTGCACGCCAAGGCATCTACATAGTCTCGTAGACGCAGAAATTGTTCCGATGGCTCCTCAACTACAATGAACAAACAAACAGATCAGTCAATCATCAGTCACAGGAATTGAAACACGGCTTAGAACTCTTCTCACCTGTGATATCAAGTACCTTTGGGTCTTGAATGTAATGTTCCTCAACCATACGCAGCAACTCAGCTGTTATATAAGTCAAGCAGTAGGTATATTAGAACAGTGTGTGATGTATTGTTCCTCAACCATATGCAGCAACTCAGCTGTATTAATCAAGCAGTACATGCATGTATGTATATTAGAGCAGTGTGTTTAGTTAAGTGTGTGACTCATAAACCAACAGTAATTAAAAACATCATCAAACAACAAACTTTAAGTTAAAATGCAATATAATGTTTAATGTACATTGTATATATAATCTTCAAAAAAGGAATGCATACATGTAGAAGATCTCTGAAAGTTGTAGTGACACAGAGGTATCTATGCATTTCTTTATTTCAAGAGCATTTCCAAAAAAGTATTGTACAGAATATTGCTTGAATATTGCAGCAACACAGAAGTTCATTTCTTGTTTTGAAGAGTATATTGTAATGTTTGAATACAAAGAACTAATGGTTTGTTTACTGTACCTCCATGTCCTTGTTTTTGAAATGGAGGAAGGACAAGCATTTGACTAGAAAGAAAATGATATGATATGCAGTCATGCAGTATTAACAAACATCTTGTCGGCAATAATGTAAGTGGTTTGTACCTTACTCTGGGTCGTATTTGATCTGGGTAGGCATAGTAGTGATACACTGTCACGTAACCAGCAATACTATATTGAACTTCTCCACAAACTTTCTTCTTTTCAAACCTAAATGCAACAAACACTTACTGTTCAGGAGACTATTATTATTTAGCTTTTTATATTGTACTTACAAGTACGTTTTAGCATTTTTTCTTCTTCTTCTTATATTGTTGTATGCCATGTATATATCTTTTTACGCAATTCAGCCTTCTGGCTGCAAAGTTTTAAGTTCAATAAACGATCTATCTATCTATCTTAGCTGTTTGGGATTCCTGTGTAAACCGGCCAAACTGGTTTTTGTCTTGGCACCATTGGCTTCAGTACTTCAAACAATGAGGGTTTATCACGTAATTTCAAAACTCATTGGACAAAAAATGATTATCATAGCTGGAAAGAGCTCATTGAAATTAGTAAAACTGTGAAGTTTAGAAAAGATCGCTTCACAAATTGTGAAGATATGAATTTTCAAAAATCGAATTTTTATATGAAAACCTATGGAAATTTACGCTGGTAGGCAACTCTTGCCTACCAACAAAGGTTTTCATACAAAATTTTGATTTTTGAAAATTCATATCTTTGCAATTTGTGAAGCAATCTTTTCCAAACTTCACATTTTTACTAATTTCAATGAGCTCTTTCCAGCTATGATAATCATTTTTTGTCCTATGAGTTTTGAAATTACATGATAAACCCTCATTCTGTAGTCTCTTAGGTTGCTTTGGGCCTCGTGGGGCCATTTATACAAATGTAGTTTGTCATTAGAAAGTTAATTAAGTTGATTACAATGAAGATATACTCACAGCAAAAAGAAGTGCCACCGTTCATCATCGATATCTATACAAAAGAAAGAAATGATGGTTAATTTTATTCAGCTAAAGACCCTGTGACATGAGACCATGAGCAATAATTATAAAATACATTCAGAAATCTCTGTGATCTGATTGGCTGTTACCCTGTGTTTGCATCAGCCTATGCAAACACGGTAATGACGTTACAGTTGTATTTATTTTATAAAAGAAATATTAAAAGTTTCCATGTTTGCATAGCCTAATGCAAACATGAGGAGGAGTTTGGGAGTAGTCGAGAGTAAAACCGAGCGGCATTTATATTTCTTAATTCAAACATACCTATATATGATGCAGCATCAATAAACCAGAGAAGGAATGTCTGAAGTCTGCTGTGATAGTCTTTAAACTTTGGAACCTGTATGTCTGTCTGAGAACACACATAATATTTTCACTATTACATATAACACACCTACAAAAAATACTCGGTTTTGATTGGCCGATTGACTGTGGGTTTTTTCTTGATACCGTGCAATTAATTAATTGCGCGGTATTAAATAAATTTGCACATGTGCTATTTTATTTATTATTGGTGGTTGTGATTGCATTTTTGCTTTATAAAGAAACTCATATTTTTTGTAGGTGTGTTATTAATAGGAAATACCACTTAGTTCTCGAAGAATTAATGAAAAATACCACTTGTATTTGATGAAAGTCGTTTAATACCACGAGGAGTGCGTACGCATGGTATTTTTCATTAATTCTTCTCGAACTGTGGTATTTCCTATACTAATTACTATGCTAGTCCATCACAAGTCCCCCCTTCCCAGCATTTAGTTAGATTACTCTAACAATCGAAGGGCTCCCTGCAAGAACAGAGCAAGGGATTTGTGATCAAAACCCAAATTCTCCTTTGGAATTCAAAGATTCTCAAGGAGAATTTAGATTTTGATCAGAGATCACTTATGCTGTTCTTGCAGAGAGTCCTTCAATTCGCTGGTTTATACAATGTACCCAGGGTGATCATGAGATAATGGTAAAGTATCTTGCCCAAGTACAATGCACAAACCACTACACCATCAGATCTTGTAGCGTATTACAAATAAGACGCTCTATAAGCATTCACTCGGCGGCCTTCAGCAATGAGCTTTCTGTTTCCTCGGTGGCACAGAGACCATGCGCCTTGGTACCCAGTTAGCAATTCGTGGACATAAGAAAAAGAAAGCCCATTGTTCAACTCTAACTGCCCACCGAGTATACAAGTCCCACAGCATGTACATAATAATAATAATAACACTTTATTTAACGAGGAATTTACAGATAAAGCTATGCTTTTTTCCAATCTGGTCCTCCTAATGATAAATATAAATATATGAACAAACTTCAAATATGATTGATTCTAAATACTAAATACAAAAGGAATACTTACAGAATATATTTCATATTCAATATCATTGCGTTTGTATGTGTGAAGCAGCTTTCCCATTGGCCTAAAACTGCTTTGAGATGGTAACTTAGCAATAAAGTCATCCAGATTACCAATGAACCCTGGGATGTAATAGTAAATAGTTCATGAATGTATGTATATATTGTACATTGAACATGTTATGTATATGTTACAGTCATTTTCGTATGAGTGGGAAACCTATGGCACAGAGTTACGGTTACGGTACGGAATCGAAGACATTGTATTCAACCAATCACAGCATGCAAAATCATCGCTCAACCAATTAGAATGCTTGGATGCTGTCGCCAGATGGCGCAATACCATCATGGTACGACATGAACCGTACCGGAACTACTTCCCACTCATACGAAAACGACTCTATTATCTAGATTGTACATAGTACATGTTGTATGTACATGTATATGCCATTATCTGTGTACAATTATGTATACTTGGATAATGATAATACTGGTTAATATATAATCCAATAGATAATAAAAGTGTCTAGAATCTCGTACCAAGAGAGGTTATCAGACAACTCTTGGTGGACTGATTGGCTGACAGTTGTCTGAAAACAACCTTTCTTGGTCAGTGATGAACTCTCTACTATTATCCTAACCAGACAAACCATTTCCAAGGCCACATTTCAATGCCAACAGTTACAAAATTCAACATGGTTATTAATTAATTAATTAATTACAATAATGTAAAATGAGTATGCACTAAATGATGGCTGACCTGCTGGAAACTTTTCTGCAATTATTTTTAAAACGGAATCTGCCTGAAAAAGAGATGTAAAATAATGGTCTCATCATAACAGCTTTGTCAACTAATGATCCAATGTACTCAATATCAACATTCATGATATCGGTTTTACTTCTAATATCAATAAGTAAATACAGTGGAACCAGGTTATTACGGACACCATCAGGACGAGATGCAGTGTCCATATTAACCGGGTGTCCATATTAAACGGGTATATTTTATAGGCATTTGTATGAGTTTCGATTCGGCCCAGAACAACATGTCCATAATAACCGGGTGTCCGTATTAACCGGGTGTCCATATTAAACGGGTATATTTTATAGGCATTTGTATGAGTTTCGATTCGGCCCAGAACAACATGTCCATAATAACCGGGTGTCCGTATTAACCGGGTGTCCATATTAAACGGGTATATTTTATAGGCATTTGTATGAGTTTCGATTCGGCCCAGAACAACATGTCCATAATAACCGGGTGTCCGTATTAACCGGGTGTCCATATTAAACGGGTATATTTTATAGGCATTTGTATGAGTTTCGATTCGGCCCAGAACAACATGTCCATAATAACCGGGTGTCCGTATTAACCGGGTGTCCATATTAAACGGGTATATTTTATAGGCATTTGTATGAGTTTCGATTCGGCCCAGAACAACATGTCCGTATTAACCGGGTGTCCGTATTAACCGGGTGTCTGTATTAACCGGGTGTCCATATTAAACGGGTATATTTTATAGGCATTTGTATGAGTTTCGATTCGGCCCAGAACAACATGTCCGTATTAACCGGGTGTCCGTATTAACCGGGTGTCCGTATTAACCGGGTGTCCGTATTAACCGGGTGTACGTAAGGCTGGGTTCCACTGTACTCATATCACGGAATAGCATACTCTAATACTGCCAACAATAGAAACATTATACACACTATTAAATAGGGACGACGCGACAGAAAGGTATGAAGGAATTTATACTAAAATAAACCATAACTTCTAATTCTCACCTCAATTCCTTCAAATATTCCATTAACGTCTGAATCACAGGTCATTCCCAAGTAAGTTATGAGACTTCCTGCATGGTAATAGAGCTGGAAATATATGTATATTAAATACAATGTACATATAGCACTTTATATCCCCCCTTTGGACCCATGCCGGGATCAAAGGGATTAATTGCACAACTGACATACAATAGTTCGTATATCGTATTACTCAGTTCATATTCTATGACTATGTCTTGTGTGCTCAGTTGGAAATTCACTACAAAATATGTATTGTACCTGAACTTGTAATCCTTTATAACCAAATATTGACTCACTAGAAACAAAAATAGAATAGCATGATTACACTGGGGCAGGCCTGCAGCTCTTGTGCCAATTGGGTCAATACTATTAGATAAAACAATAGAAACAAAACAATAGAACGAGTAGACAATAGAAGATAATGAATTCTATTGTTTGTATTATCCAATCACAACAGCTCTTCTAAGCAGCTGCATGTCCTACACTGGGTTCTCAGTACCCAAAAGCCCAAAACTCTAATGGCTGAATGGGCATCAGGAATGACAACATTTTTGCAGAAGTTGACACAAAGGCAAATAAATATGTTATAGCCATGCAGGACAGGCAGGTTTTTTCATCTTGACAGATAGTGGAATTCCAATACTAGTTGTCCGCTTGTGCGCAGTATTTTATCTTAGTTCATTATTAAGAATGTACTGCTTAATGACAAGGATAAATGGTGTTGAAACGATACTGACTGGACTACCCTGCTGTTTTATTTGTGTTTAAATAAAGGTGTCTATCTATCTGAAACAAGTTCCAGATGAGAATCAAATCCACGACCTTCCATATTCTAGTCGGATGCTCTACCATTGATCTACTGGGACTCTTATGGTGAGCAAGGTACATCTTAACTTTAGAGTCCCATGACCTTCCACATTCTAGTTGCTCACCATTACACTCCCAGTATTTCATCGGTGTTTCAATAGGCTAGGTAGACGTCTTTCTGGCGGGAAGACTCTTTATTCAGACTATTGTATTCGCACTACTTTCATGCTAACACTCACACGTACTACAAAGTCACATGACATTCAATATGGTTCTATCAGATTACATATTGTAACAATCGGTAGAGCAATCCAATTGCAATAGAATGTGGAAGGTAGTGGGTTCGATTCCCATCTGGAACTCAGATTTTTTTCTGAGTTTCTTATGAAACTTTCCGAGTTTCTTATGAGGCACCAACATAGCCGCCATGACGTCACATGCAATCCAGCAATTTATTACACAACTTGTAATCTTACAGTACAAATACGAGTACAAATATGACAACGTATTACACGTTTTAGAATTCGGACACGTCAATTTTGCGCGCGTGCTCAGTTTGTTTTTTTGCTTTATCCGGTCGCAAATAAAAAGAAAGAGAAAAAGACATTTGTTTTTTGTTAATTTTGTTGTCGTATAATAAACAATTTATTACACGGGTAGTTGTGTAATACGGCTGGATATTTTTACTCGTCTGTTTGTATTTTGACTCGCCTACGGCTCGTCAAAATACAGCACGACTCGTAAAAATATCCAGCCGTATTACACAACTACCCGTGTAATAACCTCTATATACTAAACAATGTAGAGTTAACTATTAACTGAGACACACGTACGTACATACCTGTCCCCAAAAAACTGATGTGAAAATTCAGGGTGGAATTCTTTACCCTTATCAAATATGTCATTCTCTGCTGTCACTGAAAATCAAATCATTTCAATTCAGTAACATGCTTCAGCTTGCATGTGTATCAGGGCACATAAGGCATTGTACAACTGTAAATGTACATAATGCTACAGAGGAACTGTCCAATAAAACATTGTTTAAAGCTATCTTAAAATTATTAATACTAATAATAATTAATAATAATAATTTATTTCTAATAAGGTGATGTCTTGCCATAACGACATCTGAGAAGATGATGGCAATGTCTACACATTTGAAGGCCTCCAAGAACAGTGCAAGTGTCATTTGTGTTTAAAATCTAAATTCTCCTTTGGAATTCAAAGAATAAAAGGAGAATTAAGATGATAAGCACATGTACATTTATTTACATGTGTGTACAGTACATGTACAAAGTACACGTTGCATAATGACTTGATGCTATTGAAAAACACCTCATTTATTTAGAATATCGCCCACTTTATAAGGAAACAAAGAAACTTCTTTCACTGCTTTAGAATTATTCCACGGAATGAAGTAAGCTTAAGCTTATAAATTAAAGTTTATTGCTGGAACGGTAGATATCGAAACTTACCCAATTTAAAACACATTGCAGTATTTGCATCACATTTATACGACGTGAGAAAGTCTTCAGCGGCAGCCATTTGCACTGTGAACAGATCATACAAGACACAGGTCAGTCAGATGGTTTATTGGCGTCGTATTTAAGCACAGACATCGCTTACAGTCGTCCATCTTTATTCACTTCTTGAAGATCTTCCTTCCCGCCAAATTTATGTGCGTTGTTTTCGGTCAGCGTTCAACCAAACTATACCACACCACAGGGCTCCCAGAAAATGTCTGAACAAACATAAATGTTGTTTTTTTCCGCATCGTGCGGAACAAAAGCAAGCTAAAATAAATTCATGGCCAAACAGCGTGTGTCATGTCGTCTGTACAAATTATCATCTTGTGCCATGTCTAGAGCTTGGGCTACCTGTGTCATGAGTAGAGCTTGGGTAGTTTTTGGATAGGGGTGTGCCGCGGCACCTAAAAACCCTGACCCTATTCCGTTTGGAACGAACCAACTGGAAATTTCTGAACCATTTGATGGAATCTCGTGGAATCTCTCTGTTCCAGTTCTCTCAGGGTTCCCACAGAATACATTCCGAATCCAAACCGGATCAAAGCATTAATGGTAAGCTCCCATTCCATCTGGTTTGCTACGTGAGTGGAAAAGTTCTTACCATTATGCATCTGTCACCCCAACCGAATTTTTTGAACAAATGGAAAGCACACATAATTAACGCTGGTGTAGTTGGGCGCGTTACGTTATTGTGAAAACTATACCCTATCCCAGACCAAAAAGGCACCATATCCCTGCAGACTAAAATTGCAAAAACTATACCCTATCCCAGACCAAAAAGGTACCATATCCCTGCAGACTAAAATTGCAAAAACGATACCCTATCCCAAACCTAAGGAGCTCAAAAACCATACCCTATCCCGCGATATCGGGCATGGTAGGTATATATGGCCGCTTATACAGTTTACCACAATCCTTTGCGCGCAAAAAAAACACCTTCTAATTCATCGCAACAGAGAGTTCTGAGAACATCAAAATTTGTAAATATGAAGAGCTGTTACGAGCTTTATTTATGTGAACGTGTCAGTTTGTAGATGTGAGTGTTAGATTCGCAAAGGATTGTGGTTAATTAACAGGCGCCATCTTGTTCTGGATTAGGCTATAGGTCAATTAGACTAGCTTGCAGATTGCATGGCATCCTGAAGACTTCTATCGTTTCCCCACAGCATTAAATGAAAAGAGATTGTCTGATCGAGTAGAGTGCAATTTAGAAAAGCGTGAAATAGAACAAACTTTAAATAGTACTAAATAGTATTATTTCTATTGTTTTCTATTGTTTCATTAGTGCTATTTAGTACTAATTAGTTATTTAGTTTTCGAGCTTTTCTAAATTGCACTCTAACAACTTTATTAGATTTTGTTGTTTAAAATTACAGCATATGGAATACACGGCAATAAATAGAACCGATGAAAGATTCTAAAAATGTTTTTTTTTTACTTGAAACTGGCTAATAATAATACTCTAAACATATTAGTAGAACCATTTCAAAAGCCTGCGAACGTATTGTAGCAACTTGTGTGCGCAATAATTGAGGAGAAGGTGCTGCCTTTGTAATTACATCTACGAATCGCTAGACCTTCGCGTCTTCTCAGACAAGGACGTAAAACCGTAAGCCTCGTCTCCCTTCTTCTTCTTCTCCCTCACTTCTGACTTATACACCTATTTCCAAAAACGCGGACGATCGGACATGCATATGTTCTGCATGAGACAATTGTGAGTTTAGTTTCCAAAAAGCATCAACAGTGAGCACAGCCACAGCTGGCTATGAGCGAAGAGCAAACCCTCAAACATTTTTGAAATAGGTGTAATAAAAAGGAGACGTCAAAGAACCTGTGTTACTTCACAAAGAGCAGGGGATTGTGCGCGGAGGGGAATCCCATATATAAAGTGCATGGTGGGGATGCTCGTCGTACCTTTTAGGGTTTGAAATCCGCGGTTTGGTACCGCTTAGGGGATCTCAAATTTAAAAGGAACACCAAGACACCAAGTCGGTACCTTTTAGGGTGTTTGTCAGCAAATAAACAGCAAATAACATGTGTTTTGCAAAGATTCTGAGGCATCGCAAATTAACCGCAAAATGCAAAGGAATTAAAATAATAAAAATATGCTTCAGTATTATTGTACCTCTTAGGGGTGAGAATTATTTCATGCCACGCCCACTTGGAAGAGACCCAGGTACCTTTTAGTGGTCATTTTCAAAATTTTCAACGAGCATCCCCATTAAACCGTTTATTATTATTATTATTATTATTATTATTATTATTATTATTATTATTATTATTATTATTATTATTATTATTATTATTATTATTATTATTATTACTTTATATAAGGGAGTCCCCCCCCCCCCCCCCCCCCCCGGGGAATTGTGAACCAGTAACAGTCAGGTCTAACTAGAGGGCGGTATCAATTGGCCAGGTCTAACTAGAGAGGGTGTTACACATACCTGCATGCAAGAGACTTATAATTTGTGAATATATTTGCCGTTCCCTAATTAGCTAGCTAGCAATACTCAGCCTACGTATAAATTCGCCTAGTCTTTTCTTCGGGACTATTTTCCTGTCTCCACCCGTGGTGCGTTGACTGTGGTGATGCTGAAAGCTTATAAACCCGAGACAACGGCAGTGGTACACTATGATATTGAGAGCAGCGATGGTGCGCACTTCGTCCTGCAGAATACCCAGTTCAACATGACGAAGCCCAGACACTCCCTTGACAAGAATCTCAATGGCGTCTATGGAGATGTCTGTGGTATTTTTAAGACTAATTTTTGTCAATAATTTGGAATATCTCCCTAGCGTTTTGATACTTTTGTCTGTAATTCTAGTGCACCCAGAAATGTCTAGTGCTTGTAGTTTGGGACATCTCTTGGCTACTTTGACTAAACTCTTGTCTGAGACCTTAAAACAGTGAGCAATGGATAGCATGCTCAACCTTGAGCATCTTGCAATTGCAGCGATTCCTTTATCACCAATCCTACAGCAGTTATCGAGTACTAGAACTTCAATATGATGACACAGGCTAGCAATATGTGCAATTCCATTACTAGTAACTAGAACTCGATCTGATAAGTTGAGTTTCCTAAGGCGAGGGCAATACTTCGCTAGATGTCCTAGCGATAGATCTGTAATCAACTGACAGTGAATCCCAGAAAGATCAACGATTTGTATCGCCGCTGAGTATGATACCACGGCCTCGACGTCACTGTCTTCTACAAATTTCCTTTTCACTGTAGTGCAAAGCTTGAAATCCACGAATCTCCAAAACGTCGAGTCGCGGCAGAGGCGATCCCACCGTCGACACACACAAGAGATGCGCATGCGCTCGTCAAAGACAAGAAAAGAGAAAATCCGCAGCCACAGGACATCGAGAAGGTCGGGAGAGTATTGGACATCTGAAAGTCGTCGTCTGTACGAAGTCAGTGTTATTTTCTCTCTGGTGATTTGCAAAATAAACACAAATAAATAATCACACATATATAATATTACATGCAGTATTAGAAAGTTTGTTTCTATAGCTGTGGATACTGATTTTATTGGCGGGACAATACCGGTTCAGCTAAACTCCCACATGTATTGAGAGGATTGTCGAGTAACGATATGATAGGACTTTATCGTTTGATAATTTGATTTTTACGTATATAAACGTAAGCACAAGCAGAAACATAAGAAACTTGCGTCGTGTGAAAACGGGCCGACGCAAGCACATGAGCGCGCAAGCTCAAGAAAATGGAAAACGTTTGATATTTCCGCCTATGCTTGCGTCAGGCCGGTTTACACAGTGACATAAGGCCTCTTGTGCTTGTGCTTATCCTTGCGTCAGGCTAGTTATCACAGTGACATAAGGCCTCTTGTGCTTGCGCTTATATATATGCTTGCGTCAGGCCCGTTTACACAGTGACACTGATAAGAACTCTTGTGCTTGCGCTTATGCTTGCGTCAGGCTGTTTTCACAGTGACATAAGAACTCTTGTGTTTGCACTTATGCTTGCGTCAGGCCCGTTTTCAGTGACATATAAAGCCTCTTGTGCTTGCGCGCATACGGTTAATAATAACAATAACTTATGCTTGCGTCGTAGTTCCGGTATGCCCTCTTGGTTATGCTAGCGTAGTTGTAAAAACCTACAGGCTTTAGCTGGTATATATGAAGGTGGAACTGCAGACAACGTATATATACACTAGATACCAATAAAATATATTTCAGCTTGCTATATTCTGTACACGTGAAAACTGTGTTGCTGTTTTTTCAGTTTAAGGCAAAACCTTTCTACTATTGTTTCTGCCTAGCTATATACAGCTATTACATACAAAAAAAAAGGTTGGTGAAGGTTTTGTTGCATCTTGCATCTTGCATCTGCCAAGCCGGAAATGCTCTATGGGCGATGTGAATGGAGTCACAACAATATGGACTCTGGGAATTTTCCCAAACTTTGTCTTCGCAACATGGAGCCAGCATATTTTCTTCTGTATGTGCATGTTGACATTATTTATATATGATCCACAATATATTTCGGGCTTGGCATGCAAGATGCAACAAAACCTTCACCAACCTTTCTTGAACTGATAGCTGTATATCACTCGTGGCTTCACAAAGTCAAATGGTTTAGCGAATCCGGCCGGTACGGTAACAGGTTTCGACCTGCTAGTTGAAGGCATGTTGGTATGTTCGACCATGGCGAAGAGGGCAGTGCACTTTGTGCTTAATTATATATAGCTAGAGATCGTTAAAAGGCGGTTATATTGTTTCAGTTGGGAACACAGGCTTTGTGCCAACACTAGAGCTGATGTAAAGATAGAAAGATAGATGTAGAAAGATATAGACTTCTGCAGGAACCAGTTGAAAACAGGTCAGTGGCGACCAGACTAGTCTGTCTTTCAGTATACGTAAAAAAAATCAAAACGAACATTGCTCAGTTTTAACGTGTCAAGTGTTTATATGAGTACTGCTAGTACGACTCTCACACTCACTTCTCCCTACATTCTATATTCTATACACCCAACACTCAACTCACTAGTGGGACACGACTCTCACACTCACTTCTTTCTACATTCTATGTTCTATACACCCAGCACTCATCTCACTAGTGGGGACACGACTCGACTCACACCTCACTTCTTACTATACATTCTATATTCTATACATGCACCCAACACTGACTCATTTCACTAGTGGGGACACGACTCTCACACTCGCTTCTTACTACATTCTATATTCTCTACACCCAACACTCATCTCACTTAAGTGGGGACACGACTTCTTACTCAGTACAT
The DNA here is from genome assembly GCA_033675265.1 of Actinostola sp. cb2023. Taxonomy (NCBI): domain Eukaryota; kingdom Metazoa; phylum Cnidaria; class Anthozoa; order Actiniaria; family Actinostolidae; genus Actinostola; species Actinostola sp. cb2023. Next base: position 327,716 of record JAUJYZ010001136.1, on the reverse strand, counting down.
TCTATATTCTCTACACCCAACACTCGTCTCACTAGCGTTCAGTTTACCACAAGCATGTATCATGCATCTAGTGTGAACTCAAGTACAACATCAACGTATCACGCCAGTACACAAGACCTACAGACAAGTAGCTATATATATCAGAGTGTCACTGTAAATTGATAGTCCATGCACAACCTTGTTTAACTAAGCGGCTTTCCTAAGCTTGATATAGCTGTTAATATGCATGATGCATGCATGACCCGGTGTGTATCCGTATACGAGTGGTTGGACAACTTCAAATATTTGTAAGGTTACTGGTTGCCCTCTTTTGCTGGATTTGCCTCCACACATCCCAACAGCCAGATTCGATGATATACGTAGCGTTACTGTGATTTCCGATGGACATGAGGGAATTAATACCGCAATTTTCGTAACACTAGATTAGTGTCTATCGATATTTTACGCGTACCGCGTAGTACAGTTTAAACTGAAAACGAGCAGGAGTGTTTTATCGGATATAAAACCACGACGCGCAGTTCGACCACAGAAAATCCAAGGTAAAATGTATCGGGCAAATTAGGACGAATCTATATGCGATTGATCGAGAAATCATAACTGCGTGGTACATATTGTAAAGCGTATTTGGGCTTTTAGGAAAATACGCTATATAAATAAATTATTATTATTATCTGTAAATCGGATACAGAATCGTCCTTATTTGCATAGATTTGAACGTGGATTCAGTCTCGGCCAAACTGCTTCGTATCATCAGAATTATAGTAAAATATCCAGTTATATACATCGTTGGATTCGATAAGTAATATACAATATTCGCGTCCGATTTGTATGAGATTTTTGAGATTTTTTACCGTTACCTCAAACTCTGCAAGTACCATTCTCAACTGAATACTGATATGATACGGTTATACGGTAATCAAAGGAGCACTCATACACTTTGTGTCTAATAATTACATTCATCGCCTTTATTTAAGTGCTGACCTTTACCAGATTAGAATATGTTCTCATGTTAGAAGTATACAGAGCAGCAACGTTTAATTTTATATTGAAGATATTTCTCAGTGAAACCTGCAGATTATGGTATATATTTATATTATATATTTTTATATTTTTCTTTTCTTTTCTTTAAATATTTTTTCTCTTTTTTCTTCTTTCTCTCTTGTTTCTCCTTTTCTTTCTTTTACGTTCTTTCTTTCTTTTTTTTTTTCTTTCTTTCTTTCCTTCTTTTTCCTTGGCTTCTTATTTCCTTACTTCGGCTTCTGTGATTCTTTCTTTCTTTCTGTTTCTCTGTCTTTCTGTCTTTGTAGCACTGAACTGACATGATTTAAATCAATCCCTAGTCCATCGTTTATCTATTAAAGACAGTCAAGCCTCTTTGGTTGTACTTCACAGGAATTAGATGATGCGTGACATTTTAACCATGAAACCACTCGGCGAGAAGAAATTAACGTAATGGTAGGTGGTATATGTAAACAACTGAGACAAATGTAGCACGCCTCGTCGCTCGAGAATATATCGCAAGGCTAATATATTACCTGCAGCTGATATACAGGTTACCTTATATCACTAGGTATTGTATTTCTTCACGAAAAAATCTCATAGTTCGATTCTATTCCACCGTTTCACCTACCATTCTAGAACGAACATTAATCTCCTGAAATAATAAGAATGTATTTGTTTGCGCAAAATGATAAACACTTACCTGCTGAGTTTTGCATCTTTTGCTGCAAAATCCAGATATGAATATTGATTTTTCGATGGAAGTGCTCCCATAGCCTAAACATTCAATGCAGATATGATCTCTGCTTTGAGAGCAATTTGACTGACTGTGTGCGTGGAGCAGCCGCGGTGTTCAACGAGAAAGCTAGGAATTCTACTGTATGTTAATGCTGGTTACAGGTACAGGTTTTTTTGGTAACAGCGTTGGCGAGAAGCCCAATCAACAAGTCTGCAGGAAGACAGTGTTTAATCTTGTCGAGGCAAGTCTTGTGCAGGACGAGCCACGTATAGCTTATCAAAATATAACCACAACGAGTAGAAATAATATTACAGACCACTTGAGAGTAGGCTGAAGACGTGAGCGTGTGGGAAATAGCAGTGTATATGTACTAACAATTAAGGCTGAGAGAAAACCTGGCGCGTTTGAATGTCAGATTATAAATTAGCGTTCATCTACGCTTCTGCAGCTATCACAACTATAACTAATTAAACAGTGTCAAACTAAGAAACGTTTAGTAAAATTCCAATTATTATCTACTGTATATTCTGTCGATAGTACGGCATAAAATCTTTCTGAAGGTCGCCATTTATTATCACGCAAGTCAATATATCAATTCAGCGCATAAACGTTTAAGTTTAAAGTCATTAAAATCTAGCGAACAGTGCCACGTCGGTGCATAGCATATGGTGCGTGCAGTATGGCCGTCAGTGTATTGCATATGGTGCGTGCAGTATGACAGCAGTATGGCCGTCAGTGTATTGGTGCATATATGGATCGTCAGTGTATAGCATATGGTGCGTGCAGTATGACAGCAGTATGGCCGTCAGTGTATAGCATATGGTGCGTGCAGTATGGCCGTCAGTGTATAGCATATGGTGCGTGCAGTATGGCCGTCAGTGTATAGCATATGGTACGTGCAGTATGACAGCAGTATGGCCGTCAGTGTATTGCATATGGTGCGTGCAGTATGACAGCAGTATGGCCGTCAGTGTATTGCATATGGTGCGTGCAGTATGACAGCAGTATGGCCGTCAGTGTATTGCATGGTGCGTGCAGTATGACAGCAGTATGGCCGTCAGTGTATTGCATGGTGCGTGCAGTATGACAGCAGTATGGCCGTCAGTGTATTGCATGGTGCGTGCAGTATGACAGCAGTATGGCCGTCAGTGTATTGCATGGTGCGTGCAGTATGACAGCAGTATGGCTGTCAGTGTGGTGCGTGCAGTACGAGCAGTATGGCTGGCAATGCTATATACGTATACATGAAGCCTTTATACATAGTGCAAACACTAAAACCGCGAAACAGTACAAACTATTTAGTGCTAAATAGCACCAATGGAACAATTTTTTTTTTTAAAATAAAATTTTAATATTACCTCTAAAAGACATTGCACTATTTAGTGCTATTTAAAGTTAGCACTGTTTCATGGTTTTAGTGTTTGCACTCTACTGGAGCTTATGCGCACTTTGCAAGTATACCAAGGACCAACGTCTCAAAACTAACGATCAAACGACTCCAACCATAGAACACTTTTATTATTTTATTATCAAAGAAGTGTAATATACAGATAGACTAGACTGTGTAAGTATTAAATAATTTAGAGAGCTCTCTGATCAAAAGCTATTACTAAGTGTACCAGTTTATGATTGTAAATGCAGTGGGATCCCCCAATATGACAATCAACTGATTGGGAAAATACGGTTGTTACACATAGACGTAATTGGTTATCACTTCATGTTACGCGTACTTTGTGCTGGTTAGGGTTAGACGATTATAGTTATAAGGTTATTAGTGTTATCGTACGCGTAACACAAGTATGATAACCTCAACGTATATGCATATCGGTACATCCTTGCCGAAACATGGGAAACGGGAAAAGTGGAGAGATGTTACAGAAGGAGTCCACGGTGCCCGTTCTTGAAACAATGCCTATAGCTACAGCGGTCGACAAAAGTCCACGAACACTTAGCTCTACAGTTCTTTCCCCCCAACTTTTTTTCAAACTGCTGGCTCTGATCATTTGCTAGGCTTTTGGAGGTGGGGGTAGGGGTGTTCGCGATTTTTGGTGCTGTAGTTTCCATTTAAGGTGGTTCCCGCATAATGAATGACCGGTTTTCCGTATTTTTTAACTCGCTCGCTCCGCGTCAATATTGCTTGGATTTTATTGTACTAATTCAACTATTCTGCCTTTGGACGGTGTATTCAAAATTATCATTGTAAGCCGTGTTTGTGTAATGCCAGCCGATATTCAAACGACACTATTTTCACTAAAACTGCTGCCAAGCGTTTTTCCCTCGTATGATTTTTTTTAAACTTCGCGAATGGCCTTTCGAGGTCCCTAGTAATGTTCTGACGAGGTAAGAAGAAAATTGATCGAGCCGAAATCACGTAACAACCGAAAGGTCCAAATTTTGACAACAAAAATATGAACTGGTGATTTCGGCTCGATCAATTTTCTTCTTACCTCGTCAGAACATTACGAGGGACCTCAAAAGGCCATTCACGAAGTTTAAAAAAAATCTTACGAGGGAAAAACGCTTGGCAGCAGTTTTAGTGAAAATAGTGTCGTTTGAATATCGGCTAGCATTCACAAACACGGCTTACAATGATAATTTTGAATATACCGTCCAAAGGCAGAATAGTTGAATTATAGTATTTGTGTTAAGCACAATAAAATCCAAGCAATTAATATTGACGCGGAGCGAGCGAGTTAAAAAATACGGCAAACCGGTCATTCATTAATGCGGGAATCACCTTAAGTGGAATACTAGAGGCCAGTGGCTGGAGTGGATTGGTGAATAGCCCGCAACTTATTAGAGTGTTCAAAGTAGTGTCTCTAGTTTCCATTTAAGCGGAATACTAGAGGCCAGTGGCTGGAGTGGATTGGTGAATAGCCCGCAACTTGTGTTCAAAGTAGTGTCTCTAGTATACAGTCTGGTCTCTCTATACATGTTCTTCGGGTATTGCATATATAGAGAAAGAGCCATTCTTGCGGTGATTTCTCCAATCCCTCCATTGCTCCTAGCTATAGGGTTTTAAAAAAAGGAACTAAAACTATTTCGTAAGGCTAAAAACTCCAGTCCATAGTCGCGATCCATCTTTTGTATTTTATCGAAAGCATTATACATCGCAAGGTAACGTTTTGAATCTGTTGGCCTTCGCAAGCCTGGCAAGTTTACGTTGTAAACACCTGAAACATAAGATAAAGAAACTTTATTAGAGGATCTGAAAAAGAAACAATGTTAGTTAGTACTACTGCACGGGGGGTAACGACCATTTATCAGGATTCTTCGAAGCATTCGAATGAATCGATGCTTTTTCATGGTCCAACTCTTTCACCTAGACAAAGTGTTCTTTGATCGACTGGTTTCCCCTTTTTGTATTTCCCGTTCCTATGCATGGTTCAAAACTAGATACAGCGTAATTACGGTAGTTTATGTAATTTCTATTTGAAGCTATCATTCATTTACCTGTTATATTATTGCCGTAAAGACCCAGGTCCACAGCCTTTTCAAGGTGACCAAGTACCAGGGGTGCAGGGCGATGAAAGGGGCCGCAGATGGGCGTCGACAACAACTTGCCATGTCAGTAGGGCATACTGCACGATTGTCCTACATACACTTGCTGGATGAGTACAAGAGGTTCTGCTGGTTCTGTCCTGCTTACTATGGAGACCTTCTTCCTTCAGTTTATCTCAGAGATAGTGGTATCGCTCAACAGTGGCGCAATCTTGAGAACCGAGGCTCGACACTACCCTGCTTGGACATTAGTACCTTTGGTGCTGAAACGAGAAAAAAAAGGACCGACAGCAACGTTTATTCTATATATGCCCCGTCACCAATCTCGATACTTATACCCTGAAGAACTTTAGCATTGACCACCAAGTCTTGTTGGATTAGTGACTTCGATTGACGTTCTTCTCGAGCCTTAATGTCGTGTATTCAAGTTTACGTACACATTTGAAAATTAAAGGATAGAAGACTTTCAACATGGTTCTCATCTCGCAGGGATGAAGCGTGGTCGACTTGAGGCAAATCTATGAAAAGAGTTGCAAACAACTGAAACGACAAAGAATACTTCCGTTATTAAGAGCTGGGAGTTTAAACGTAAAGCTGGTAAAAAAGATCGATGTTGAAAACATCTGAAAAGAGAAAAGAGACCTCGTTAATAGACCTGAAAGTAAAACACGTTAGTATGACGACGTCGACCGCAACATCTAAAAAGAGAAAAAAAAGTGTCAGTACGGCATTGAAGAAAATGTAGAGTGCAAATACCGAACCCATGAAACACCAGACATAATATTCATGAAACAATTCTGAATGGCTAAATGCAGTGCAATTCATTGGTAATTTGCACTACGAACTTTGTAAATTGTAGAACAAATTAAAAATTCATTGCACTTCATTTATTTTCATGAATATTATTAATTGGTTATCATACGGTTTCTCGTGCAATTAGAGATTAATTTGCTCTAGCGTTTTTTTCAAAAAGTCCAATCTGATTTTGGACTTAATGAAATCACACTCGTTCTAAATAATCCCAGATTGCACTCGAAACCATATGATATACCCGTATACGTATATATACAAATTAGGCCAGGATTGTTCAAAGAGTGAATAGCGCTATCTGTTGGATAAATCTTTATCCACTGGATTAATTAGGAATTATCCAACGGATAGTGTTATCCACTCTTTGAACAATCGAGACACGAAATATATACGCAACGTTAACTTCAGCAGATGTTTCATGGATACAGTGTTTGGACTCTATAACGTTAGTACTTCATGACAAACAACACGCATCATTGGTAACATACATGCAAATGTTTCATGGATACAGTGTTTGGACTCTATAACGTTAGTACTTCATGACAAACAAGGCGCATTCATAACATACGTGTAAATGTAGAACGCGAAAAAATGAAACCCATTCCTTGCATTCGGATCAAACAATTCACGGAACAGTCACTCAAAGCCGGAAAGTACAATAAAATTATAGAATATGTAGCTATGGTGCACACACATTCACGCACTTTGCCGGATACAAGATTCCCATTTACACTACAGTTCTTTTGGTAAGGTTTGGGTAAAATAGGTACACGTACCATGATTTTACCGTAGCCGTACCAAAACATTGTATGGTGTAAATGGTGCTAAAGTAACTACATTATAGAACTACATGCATACACATCTACGTGTCTAATAATGACCCCAGGAAAACTACTATTGAATCGAAGCTATAGATGGTCTCGATGGAACAGGTGTCGGAAACACATGCCTAGTTTGTACTTAGAAAAATAATAAAAAATGATGAGAAATAAAATCTACAATGATTTAACAACAACAACAACAACAACAAAAACATTTCTTTATTTCTTTATTTGGATCTAAATAATAATTTTACATGTATGTACATAACACTAATTAATTAATTAATAAGCAAAAATGCAGACCAACTCATCCAAACAGAAATAACAAGAGTACTAGTCAACAATGCGTCACAGTCAGTCAAATGTCAGGAGACTGGGAATTCGAACGAGAAGGATCACAGCGCGAGTTCTGCCATCCTCCCCAAATAAAGTCAACAAAAGTCAAGCGCAAAGAACTCGTCTTTTGTCAACATGGTTTAGACTAGTTATAAACATAAATATCATTAATTGCCAATTAGCCAAATTTCAATCGTAAATCAATAGATCTTTAGCTTGCCCGAATGTTTTCCCATTTCAGATCTCTTGGGAATACTGAACATTCGTTATTCAAAGTATTTTCATATCAATGTATTTGTTCATGCGTCAAGAAAGAAAGTCATTTATACTCAAGGGAGTGGTCACATGGTCTGAAATGGGCAACATTGAAGCAAGCTAAAGAGGTCTATTTCTAATCTAAACTGCTACCACTTATTAGCCTGTGAAAATGATTCTATCGAAGGAGACTTGTCTCGTCGTCGCAACCGAGTATGGTTGTTCTTGGTAGACTTGGCTGCAAGAGAGTTTAAATACCATGGAATTGAATATCCAGGGTCACCATGGCATTTACAAGGTTGTGTTAGTATATCTAATCTAAGCCGGGCCAAAATGAATCGGAATGCGGTACACTAAATTTGGATTGAGCTACTCTAGAGTAAGACCATTACCGTCGGTACGCACAACCAGGATTAAACCAAACATGAGATGGGAACTAGTTATAAACCAAGTAAATCAGAGTAACAATACTCCAGATATCGTCTTCAGTCGATGTCGCCTTCGTTATACGTTACAATTGCCGACATGCACTTTGACAATACAAAGGGTGTGGACGCCAGTACGTAGCCGATCCACGATTTCAAAATCCCGATTGTGCGTAATAACGTGAATGTCGTTGCAGCCTGGCCAGCGCTAACCTAAGACCTATGAACGAAGAAATCTATTTCCTAAAGGGTGTGGTTTAGGTGAATGCGTTGTGTGTACACTGGCCAGAACCGCGCAAAATAATGGTCAAACTCTAGAACTAAGTAACGACTCAGACTATCAGACAGAGTGAGTTATATTGCATCCAGGTCCATTGTCTCCAGCGTTCGTCCAGCGTTGCCATCTCGTAGGCCTAAGACATTGGAAGGCTAACCTAACACTGATTGGCCGATTGACCCTGGCCGATTGACCAGTACTGACACGATCTAATTTAAAGTGGTAGCTTGTCTAAAACATCCCGGATACCCTCCTAGTCCTAGCTAATGCTAATAATTTTGTCGTACGTTTTGGATTACTAAATTATGACATGAATTCTTTTTACTTGTGATTACAAACCGAAAAGTACGAAAGAACGAAAACGTTTTCATCAGCGGCAACAACACAAACATGGTACAAAACACCTCCTACACACTGCAGCCAACAGGCGCGCCACATGACGGGCTCATTTAGCCACCCCTCTCCCTAGTGGAGAAAGGAAGACAAGCAAGCACGCAATGAGGAACGTCTGTCAGTCACAGGCACAAACTAACACCGATACATTCACAAACATAACAACACGAGAACAAGAAAGCGACGATGATAATTTGATTCATCACAAGTAAAAAGAATACATTTGTCTAAAGCGTGATTCACATTTGCGACATAAGCATATACACATAACGGAAAAATAAATCATAAGGAAAATGAGCTTAAAAAGGCAAAGGAACTTTATGCTTACTGCTAAGTGTGAACCACGCTTTACTCTCTGGTTCGCTCCTATTCCAATTCCCGCCCAGGTTAAAAACACAACTAGTCCTCGAGGAAGTTAACAAACACAGCCAAATAGAGTGGACACGTTAGAAAATGCGATAAATTTGGTTTACTCGAGGTCTGTTGTGTGCTACTAACTTGTTGTCTTCATCTGTCGATACCTCGAGTCTAGAAACAAAACATCAAAACTGAACGTTAGTTATTTAGTGTAATATTACAATTCTCGTACGTATTCAAAGCGCGCGAAAAACAAATATGATATTTGCATAAATGGCGCGCACGAGTTCACCGGATTGCAACGTGGTTTCAAAACGTTAAAGTATTTTTATTGAAACCGTAAAAACCGTCATAAAAAATCTTATTTAAACGTTGCTTGCTTTGTCTAATTCAGAAAACCCTTCATTTTCACTGATAGCGCTGAAATTCAGAGAGTTTCCAAAAACTCACAAATCATACATGTAGTTAATTTAAAGCAATTTCGACCAAATTAAAATGTACAAATAGAAAAAAAAATGTATATTGAAATAATTGAACAGAAACTCTCAAATACTAAGCACAGAACTTAAGACTTTATGAGATAAAGTTTTGCAGGTAGCGACCCAAAACCATGCGAGAACTTGTAGTTGTACTTTTAAATCTATAGTTTAATGAAATAATAGAACTCTAAGCGTAGAAATTCTAAGAGAAATAGCTGCTAGCTTTTCTTGCCTTTGAGAAACGCAATATTCCGGACAAAAAGGGAAAATTCAGTAAAAAGCATTAATATAGAAGCAGTCACTCAACTCACCTCAAGTCTTGACGATGTTTGAAGGAAAAGCTGCACAGAACTGAAATATCTACTTGTTGTCGCATGGCTTCTAAATGTCAATCAAATGTTATCGACCAATGAGAATGAAGGAAATTCAGTGGGCGTTCTGGTAGCACCGTCTGATTGGTTGAGAAGAAGTAGGCGGGGAAAATTCTCAGGCGCGGGAAATGTTTTCTGCACGAAGGAATGTGAACAATCTTAATTTGAAGAAAGAAGAAAGAAAGAAAATAAGTAGACGCGCATATGCACTGAGCTATTTTGAGCAAACCAAACAAAACTTGCATTTCTCCTATCGCCTTTGGATCCGACGCAATAGCAATGTATACTGACATTGTACGGAGTTATCCTTTCTATTTAGAGCTGGAGATAAACATTGCGAACAGTGCGTTCTGATTTAGGGTTTACCTCGGTGTAAAAACCTCACAACTGACGTAACTGCTTTTTTTTCTTCACTGCGTGTATCAACTCACTTCGTTCTAAGTTCTAAAGATCTATAAACCCTTTGCAGTACTAGAGTGCAAATTAGAAAAGCTTGAAAACTAAATAACTAATTAGTACTAAATAGCACTAATGAAACAATAGAAAACAATAGAAATATCACTATTTAGTACTATTTAAAGTTAGTACTATTTCACGCTTTTCTAAATTGCACTCTAGTACTGGATTGATGAATCCATATCTCTATGAATTATTGTGGTTATTTTGAGAATTAGCGATTCAGTAGTCTTACACCGAGGTATGCCCTGATTTCACTCTTCACGACTTCGTCGACAACGTCACTGCCACGTGTACTAATACTCCCTTGGTATCAAAACTGAGTAATCACTATAATACATTCAGTTTCTACGGACTTTATTAACGCTACTCTTTATATTATATATTTTAGACTCAATATTCAGGGAGGCGCAAACATAAGCATAAGAGGCCTTATATCACTGTGAAAACGGGCATGACGCAAGCATAAGCGCAAGCACAAGAGGCCTCATGTCACTGCCGAAAACGGGCCTGACGCAAGCATAAGCGCAAGCACAAGAGCCCTTATGTCACTGTGAAAACGGGCCTGACGCAAGCATAAGCGCAAGCACAAGAGGCCTTATGTCACTGTGACAACTATCCTGACACAAGCATAAGCGCAAGCACAAGAGGCCTTATGTCACTGTGACAACTATCCTGACACAAGCATAAGCGCAAGCACAAGAGTCCTTGTGTCACTGTGAAAACGGCCTTGACGCAAGCACAGGCGGCCTTATGTCACTGTGAAAACGGGTCTGATGCAAGCATAAGCACAAGAGGCCTTATGTCGCTGTGCAGTGAATGCGGGCCTGACGCAAGCATAAGCGCAAGCACAAGAGGCCTTATTTCACTGTGAAAACGGGCCTGACGTAAAGCATAAGAAGCCTTATTATACAACTTGTAATCTTACAGTACAAATACGAGTACAAATATCACAGCGTATTACACGTTTTAGAATTTACGTACACGTACAAATATCACAGCGTATTACACGTTTTAGAATTCGGACACGTCAATTTTGCGCGCGCGCTCAATTTGTTTCTTGTTTTGTCCGGTCGCAAATAAAAAGAAAGAGAAAAAGACGTTTGTTTTTTGTTGTCGTATAATAAACAATTTATTACACGGGTAGTTGTGTAATACGGCTGGATATTTTTACTCGTCTGTTTGTATTTTGACTCGCCTACGGCTCGTCAAAATACGGCACGACTCGTAAAAATATCCAGCCGTATTACACAACTACCCGTGTAATAACCTCTATTTATTTCACTGTGAAAACGGGCCTGACGGAAGCATAAGCGCAAGCGGCCTTATGTCACTGTGAAAACGGGCCTGACGTAAGCATAAGCACAAGCACAAGAGGCCTTATGTCACTGTGAGAACAGGCCTGATGCAAGCATAAGTGCAAGCGGTAGGGTCAGAATTTGTTTCCTTGTGCTCATGCTTACGTCGGGCTTGTTTTCACACAACACAAATTCTTACGCTTGTGCTTATACTGGCGTCGCTAATGAAAACAAGGCTTGACATAGAAAGAAATATACACCAGTTTCATGTATATCTCTATGTAGTCGTTTTGACACTAAGAAAATGCTCCAGTCATAAAATGACATGTTTTGATACAAAAGATCTTGACACTAAATTACTGTATGTGAGTAGAGAATGGCAGTTAAATAAGTGCGATCCTGGAAATTAACGTTTTTTGTCCGGTGCTCCGAATTCACAGTGACTTTGGAGTGCCGGAAAAAATCCGCTGGATCCTCGAGCATGACTCCAGTCTGGATGGATCAAACTAGCTTTGTTAGGACACACCCGCGTTGTCTAATGGATGTCAAACTATTTTCCAACAAGACAAGACATTTTGAAGGTTGAACATAAAGATGATGGCTTTAATTGTCATGACAACATAAGTGGGTAGTGTGATACTGTATGTGTACTATACTACACTGTAGTACATGTATAGTACTGTATGTGTATGGGTGTTACATCACCTGCCATGTCGTCAGCCCCACCCTGCAGGACTACACCTACCTACACCCCTACGCATATATATATATAAACGAATCTAGAACTATATAAAGTACATCACCATAGAATTAGTAGTTTTAAGCCTTCAAAAATCCTTCCAAATGAAAAATAAGACATAATTTATTGTAATCCTAAATTGATCTAGACATTGTAATGTTTGTAAAACATTTCTAGATCAACCAGTAGGTGGTATGACTCTTAGTGAATACCACAAGAGAGAGATGTACAAAATATTGAAAAATGAGCTCAAACTGCCGAAGGCAAAATTTTAAATTATGAAAGTGCCATAAGGTACCTTCCCAACTCCCAACAGCCCAACTATGCTGGCGGTACAACTATTACTGGAGTACTTGCATGATGTACCACATAATCGCTAACACTACCTAATATGGTCCGCCGAAAAAGACCCAGTCCCCTAGAGCCCATGATTATTAGGGTTGCTCCTTCTTCCTTGGCAATTTTCACAACAACTTCTCCGGGGTTTCCTCCTGCGTGTAAAAAACGACTTGAAACAGGCACCTGAAGAAAACAAACAGGATTTCAATTGAGCCAAAATAGTAAAGTTTGAAATGAAATGGTGACAATAATCTGATTTACACTACGTAACTACAGTTGAACCTCCAGTTGCGACCACTCTCGTAAGCGACCACCTCTCCTAAGCGACCAGTTTTCCAAATACCAAAAGTTCAGTTCCAAGTCAAATCACTATAGTCGGAACCTCTCGTAAGTGACTGCCTCTCATAAGCGACTGTTTGACATTTTGGGTGGTCGCAAGGGTTGGTGGTCGCTTACGGGATGATCGATTGTAGAAGCATTTTGATAACAGATGGTCGACCCCCATTTGAGGAATCAGTACAATGTATATATGTTGACCTGTCCTGTATTACAATGTAATTGCTTTAATAGGTTATTTATCCACCCATCCATCCATCCATTCATAAATCACAGTTGCTTTATCACCGTGTCACAAACAACTTGTAGTTTCTAATCAGACTCGAGAAATCAAAGAAACTGCATTTACCAATTGATATGAATCACAACTTTCATATTGAGTGAATGCATAGTACATTTATACAACCAGTGGTAATATTCATGGCTTCCATGAAATGAAACTCCCCAAAGGGCTGTCTGATAGAACTGTGTTCACCTAGTAATTATAGCGCTTGTAGGGTCATCCTACATGTTCATACGTGAAGTCAATGATGTACACCAGTTAATTCTTACCGTTAAAGATTTAGATCTTTCTTCAAATTGTCTAAGTACGATTCTAGCTTTTTCTTCAGCCTTCTGGACAAGAATTTGCCACTCTAATAACTGATTTTTGAAGTCCACACTGGCTACAAAATATCAATGATTTCAAAATAATGTAGTTATATAATTGACGATTCAGATTGGGTCTAGAAACTAAAACATTTACAAAGCACACAAAAGTTACACAGGTACATTGTAATTATGTCTGTAAGAAAGCCTGCATGATTGCAATTAATTGACACAATAATAAAGTTATTATTATTATTATTATTATTAATTAATAATAATAATTATTATTATAATGTTTTAAAACACTATATGAGTTGGCATACACCTGACTGTATAATAACTCCGTAGTGAATTGAATTTGAATGAGTGCTAAGTCATCAAACTAAACATGAAAACTCTAAACCTACATGCAGGTTGTGCTTCATTTGCAATACATAATAATAGTCGTTTCTTACATGTATATAGCACATTTCACATTGTCTCAATGCGCTTTACAACCGATGCTGCAAATGAAGATGCCTACGGGAGCCGAGCAGCTTACAATCATGGAGATGCAATCATGAAGAGTTACACTGTAGTATGTTAGTGTGTTATGTACATCACAGGGGTGGATTTTTTTATTATTATTATTATCAGTGCATGGCTCCTTGGGAGATCACTTCATTGTGATTAAGGACTCCGTGATTAAATAAAGTTTTTGATTTTATTTGATTTAGAGGGGGTGCAGGGGGCACACCCCCCCCCCCCCCCCCCCCCCCCTGGATGAGCTGATATCTACTGCATTATTGGTGCTTGAGTTTGTGTACATCCTGATCATAAATGGTGCACCCTCTCCTAAAAAAAATCCTGGATCCACCCAGGGCTGTATGATGTGGGATATAATTTAATAAAATGTGTACTTTAAACTTACAGTGCTTTGCAGCCTGCATTGGAGGCACTGCATACGCATGTACAATAATCAGTTTATCACGGTCCTTCAAGAGATGATCACAGTACCCTGAAACAATAAAAAAGGTTTTATTCAAATATTGCTATCACTAAGTCACTAAGGAAACATATGCCTTGTTTTTGATTGAAGAAAATTTGATTGAGTATGGTATTACATGTACATTTCTCCTTGTTCTTGCAGCCTGTATATGTTATATGGGTATATGTGCTCCGTGGGATAGGGTTATGGTTTTAGAGAGAGTTCCTTACATGTAGGTTTGGGAAAGGGTATTGATTTTGCACTTTTAGTCTGGGATAGGGTGTTTTTTTTCCATCTGGGATAGGGTATGGGTTCACAATAATGTAACGCGCCCAACTACACCAGTGTTAATTATCATAGTCTAGCTGTTACAGTTAGAGTTCACCAAATAAACCAGCCACGGAATGTGTACCAATATCAGCCCTATATACATAGGTCTGGGTTTTAGAGTACAGAATTTCGAGCTTAGGTCTGGGATAGGGTGAGGATAATAAATAAAAAAAGAACTGTTTATTTAAGTGCATGTCCAATATATGTGTTCTAGTGCTTGCACACTAATTGGGGGACACTGTACTCTCACACACACTTGCATTTTTAGGTTTGGAATAGGGTCAGGGTTTTGAGGTGTCCGTGGCACACCCCTACCTGAAAATACCCAGAGTATCCCCCAGATCTTGCAGTTATAACTCCATACCACAGAACTTAGATGTCGAAAGGATACTGATTTAATTAGTAAAGGACGTTTACAGACTACAACAATTGAATTATGAATGTGCAACTATTAAAAAAGATATATGCATGTACAATGTACATGTATGTACACTCTTTTTGATGCATATTTTGTGCACTCTACCACAGGAAGCAAAGACAGTTAATTGTGATACAATAATACAGATCTGTCGACGTCTGAACCATAGAAAGTGTCTGTATTACAACAGGTTGACTGCATGTACCGGCCTCCATTCACAAACAAAGGTGTGAATCTCCACTAAAAACATTGCAGTTATAATATTATTAAGCTTATAAGAGGACACGCCTGCCACCTTTTGCTGGGGGCCATGTACATATAACTTATAAAGGAATAAATGCTCCTCCGTTGTGTACGGGAGCACTTGTCATACTTGATCTTCGTTTGATATGAGTGACTGTCTATTTGTGTTGTCGCGTGCACGGAGGATGAGTCGACAGTTCTTGAGAGATGATGAGTGATGCACGAACAGTCAGTGCTTTAATGTTCGTCGTCAATAAATCTGTTCTTTGTACTTTACAGCTGTACATGCTGTTCAAAGGCTACCCGTTATCACGCAAACTAACGAAGATACTTTGATTCATCATAGTAAAACGGAAAGTTAAAGAACCATGTCTCAAGAGATTACCACACATTGTCACGATCAAGATTACTGTAGTCTGATTTAGTGATTAGGGTATAAAAGCTACATGTAAAGAGGAGGCCTGTACTTACACGTATATGCACGAATGCTGTTTTTACTGCCATCTACAGGAATAAGTATAGTATTTTGCTGTGTTTTATCAGTAGCCATTTGATCATTGGTGTTGTCTGAAATTGACATTTTTTAACGATCGATCAACAAACTTACTAAATGAGATATAAAGACTGGTGACTAACGCTAGTATCTTATAACCATTGTGATTGGCTCAGCTCGACCAATCACGAGCGCTGTTATATAAGTAAGCAAGTACCCCATGGAGTTGATGAGGGAGGTACGGCTTGTATTTCTTCCTGAATCTTTCTAAAATGTCCGACAAGAAACGAGTTGTCGCTATCGCTGTAGATGGCAGCGATTATAGCAGCCATGCAGTAGAGTGTAAGTATAATACATGTTGTATGATTATTCATGATGCATCGGGCGATATCGAAGCGATTTGGGTGGCCTTTGCCTGCATTTGTAAACCCCATCTGACCCAAGCTCGAACAAGGACAAATTGTAACAGAAATTGAAACTAATCGATAGATCTGGTTCCTTAGCATCTGAAACTACAATGTGAGTCGAGTTCGACGATAAAACATGGCGTATGTTCGTGAAGGGAGTGCAGCTACTATCGATTACTTCGTTAACACGTCACTGATTTGTACTCTTCGATCGATTTATACTCTGACATAGCTGTTAAACATCTTCCTTTTGGATTTGAAAGTCAGCATTAGATGTACGTTGACTCACGAGATGTAGATCCAATGCAAAACATTTTGTTTGCCTGTCCTTGAGGTCATTATAAATGCATGAATCACGAAATCGAATCAAAAACTCGAATTCCGAATGATAAAGCTAAGATCGGGTGTTGGATTATTGAATTACGTACTTATCGTGTATCAAATAATGTTAGTACATGGTTAAATGCACAGAAAGGTCGATCGGCTCTCTTAACTTGTTGCTTCCAAGTATGCATGGTATTTGAATACAGCATAATTTATGCACAATTCAATTTTTCCTTAATTTTTACAAAAAGTTGTTTGGATTATAGCTATACAGACTGGAACCCCACTGGAATCTCGAACTGAAAAGGGAAGCAAAGAATAAATTGTTTGAATATTAGCAGGAGTTTGAGATTATAAACTGAGTAAAATATATGGGGCCCCCATGCAGTTTATTCTAGCTTGAGATGAAATGCATACAGTACAGCAAGGTTTTCGAGATGGCTGAGTTTGAGTTTCGATGTATAGTATATATACTGTATGTCACGGTAGGCAGATATCTTGTTGCAGGTACATGTACTAGTTTGTTTGACAGACTTTCCTATACCACAATATGCATTATATATGTATTTAATATATCTGTATTGCACATGTATGTATCCACACAGTACATGTACATGTGTATATTATGGTAGCAATAATCCAGATAATTATATGTAGTCTATGCAAACAAGCACGTGAAAATGTTCACATTTTGTAATTAGTCCTTCGAAACAATTGTGATTTAAATAATTGTCAGCACATAACCAGCATTCACTTCGGTCTTGGCTTGACGCTTGTTGCTTTGAACGCGACAACGTTTTTTGAAATAGGTGTATATACTCCATCTCTTATCCTTCATTAAACTCATCGGCGATGATGAGGTTGGGCTTAGGTGCCTAAATGCCACCACAGAGGACGCGTAAGTCCCTGGCGACAAGGAGGTAACCATGGTAACCAACACACACAACTTCTGGCCAGCGATTCATGCAGCAGGCAAACGCCTTGAGTTTAACCTCGCCTAAATTACATTGATATGTTTTAAATTGAAGATATACTTTTGTCTCTTGTATATCTTCAATTTAAAACATTTAAATATATTCATTCTTATATTGTGCAGTTTATAAAGACAAAGTAAGAAAGGAGGGTGACTCTGTTGTCTTCATCTATGTGACAGAACCTGTTCACCTACCAGTTGTCACTTTCAAGAGTAAGTAAAATGATATTTCCATATTGCTCTAGCAATCATATCATATCACGACAAATAAATAGAACATTATTAATAGGCTTATATACTTCCATTTCATTTTTGTATTGCAATCTACTAGTATTTTTAAATACTAGTAGATTGCAATACAAAAATGAAATGGAAGTATAAGCCTATTAATAATGTTCTATTTATTTGTCGTGCGTTTTTTTCACATGAGTCTCTGGCTCGGTTGCACTGCATGCATGGGCAACCTGATGTCCCATATGTCACAACTTTTAAAAAATCGATTGATTGATTGTCAATTTATTTCCTGGAACTTAGTGAGTTTTGGTGAATTTTCCAACTTCTAAAATGTACATGCATTTATCAGTTCCATGTATAAATATGGTAAATCAGTATGTTAATTGTCTGTAATTTTAATCATTGTGAAAAAAGCTGAAATTTCATATTCCAAAATTTAGGGGTGGCGAATGGTCCCTCGAAAATTAAGAGTCTTGCAGTTCTTTAACCTCAAATACAAGGGTCTCGCAGTCTCGCTTTTTCAGTATTTTCATCATCTCGGAGTCTCAATTTTTTTCCAAATCAGTCTACGTCAAGAGTCTTGCATCTCGCATTGAAAGAATACTGAAGAGTCTCGGGGCTTGCAGTGAAAACCGCAAGTCTGGACGTCTCGCAAAGTCTCACAATGACCATTCGCCATCCCTAATTTTATTTTGTAACATATTGTACATGTATTTTAATGTTCTAATCTTTTAGGTGGATTCAATGTTCCTCATGAACAGTGGGCTGACATCATGAAGAAACGGAATGAGGTACTAATTAATATTGAAAGTGACTGTGAGGCTACAAAAAGAGAAATTAAGGAGAAGGACAAGGTGAGATATAATATTAATTGTTACAATTCAGTTTTAATATGTCACAAATCTATAACCAGAAGTGTCGATATCTCACATTGGATCTTGGCTGACATCAGTTTACCGTCTGTTCTATTTTTAGTAAAGGTGCAGTAATACGGCAACAAAATCGTGCAACTTGTTGCGCACAACATTGTTGCATTGCAAGTTGCAGAGCAATGTTTCTCGTATTACCTTTTTAGTTCGCACAACTTGTCGTGCAACACATTTTCGTGTTCCAGGTTGCAAAACTTTGTTGCACAAAGTAGAAGCTCTTTCTACTTCATGCAACAAAGTTTTGCAACCTGCAACATCGACAATTTAATTGTTGTGCGACAAGTTGCGCAAACGATGGTATTACAAGATCTAGAACATTGCTTGAATCTGAACAGTTGCACAACAAGTTGCACGATTTGGTTGCTCGTATTACCGCACCTTAAGGTAATCCTGACATATTAGTGAGCAAATCCTTTAGATTTTCAGCTCTATCTTTCTTCCGTGGTCTGTACATTTTCAGGTAATTTTCCTGCCAACTTGGTGAACCATTATTGTTGCAGATTTTTGTTGTTGGTCTATAAATAGAACATACTGTAAACTGATGTGCCGCGTTCCATTGTTTATCGAGACTGCAAGTTAATTTATTAGCCTGCCTAGCTCGACCTCCTCCCCCAGAGCTGGCTATGCAGGCTAGCAGGTTATGGAAATGAGAGCATATAAGTACTTACACTCAAGGTACTGTAGTTAAGGCATATATGGTCAGTAGCCAAAACCAAAGAAAAACACATTTTTATATTACATTGTACGAGACAATATTTAAATTTTGACAAACATTTAATATGCGTAACAAAAAATATATTGAGCAAGCTTTGGCATGTATTTGCATTTGTTGTAGGGAAGCCAATAAACTTACGCTTGGCGATTATGACTTTCATTTTTCGTTAAGGGGATCTATTTAGCCAAACAGGTCACGTGATCAAATTTATCCCTTAATAACTCCCCCACTATTAAGTAAAACCCTAATCGCCAATCATGATTTTGTGAGAATTACCTTCTACTCTATATCACATGCATTTATTTCTTCATGTGATCAAAACTCATCGCCCCATTTGGAAAATACGTTTTCACCCCATAGTGGTCACGTGACCTGCCAAAGTTCAAATGTTTAAGTTAAGGTTCATCAGCACATCTTTGGTACAATATTTCTCGTGGTCCAGTTGCTCATAACATAAAAATGTGTCTTTTCTTGATGCTTTGTTTCTGAACCAAGCCTAACTACCTTGAGCAGTGTATTACTATATGCTTTCTTATCAATTGAAAAATTGTTGAAATTCAATGAATGAAATTTATATTTTACACATTAGAAGATGGAGCAGTATAGTAGTTTTTGGAAGAAAACGTTTTCAAAAATAAATTTTGTTGCCTAATGTTCTAAATTCCTTTCTTAGACGTTTGAATCTGTAGTCAAACACATCTCAGATAGCGAGCCAGGCCCAGGAATTGTTCTTGCATCCAAAGAACATAATGCTGAGTTGATTATACTGGGTACTCGTGGTATGAACACCCTGCGCCGTACGTTTATTGGGAGTGTCAGTGATTATGTATTACATCATTCGACAATTCCCGTGGCTATTGTCCCACCAGCACAGGCTGCAAAGTAACCGCTGACCATGACAAGCCAGTGCCATCATTCATGAAAATCACTTTTCAACTAATGATTCAAACTAATTAACAATTTTTCAAACTTTGATTGAACAAAGCTTCAAGCTCTAAATCAATGTTTTTACACATGCATGGTGGCTTTTGAATTTGTACTCTGGTTTTGCATTCTTGAATACAAAGCATTTGATAAAGTATTTACCTCTGACAGTGTTTGCTTTTGTTTGTCTCATTATTTCTATATACTTTTAGATATACATGTAATTTTGTCATTGACTTTGAATGCTTCCCAGTTAAAAGCAGACTCGGTTACAAAATCGTTGTATTAAAATACAGAAGGGGAGTGATTGTCGTATGATTGGTGAACCAACCCCTCCCTCCCCTCCCAAGGGCCATGAGGTGCGTACCCCAGGCTAAAATGATTCCTGGTTTTCCGCCGGATTTTCCCACTCCCCTTTTCCCCTTTTCCTTTCCCCTCCTTTCCCCTCCTATAACGGCGTTGTTCTTCGCGCACCACCGGTTAAAGGTGGCCGCACACTAGGGGTCGTGAAGCAGGGACATGTCCCAGAAACATGCAGCACATGGCGACAAAATCACGTTCTGTACACACGAGGGAATGTGTAGCGGGGACATGTAGCGGGGATATGTAGCAGCAACATATATGACAACATGTACACAGGGTCATGTAGCAACGACATGTCCCTCCGTCTGAACTATTGTGTTCAAAGCCGTGAAGCAAGAATTTGGCAGATATTTTGTCCCTGCAACATGATCCACAAAGTTCAACCAGTACACATTCCCTCGTGTGTACAGAACGTGATTTTGTCGCTGCTGCATGTTTCTGGGACATGTCCCTGCTTCGTGGCTCCTAGTGTGAGGCCACCTTAACGCGATCATTCCCGCCCCTTTAATTCACACCGGCGTCGTCTCTCTCCTTCCCCCATTGACTACATCTCCCCCCCCCCCCCCCCCCCCCCCTCCACTGACTACAAAAGAAGGCATGATAAGCAGTAAAGTGCTGCCACCTGCAGGGTGATGAGCTTCTAAAAAGAATAGTGCTAAATAGTATTCATACTGTAAATATATACCCCTTGGAATTGTAGACGCAATATATATAATGCAATTGCACTGCTAGATTTTATTTCCATTGTTTTCTTTTGTGATTATTTGACTATTACACACCAACATCTAATTCGTTTTATTTCACGGATTTATTGCAATCACTCTGATACCGGTGGGAAGAGGGACTATTAAACCATTAAGCGATACTTGAACGCTCGTCGTACTGCTAGAGCCGCCGTGTAAAACCGTAGTTTGGTACGCTTAAGGCGTTTGACCCTAAAGCGACCAGAGTTATAATTATCCCGGTACCTTTTAGGGTATAATACGTATGCCCTACTTGTCAGGAAACTGATTCCCATCTACAATTGGTACTTTTATATATAGGGGTGAAAATGTATTGGTTGCCACGCCCACAACGTCGAGATTCTGGTACCTTTATATATAGGGGTGAAAATGTATTGGTTGCCACGCCCACAAGGTTGAGATTCTGGTACCTTTATATATAGGGGTGAAAATGTATTGGTTGCCACGCCAACAACGTCGAGATTCTGGTACTTTTATATATAGGGGTGAAAATGTATTGGTTGCCACGCCCACAAGGTTGAGATTCTGGTACCTTTATATATAGGGGTGAAAATGTATTGGTTGCCACGCCCACAAGGTCGAGATTCTGGTACTTTTATATATAGGGGTGAAAATGTATTGGTTGCCACGCCCACAAGATCGAGAATCTACCTTATTCGTACTTAATTTCGCGAGGCTTTTTAAAGTTCGCGATTTAAAAAAAAAGCGATTTTAAAGAAATCGCGAAATTAAAGCCTCGCGAAAAAAAGGCCAGGCTCACGGACTTTAAGCACGCGAAATATAATACCCAGAGAAAAAAATACATATCGAAACCATTTAATCAACATGAACAATAAACGTTATTTAATACGAAATTGGTTTTTAAAACGACTTATTCAACAACATAATACTACCATTTGCAACTGAGCAACCGTATAGCGTAAACTTTTTTGTCTGTCGTTTTATTAGCTACAATTAAGTTTATAACGTCTAGTTAGTCTAGTTGACTGTCATCTCGGCTTGTTCCTGTTTGTATAGAAATAAGTTTGGTTTTTTAGAAAAAATAAATGTTGTTGACACCGCTTTCGCGAAATTTAATGCTCTTTTTTCATTTTCTCTTGTCGAAATCGCGAAAATAAAGTCTCGTGAAATGATAAGGTAGTATCTTCAGTAAAAATTCCCGACCAGCATCCCGCCATGTACTCGGTGTTTAAAAATACGCCAATGGACAAACATCGTCCAAAATGCTCATTTTTAGTGGGCTACAACCCATAATAATAATAATAATAAGTTCTTTATATATAAACGCATCATACAATAGTCTCGATGCTTTTTACAATTGTAAAAATTGCAAAAAGGGGCATGCAAAATGGTCACAAATCGTCCAAAATGAGTTGGGTGGGTTACAAATTACAATAACCCATGCAAGATAGTCAAAAATTGTCAAGATTGTTACCCGCATAAATTGTTATCAGAATGGCGGGCGTTTTTCATTGTTACTGAATGAGGCTAAATGTAATTTAGGCAAGGTCAAAATCGAGACAATGCTGGCCAACGGTTTTGCTTGGGTACCCAAAGCGTGGGGGACTCCTAGACTTGGGCAGGGGCTTGCAATACATGTGTCATCCGCAGTTCGGTCCTTTTGCTGTCCGTCGTGGAGTCAACAGGTGCTTGAACAGCAGTAACAACAAAAGCAGCAGTAGCAACAGTAACAGCAGCAACAGTAACAGCAGCAACTCCAGCAGCAATAACAACAGCAACAGTGACAGCAGTAACAACAGCAGTAGCAGCAATAACAGTAACAGCAGTGACAACATTAACGGCAGCAGTGGCAGCACTATCAGTAACAGCAGCAGTAGCAACAGCAGTAGCAGCAACAGCAGTGCTACGTATAGCAACAGTAACAGCAGTGACAACGGCAGCAGTACCAACGTACAGCAGTGGCAATTGCGGTAGCAGTAGCGACAGTACTAACAGCAGCAACAGCAATACTAACAGCAGTAACAACAGCAGCAATAATAGCAATTGCAACAGCAGCAACAATCAGTAGCATCAGTAACAGCAATAACAACAACAACAGCAGTACCACAGGGATCCCAAGCTTACTATCAGTGTAGATATACATGTGACTTTGAAATCCGGTGCAAATAAAAGTCATAATTTTCATCAAAAGTACTTGTTGTTGCTATATCTTATGTTTAAAATCCTCTCTGAATTGTCTAGAGTTGTTATTTGAGTTAAATTTGATTGTTTTCTTTTGAACTTACCTCTCTCTCCCTCTACATATAGTAACTTTACTACATGGTGCGTGCAGTATGACAGCAGTATGGCCTTGTTTTCATTAGCGACACCAGTATGCACAAGCGTAAGAATTTGTGTTGTGTGAAAACGAGCACGACGTGTATACAACATAATTCTTGTATTTAATATTCTGTAAAATTGTAGTTTTTATGAATAAATTGATTTCCCTTACAACATGATCACAAGGAAACAAATTCTGATCCTACCACTTGTGCAGTGCATGTGCTTGCGTCAGGCCCGTTTTCACAGTGCCATAATTAAGGTTCTTCTTGTGCTTGCGCATATGCTTGCGTCATGTTCGTTTTCACTGTGACACAAGGCATCTTGTGTTTGGGTCAGGCCCGTTTTCATAGTGACATAAGGCCTCTTGTGGTTGCGCTTATGCTTGCGTCAGGCCCGCATTCACTGCACAGTGACATAAGGCCTCTTATGCTTGCGTCAGGCCCGTTTTCATAGTGACATAAGGCCTCTTGTGCTTGCGCTTATGCTTGCGTCAGGCCCGCATTCACTGCACAGTGACATAAGGCCTCTTATGCTTGCGTCAGGCCCGTTTTCATAGTGACATAAGGCCTCTTGTGCTTGCGCTTATGCTTGCGTCAGGCCCGTTTTCATAGTGACATAAGGCCTCTTGTGCTTGCGCTTATGTTTGCGTCAGGCCCGTTTTCACAGTGACATAAGGCCTCTTGTGCTTGCGCTTATGCTTGCGCCATGCCCGTTTTCACAGTGATATAAGGCCTCTTATGCTTGCGCTTATGTTTGCGTCAGGCCCGTTTTCACAGTGACATAAGGCCTCTTGTGCTTGCGCTTATGCTTGCGTCAGGCCTGTTTCCACAGTGACATAAGGTCTCTTGTGCTTATGTTTGCGCCTCCATGAATATGGAGTCTAAAATATCTAATATAAAGAGTAGCGTTAATAAAGTCCGTAGAAACTGAATGTATTACAGTGATTACTCAGTTTTGATACCAAGGGAGTACTAGTACACGTGGCGGTGACGTTTCAATGGCGGTTGTCGACGAAGTCGTGAAGAGTGAAATCAGGGTATACCTCGGTGTAAGACTACTGTATCGCTAATTCTCAAAATAACCACAATAATTGATAGAGATATGGATTTATCAATCCAGTACTAGTACTGCAAAGGGTTTAGAGATCTTTAGAACTTAGAACGAAGTGAGTTGATACACGCAGTGAAGAGAAAAAAGCAGTTACGTCAGTTGTGAGGTTTTTACACCGAGGTAAACCCTAAATCAGAACGCACTGTTCGCAATGTTTATCTCCAGCTCTAAATAGAAAGGATAACTCGATCCATTTACATTGTCAGTATACATTGCTATTTCAAAAAAACGTCGGAGCCAAAGGCGATAGGAGAAATGCAAGTTTTGTCTGGTTTGCTCAAAATAGCTCAGTGTATATGCGCGTCTACTTATTTTCTTTCTTTCTTTCTTCAAATTCACATTCCATCGTGCAGAAAACATTTCCCGCGCCTGAGAATGTTTCCCGCCTACTTCTTCTCGACCAATCAGACGGTGCTACCAGAACGCCCACTGAATTTCCTTCATTCTCATTGGTCGATAACATTTGATTGACATTTAGAAGCCATGCGACAACAAGTAGATATTTCAGTTCTGAGCAGCTTTGCCTTCAAACATCGTCAAGACTTGAGGTGAGTTGAGTTGCTGCTTCTATTAATGCTTATTACTGAATTTTTCCTTTTTTTCTGAATATTGCGTTTAGTCAAAGGCAAGAAAAGCTAGAAACTATCTCTCTTAGAATTTCTGCGCTTAGAGTTCTATTATTTCATTAAAAGATTTAAAAGTACAACTATCAAGTTCTCGCATGGTTTTGGGTCGCTACCTGCAAAACTTTGTCTCAAAGTCTTAAGGGTGGACTAACATATTTATTTCGACTGTTGCTAAGGAAACTTTGAAACCTCAAAAAAATCGTAAAGTTCAAAGAGAAGAGAAGGGACTTATAGGAAGTGATTATAAGGGAGAAAGCTTTGTCAAAGCATGACGTCACCAAATTACGTCACAATGACGTCATCAAAACAGAAAACGCTCTTTTTTCCAAGGATTTATAAGATACTGTAAATCTATGATTATACACTTGTTCTACAACACAAGGAGCAGACAACTGAGCATGGATTTGGTATATGGACGTTTTCGAGCTGTTTTTAAGGATTAAATTCCATAACTTGTCATATTGTCTTCAGTTTTTAAAAAGCATGCTTAGCAATGTTAATTTGATTAGGTCGCTGTTGATATTATAGGTTAGAAAAAAATAACCCTCAGTGAACGTGCTCGAAAATTTTGAAGGTTTTTGAAAACGAGAATCTGCGCATGCGCAGTGAAGTCTTGTTAAATTTACCGTTCTTTTTCAGCATTGAATTGATGGATTTCGGAAAAGAATCCTGCGAAAATGTTTAGACAGTTCTCTATTCTGTCATTTGGCATAAAAATTATTATGCAGCAAAGACGTTTTGATTTTCCTGTTGTACCCAAGCAGGAGATGCGCGAATTGTATGACTTTCAATTCATAAATTGTATGCTTGCTCATTTCTGCTAAAACGAAATTTAAAACCCCTAGAGAGAAGTAGGATGTTTAACAAGGCTATAAAATATCAAAATTTCAGAAAAAATCCTCAACCAAGCTAAAGAATTGAAGACGTGTAAAACCCCATAGCAACGCGGTTGCATAGTAACGAAATATGTTAGTCCACCCTTAAGTTCTGTGCTTAGTATTTGAGAGTTTCTGTTCAATTATTTCAATATACACTATTTCTTCTATTTGTAAATTTAAATTTGGTCGAAATTGCTTTAAACTATGATTTGGGAGTTTTTGGAAACTCGCTGAATTTCAGCGCTATCAGTCGAGTCTTGAAGTTCATATAATTTTCTCGAAAATGAAGGGTTTTCTGAATTAGACAAAGCAAGCAACGTTCAAATTTGCTCAAATCTTTTAAATTAGAGTTTTTATGACGGTTTTTACGGTTTCAATAAAAATACTTTAACGTTTTGAAACCGACCACGTTGCAACCGGTGAACTCGTGCGCGCCATTTATGCAAATATCATATTTGTTTTCGCGCGCTTTGAATACGTACGAGAATTGTAATATTACACTAAATAACTAACGTTCAGTTTTGATATTGTTTGTAGACTCCTGGCATCGACAAATGAAGAAAACAAGTTAGTAGCACACAACAGACCTCGAGTAAACCAAATTTATCGCATTTTCTAACGTGTCCATGTGTTTGGCTGTGTTTGTTAACTTCCTCGAGGACTAGTTGTGTTTTTAACCTGGGCGGGAATTGGAATAGGAGCGAACCAGAGAGTAAAGCGTGGTTCACACTTAGTAGTAAGCATAAAGTTCCTTTGCCTTTTTAAGCTCATTTTCCTTATGATTTATTTTTCCGCTATGTGTATATACTTATGTCGCAAATGTGAATCACGCTTTAGACAAATGTATTCGTTTTACTTGTGATGAATCAAATTATCATCGTCGCTTTCTTGTTCTCGTGTTGTTATGTTTGTGAATGTATCGGTGTTCGTTTGTGCCTGTGACTGGCAGACGTTCCTCATTGCGTGCTTGCTTGTCTTCCTTTCTCCACTAGGGAGAGGGGTGGGTAAATGAGCCCGTCATGTGGCGCGCCCTGTTGGCTGCAGTGTGTAGGAGGTGTTTGTACCATGTTTGTATTGTTGCCGCTGATGAAAACGTTTTCGTTCTTTCGTACTTTTCGGTTTGTAATCACAAGTAAAAAGAATTCATGTCATAATTTAGTAATCCAAAACGTACGACAAAATTATTAGAATTAGCTAGGACGAGGAGGGTTTCCGGGATGTTTTAGACAAGCTACCACTTTAAATTAGATCGTGTCAGTACTGGTCAATCGGCCAGGGTCAATCGGCCAATCAGCGTTAGGTTAGCCTTTCAATGTCTTAGGCCTACGAGATGGCAACGCTGGACGAACGCTGGAGACAATGGACCTGGATGCAATATAACTCACTCTGTCTGATAGTCTGAGTCGTTACTTAGTTCTAGAGTTTGACTATTATTTTACGCGGTTCTGGCCAGTCTACACACAACGCATTCACCTAAACCACACCCTTTAGGAAATAGATTTCTTCGTTCATAGGTCTTAGGTTAGCGCTGGCCAGGCTGCAACGACATTCACGTTATTACGCACAATCGGGATTTTGAAATCGTGGATCGGCTACGTACTGGCGTCCACACCCTTTGTATTGTCAAAGTGCATGTCGGCAATTGTAACGTATAACGAAGGCGACATCGACTGAAGACGATATCTGGAGTATTGTTACTCTGATTTACTTGGTTTATAACTAGTTCCCCTCTCATGTTTGGTTTAATCCTGGTTGTGCGCACCGACGGTAATGGTCTTACTCTAGAGTAGCTCAATCCAAATTTAGTGCACATGCCGATTCATTTTGGCCCGGCTTAGATTAGATATACTAACACAACCTTGTAAATGCCATGGTGACCCTGGATATTCAATCCCATGGCATTTAAACTCTCTTGCAGCCAAGTCTACCAAGAACAACCATACTCGGTTGCGACGACGAGACAAGTCGCCTTCAATAGAATTTTCACAGGCTGATAAGTGGTAGCTTTAGATTAGAAATAGACCTCTTTAGCTTGCTTCAATGTTGCCCATTTCAGACCATGTGACCACTCCCTTGAGTATAAATGACTTTCTTTCTTGACGCATGAACAAATACATTGATATGAAAATACTTTGAATAACGAATGTTCAGTATTCCCAAGAGATCTGAAATGGGAAATTATTTAAGCAAGTTAAAGATCTATTGATTTAGGATTGAAATTTGGCTAATTGGCAATTAATGATATTTATGTTTATAACTAGTCTAAACCATGTTGACAAAAGACGAGTTCTTTGCGCTTGACTTTTGTTGACTTTATTTGGGGAGGATGGCAGAACCCGCGCTGTGATCCTTCTCGTTCCCAGTCCCCTGACATTTGACTGACTGTGACGCATTGTTGACTAGTACTCTTGTTATTTCTGTTTGAATGAGTTGGTCTGCATTTTTGCTTATTAATTAATTAATTAGTGTTATGTACATACATGTAAAATTATTATTTAGATCCAAATAAAGAAATAAAGAAATGTTGTTGTTGTTGTTTAATCATTGTCGATTTTATTTCTCATCATTTTTTATTATTTTTCTAAGTACAAACTAGGCATGTGTTTCCGACACCTGTTCCATCGAGACCATCTATAGCTTCGATTCAATAGTAGTTTTCCTGGGGTCATTATTAGACACGTATATGTATGCATGTAGTTCTATAATGTAGTTAGGTTAGCACCATTTACACCATACAATGTTTTGGTACGGCTACGTTAAAATTGGTACGCGTACCTATTTTACCCAAACCGTACCAAAAGAACTGTAGTGTAAATGGGAATCTTGTATCCGGCAAAGTGCGTGAATGTGTGTGCACCATAGCTACATATACTATAATTTTATTGTACTTTCCGGCTTTGAGTGACTGTTCCGTGAATTGTTTGATCCGAATGAAAGGAATGGGTTTCATTTTTTCGCGTTCTTCATTTGCATGTATGTTATGAATGCGCCTTGTTTGTCATGAAGTACTAACGTTATAGAGTCCAAACACTGTACCCATGAAACATTGCTAACGTTACGTGTATATTTGTCATGAAGTACTAACGTTATAGAGTCCAAACACTGTACCCATGAAACATTGCTAACGTTGCGTATATATTTGTCATGAAGTACTAACGTTATAGAGTCCAAACACTGTACCCATGAAACATTGCTAACGTTACGTATATATTTGTCATGAAGTACTAACGTTATAGAGTTCAAACACTGTACCCATGAAACTACATTGCTAACGTTACGTGATATATTTGTCATGAAGTACTAACGTTATAGAGTCCAAACACTGTACCCATGAAACATTGCTAACGTTACGTATATATTTGTCATGAAGTACTAACGTTATAGAGTCCAAACACTGTACCCATGAAACATCTGCTGACGTTACGTATATATTTCGTGTCTCGATTGTTCAAAGAGTGGATAACACTATCCGTTGGATAAGTCGTACTTAATCCAGTGGATAAGGATTTATCCAACAGATAGCGCTATTCTATTCACTCTTTGAACAATCCTGGCCTAATTTGTATATATACGTATACGGGTATATCATATGGTTTCGAGTGCAATCTGGGATTATTTAGAACGAGTGTGATTTCATTAAGTCCAAAATCAGATTGGACTTTCTGAAAAAAAACGCTAGAGCAAATTAATCTCTAATTGCACGAGAAACCGTATGATAACCAATTAATAATATTCATGAAAATAAATGAAGTGCAATGAATTTTTAATTTGTTCTACAATTTACAAAGTTCGTAGTGCAAATTACCAATGAACTGCACTGCATTTAGCCATTCAGAATTGTTTCATGAATATTATGTCTGGTGTTTCATGGGTTCGGTATTTGCTCGTAGTGCAAATTACCAATGAATTGCACTGCATTTAGCCATTCAGAATTGTTTCATGAATATTATGTCTGGTGTTTCATGGGTTCGGTACTGACACTTTTTTTTCTCTTTAGATGTTGCGGTCGACGTCGTCATACTAACGTGTTTTACTTTCAGGTCTATTAACGAGGTCTCTTTTCTCTTTTCAGGTGTTTTCAACGTCGATCTTTCTTACCAGCTTTACGTTTAAACTCCCTGCTCTTAATAACGAAGTATTCTTTGTCGTTTCATTTGTCATTTTGTGCATGAACCACCCCTGGCCTTCCCCGATAATGAAGGACCTGCTATAATGATGTTGAAAGCATCGTGTAACAATTCACATGGTGCGAAACCATGACATGACGCACATCCGTCACGTTTGTTCAACAAATGTTGGAACTTTAAGGGCGCGGCGAAACCCTTTCAACATTGGTATTCAAGACATTCAACAAAGTTGAAACATTCAACTTTTTTTAGAATTATTTTTGAGATTACCGATGATTGACATGACAACCGGTGCAGTGCGGAATGCATCCAGGAAATAGTCAGTTGGATGACGTACTTCCGTCTTCAGTTGGGAGCTTTTTAAAGTAAGCTTTGCAAAATCTACGATGGCAGCGACGTCAACCGGAAGTGTAAATAACTTCTGTTCGGGGTTTCCTACATTAGAGATTTAGTCCAAGCCAAAGCCTGTGAGGCTACTTCATCCACAGGGAATACCGGTTGACGTCACCGTCATAGATTTTGTAAAAGCTTAGCTCCCTCGTGAGTCGTGGGCGGTGGGTAGCTAGCTACGTGAACTCATGTTACGTGTTCTGTATCGTGTAAAAATGACTTGTAACCCAAATATCAACATCAAGATGATCGAATCGTTATCAATAACTCCACTACACAACGAAGATTTGATGTTCCACTGTTGAGGACTGGTTATTTTGGACTGAAACTGGCCGCCATTCATAATTACGAGAGTGGGGCAATCAGATAACTAGTCACCGCCAAATCATTTCTACAATGACGTCATGTTCAAAGATTTGGTAATCGGCTTTTTCCATACACTCTACATTTGGTTCTCAATTGTTCGACTGTGCGTAGAGGTCATTCAGACAACTGGTACTAGTAAAACCACTGCTGTTAAGTTCCATAATGTGTCACCCATGCATATGTTCGAACCATGTGCTAGGTGAATCAAGAAGACAATTAATTTTTCCCGCCGAAACAGCGAACGTGAGTCAGATGGCCGATGCCTCGAAACATCTGCATTTATTGTCTTCACGCATGAGGGCTTCTCTAGGTTGGCAAACTTGCGAGCCGGCTCATTTGTAGATACGAAACTGAAGCATACGCGGACAAGTAGCAAATTTGAGTTTCTTTTATCGAGTAATACAAAAATACACGACTCGTACGCGAGCCATGAATGCGCCTAACATCTGACCGGCCGGCGGTGATCTATCTAGAAGGACAGCGAATGTAACTCAATTTGAATACATTCATTTATTAAAACAATAACTCTCCTTTCGCTTCATCCTCAGTAGCAGGACTAGCTAACAATTTATAATTACAAGAAACTTTATATATACAACTTTATATACATAAATATTTTCATATCTTAGAATTGATTTGTTTTCCTAAAAGGTATAAATAAGTCTTCTCTATAAATCACCTTAGATCTGTACTAGCTGTCGTACTAGCAAACTATTCAGTTTATATATCGAAAGTACATCACTGTATACTGCGTTTGGTAATTAAATTCCGTCATTGCCATTCACAATGTTCAAGAGGGTTCCATATGTTATCGGTAGATGATTTAGCTTTATCCACTATATGGAGATAACGAACTCGTGTCCATGTATAAATGTTATTCTTAAGTTTCTCGGTCTTCGTTCGGTGTTCGTATCGTATAGTACAACGGCCAACCTCTGGCAGATCTGTTCTGCTTTATCAAACACCGTGAAGTGACTCCAATTTGAGGCGCTGTACGTGGGTTTCTGTACTGCATGGTGCCCATTTAACTGACTCTTTACTTCTTTGGTTCTAGTTCAAGTACTTGCTCAAGACTAGAGATGTATTCCATGGCCATTTTCAAGACATCTAGGTCAGACACACTTTCTTGTCCTTGCGAGAGGAAAGACAGGACATTTCTCAGCTCCAGAAAAGCGCCTTCTACTTGTTGCTCTGAGCCGACATCAATGCCGATTAAATCTTGTCCTAACGAAGCCAGTTTGTCGTTCCTGAATTTCTCAAAACATCCAATCCCGTTGTCGACTTGCATGGTGGAACGAAGTGAGAGTGATCGATGTAAACAGAGCAAGGTTGTTAGATGAGTGACTGATGAGTGTCGTACCCGACTCCTTTATATGTCTGTTGATTGTTGTTATTTCGCTATTGTAATTCGTATCAGCTCAACAAGGTTATCGCATAATGGAATGACGACACTTCCCGTACTTCACGCTTCAAATGACACTCTATTAACGCTGTGAGGTGACTCAAAAACACCCATTTTTTGGGATAAATTAAACGATCATTACATGGCTTCACTTTGTGTGAATTTTAGAATTTAACAAGCGTTCTTACACGGGGCATTTTATTTCGTGGTAATGTTAAGGTTTGGTATGATAATAATCAGATCGCTCTCTCTCTTGACTTGACATTAAGGTATCAATTTGAGCAGAGAGAAGACAGTCTCTTTGTGTATGCAGGTGTGAGGTAGAAGTATTTTTATATTGGTTCTTAAACAATAGATCGATTTGACGTATTGTCAGCGAGTGAAGACTTAGTCACCGAAGCCGTGGGAACGGTAGTCGAACCGAATCCCTAAAGCTTTATTACATCAG
This sequence comes from Actinostola sp. cb2023, assembly GCA_033675265.1. Taxonomy (NCBI): domain Eukaryota; kingdom Metazoa; phylum Cnidaria; class Anthozoa; order Actiniaria; family Actinostolidae; genus Actinostola; species Actinostola sp. cb2023. The sequence continues at coordinate 294,504 of JAUJYZ010001136.1, read as the reverse complement.
AAATCAGCTCTACTCTTATTCAAAACACGCTATTGGAAAAATTCAATCGCGAGCACCAAAGGACATGAAAAAGAAAATAGGTTGATGGTGTCTTTCAGAGAAAGAGGGTGTCTGAAGGAATGTCTCTAATCCCAGTAATTATCGACAGATACTTTCATGTTCGCGCCGGAGTTCAGTTCCACACAGCTGCAAAACAATGCCCATACAATGCCACATCCATCGGTCAACAGTGGTGTTTACCAGTTTTAGTTCAATTCAATGCAGACGGCTGTTATTGCATGTAGAACAATGCACCTGAATCGACGCGACGCCGCACATACCGGCATTCGACAGCTGCACATGCAATCAGGAATGCAATCAGTTGCATCGCTATGTTTCCGCTTCATTTGACAAACAGTAGACCATTTGGCTGCCATGAGCATTTTAACTCAAAGCGCTGCTCTATCGAAACTACCAAACACCTTGCCATTTACTCTCGTAACAATGCAGTTTTGGTCAGTTTTATGATATTCGTATATAGAACAAACTCAGTGAAGAAGTCTGACTTGTTAGAATAAAGGAATTAATGTACTTCCAGAAAGTGCTATTTATAAATAAACAGACGCAATTATGCAGCATTCCTATACTCGATGAATGCACTCGTGCATCTCAGCACATGCAGACAAGTTTAGTTGACAAAGTTTACAAAGCTCAAAATCTGATGACCAGATGTTTTTAAACTTCTCATTCGATTCATAATTTGTTGTTTTGCCTTGTTATGGCTTACCTCAAATGCTCATGTCATTATTTTGGCAAGACTTTTCAAAACTGAATATCTTTTATTTTCGTAGTGACAGAAAACAGTTCCAAATTGGTCAGTAATAAGAAATCAATGCCAGCCGACTGAGGCAGCACTTAACCCGTGAGCGATCGAAGCTTCGTTCAAGTGCATCTACATTCTGACGCACTTTATCATTCACTGCCCAAAGAAACGTGGTGTTGGATATATTAAAAACACCTCGTCTCCCTCTGAAGATTGATCTAAAAAGAATCGTCGCAACTCCTTCATTCAGCCGCAAAGTAACGACTCTATGAGTACTTAAATAATTAGTCTACACGAACAAGTTTTCCTTGACAAGTTTTCCTTGACAAGGAAAAATTGACAAGTTTTTGTTGTCTACACGAGCAAGTTTTCCTTGACAAGGAAAAATTGGCGATGTTTTTGTTGTCTACACGAGCAAGTTTTCCTTGACAAGGAAAATTTGTCAAGGAAAACTTGCTCGATCCGGCTTTAGAATTTGGATCACCGTGCCGGTTCACACATCTGTGATCGAGGGACATCATAACAGGTGTACAGTGACAAGTGATGCATCACTTTCCGATGCTCGTTCCTTGTACGTTAAGATTTCAATATGAATTCTGACCGGTTATAACTGATTTGGTAGTTTTGAACCTCTTGTTTATACTAATCTAAAAAGCGAGTTATTTTTGATTTTGTTGATGTTGATTCAGTCAGGTGTGAACTCGAATACGAACAGCTGCATGTCGAGTGTTCGGTTTTAACAAACATTGCATATTAAAATGCCGACCTAGTGAACCAGAACTAGAACATATCCTAGCTGTCCGCTTGAGTCTTGGAACGTACATCAAACCATCTATAACTGTCATTAGAAGACACTGCAATAGCTTCAGTTCAATACCAATGACCAATGCACATTCTGAAGCAATAGAATGGGCTTTGCAAACAATGCAAACAAATAAGTTCAGCTGCGGGCCAAGTACGTGCCTCTGAATAATCCTCATGCAGTCGGTAGAAAAACAGCTGGTTCCGGTTTATTCTAACATAGTTCACCGTACATTGTCAAGTTAGCTAGGCTTGATGTTTAGTTAGGGTATAACAGGTTTAACGGAGACAGGATATATTGTTATCTACACGATGCGTCGCTTGCCCTCACAGAGTTCAACTCGTGGCGAAATTATCTATGCATCAGCTAGACGAAAATAAGAATTTCATGTTTTCATTAATACATGCATAGCATAGTTTTATCACAATACATTTTAATAAGCCGAATCTACACGAGCAAGTTTTCCTTGACAAGTTTTCCTTGACAAGGAAGACTTGCTCGTGTAGACGACAAAAACATCGCCAATGTTTCCTTGTCAAGGAAAACTTGTCAAGGAAAACTTACTCGTGTAGATGCGGCTTTAAAGTAGATACTCGCTAACCAAAACTGCCGGTACCTGCAAGCATGACTCACGCTTGCAGTTCAGGCAGCAGGCGATTGCTGATTGCCTGTGCAATGCGGCATGCACGACGAAGCACCTGTCCACCTGCATGGTGCTGAGTGATGATTTTTACTCCGCACATCCGGTACGGTGTCAAAGTTCATTCATTTTACACACTTCCTTTGGCATGAAAGCTTATCGGGCCCGAAAAGAGTTTCTTTAAAAATCTATATCTTCCAAACAAAGTAGTTTACAGACATGAAATTTTGCATGAAGTGAAAGTTTGTTCATACTAAAAACATGCCAAAAGAACAGCTTTGTAGGGTAAGTGTTTCAGATTTCTGGGATGTCTTTTCGGGCCTGAAAAGTTTACGGAGCTTTCGAGAAACGGGTCCTCTGTATCGCTAATTTTCAAAATAACCACACTAATTCATAGAGATATGGATTTATTTTATCAATCCAGTACTAGTACTACAAAGGGTTTAGAGATCTTTAGAACTTAAGCCGAATCTACACGAGCAAATTTTCCTTGACAAGTTTTCCTTGACAAGTTTTCCTTGACAAGGAAGACTTGCTAGTGTAGACGACCAAAACATCGCCAATTTTACACTGAGGTGAACCCCTTTTTTTAGCATAGTCATTAACTATGGTTTTAGTGATGAAATCATACATCTTTGGCTTCCTCAAACAACAAATATTTGTACTGACTTTGCACCGGGTAACGTGTGGAAAAATAGATCAGTTTTTGTTGCAATAACAGTTTCATGGTTGAGATTATATTCGGTGATGCTCTTTGTCAGTTGTTTACCCAACCCAACATCGCATAGTATAGCATCTGAACAATAAAGAAGAAATAACCCACGTTACAACACACTTTTCCGTCAACACCACTACAGAAACATCTGAGTCCCAGGTGGGAAACGAACCCACGTTCGTGGGGTTATTTCTTCTTTATTCATTTATCTGCACAATGCACCAACATTGTACCATACAGTAATTACTGAAGCATTTACCGACTCTGGCTGTCCCATTGAATATATTTGTAATAAAAGTTTTGGAGTAAATCGATATCTTTGTTCGCAAGTTAAATGATCTCAGTAGATTCGTATTGTGTTTTTTCCCCCGAAATAAATACGATAATTGGCTATTCATTCCAACAAAAAGACAGCGAAGCCGAAGCCGGCTTTATACAAGTAAAGTGTATAAAGAAAAGTGCCGGCTGGAAGAGAAGTCCAGTCCTCGTGGTACAACCAATTAGCCTCAATTCAAAAGGCAAAGAAAAATCGAGTCACATGGTTATTCAACGACTGTCGAAAATTCTCAAATAACATCGGTAAAATCGATAAACCCTTTCTGGTAATGATACCGATTTTAATAAAGAAAGGCAGAAACTAACGTTACCAGTCGGGGCGTGCGTTACTATCGGAACTCTACGTAGAATTCCGATAGTAACGCCCCCCCCCCCCCCCCCCCTGCGTTACTTTCGAATTTACAGGCCAATCCGGGTAGCCGTTCTTCCGACTTGAAAACAACGAAAAGTGGGTTGAAAAAATGAGGCTCCGCCGAGATTTTTTAAACGGATTTCGAGGTGTTTTGAAATTGAGGAAAAACTCTTTCTAGTGTTTTATATAAGCTTCTCAAACTCATTAATAATTCATTAGCTCAATAACCAATCAGCTCTCACGATTCGAGTCAGGTGGATGTATCTTGATACCGGAGGAAGAACTGATCAAGACACTGATCAAGACACTGAAATTATTGTATATTTACCATTATGTTACTTACCTTTAACTTAGTAGACTTACTACCTCTTACTTATCATGAAAAAAAATATAGTGATAAATCATCAACCAGAGTTGAATCAGTGACCCCTCGCACATTACGCTCACTACTTATCCATTAGACTACCTGACTGCTTGTTCGATTTTGAAGCTCTTTTTAACAAACATAATACTTGCGAGGTGACTCATTAGGCCAAGACACAAAAGCAATTATTATGTTCTTTTCTCAGGAGACTCAAGAACAATTCAGATAATCATTCATTATTAATGAGTTTGAGAAGCAATATCAAAAACTCGTGCTTCGTGTTTCATCAGGGGATTCAAAACACCTCGAAACAATAAAAGCACTCGGCCTACGGCCTCGTGCTTTCATTAGTTTCTCGGTGTTTTGAACCCCTGATAAAACACTCGCACTCGTTGTTGATATATTACTTCTCAAACCATTAATAATTCTTGGAGAAATTCAAAGTTAAAGTTGGCCAAATTGTATGCAAATTAAGATCACTTTTCCAGACCTCCTTCACGGTAGTGAGTTAATTAGTTTGTTATGCCCTCGTGGATTATTATTAACGAGTTTGAGAATAATATGTGAACTGACTTTAAAATATTCTTTAGACGATGTCAGTTTTCGAAGAAATCGGTGAATCAAGGTGATTTTACTTGTGATTTGATTGGTGTAGTATTATTTATTAGCTTCACTAGCCAGAACGCAATTACACAAAAACATTACAATCAAACAAAGGCAAAAAAGGAAAGGCAACAGGACAAGAGTCACATGTAAAGCCCCCTCTAACAAGAAATTATCGAGATAGAAGAAAATGAACATTTTTAAAAACTTACAATTGTGCTAAGGAGCTTCAGCACAGTAAGAGCGGCAGCTAGAACAAAAGTTTTTCCGAAGTTCTGGTTGTCAACGTCAAGTTTGGAAAAACAGTAAGAATAAAGTGAGCCTTTGAAAGGATCAGACGAGGGTGAAGCACGGATTGATGGCATCACAAAATCAAAATGTTCAAACAAATAGATTCCATGTTGCCGTGCGTCTGTACTCTTATAGATGCACAGAAGAGGTCAAAATGTGGTGAGAACAACAATCACGCCACTCGACGAAGACGTCAAAATGTGGTAAGAATAACAGTTCGTCTCGTGGCGTAGGTTTTTCTTCTCACCACATTTTGACGTCTTCTGTGCATCTATAAGAGTACAGACGCACGGCAAAATGGACTTTGATTGATCCATCAAGTCACGTAACCTATTTCCGAACCCATGATGCCTTGCGCTCACAAGAAAAGAAGACAGATCACCAAGACAACCACCAAGGAAATAATAATGGTGAAGATTTTAGTGAAACACGAGAGTGAGTTTCCATCAACATTTTATTTAACAAACCGCTATCTACAAGTACTTCACAAAACTAAGGGCCGGTTTTACACTGTCAAAGTTCCTTTGATAAGTTTCACTATCTTCTCATAATTACTTCAGAATTTGTCGAATTTGGACAAACGATTGACTAGTTTTTGCGTCACGAAAACGTTGATCATATATGACGTAGCTTTGATTAAAGAATCTTTAACGATTGACTAGTTTTTGCGTCACGAAAACGTTGATCATATATGACGTAGCTTTGATGAAAGAATCTTTAACGATTGACTAGTTTTTGCGTCACGAAAACGTTGATCATATATGACGTAGCTTTGATGAAAGAATCTTTAACGATTGACTAGTTTTTGCGTCACGAAAACGTTGATCATATATGACGTAGCTTTGATGAAAGAATCTTTAACGATTGACTAGTTTTTGCGTCACGAAAACGTTGATCATATATGACGTAGCTTGATGAAAGAATCTTTAACGACTAGTTTTTGCGTCACGAAAACGTTGATCATATATGACGTAGCTTTGATTTAAGAATCTTTAACGATTGACTAGTTTTTGCGTCACGAAAACGTTGATCATATATGACGTAGCTTTGATTAAAGAATCTTTAACGATTGACTAGTTTTTGCGTCACGAAAACGTTGATCATATATGACGTAGCTTTGATGAAAGAATCTTTAACGATTGACTAGTTTTTGCGTCACGAAAACGTTGATCATATATGACGTAGCTTTGATGAAAGAATCTTTAACGATTGACTAGTTTTTGCGTCACGAAAACGTTGATCATATATGACGTAGCTTTGATTAAAGAATCTTTAACGATTGACTAGTTTTTGCGTCAAGAAAACGTTGATCATATATGACGTAGCTTTGATGAAAGAATCTTTAACGACTAGTTTTTGCGTCACGAAAACGTTGATCATATATGACGTAGCTTTGATTTAAGAATCTTTAACGATTGACTAGTTTTTGCGTCACGAAAACGTTGATCATATATGACGTAGCTTTGATTAAAGAATCTTTAACGATTGACTAGTTTTTGCGTCACGAAAACGTTGATCATATATGACGTAGCTTTGATGAAAGAATCTTTAACGATTGACTAGTTTTTGCGTCACGAAAACGTTGATCATATATGACGTAGCTTTGATGAAAGAATCTTTAACGATTGACTAGTTTTTGCGTCACGAAAACGTTGATCATATATGACGTAGCTTTGATGAAAGAATCTTTAACGATTGACTAGTTTTTGTGTCAAGAAAACGTTGATCATATATGACGTAGCTTTGATTAAAGAATCTTTAACGATTGACTAGTTTTTGCGTCACGAAAACGTTGATCATATATGACGTAGCTTTGATTAAAGAATCTTTAACGATTGACTAGTTTTTGCGTCACGAAAACGTTGATCATATATGACGTAGCTTTGATTAAAGAATCTTCAACGATTGACTAGTTTTTGCGTCACGAAAACGTTGATCATATATGACGTATCCTTTGATGAAAGAATCTTTAACGATTGACTAGTTTTTGCGTCACGAAAACGTTGATCATATATGACGTAGCTTTGATTAAAGAATCTTTAACGATTGACTAGTTTGTGCGTCAAGAAAACGTTGATCATATATGACGTATCCTTTGATGAAAGAATCTTTAACGATTGACTAGTTTGTGCGTCAAGAAAACGTTGATCATATATGACGTAGCTTTGATGAAAGAATCTTTAACGACTAGTTTTTGCGTCACGAAAACGTTGATCATATATGACGTAGCTTTGATTAAAGAATCTTTAACGATTGACTAGTTTTTGTGTCAAGAAAACATTGCTCATATATGACATAACTTTGATCCTTCTAGTGACTATCACAATCTTAGTTGACAGAAGTAAGGCGAACCTTAGGCCACGCTACGGTACGAGATCATTGACACATCGTTTACACTCATAACACCAAAAACAGCATACACATAGACGTTGCCGGGTTGATGTGAAGACCGAAATTGAACTTCTCAGATTCCAGACACGAAGGGTCTTAGTTGAACAGTTCTTGGATTTTAGATTTTTGTACTGTGGCAACTTGGATGTCATCCTTGCGGTCTTTAATACCTTTTACGATTGATGATTCTCGACCCGACAACCATCTAGTCTCCCTCGCATCCATCTTTAGTTCCGTAGTGCTTATACTCAGTTATTAATCAACTTTGCTGCAGCTGAGGAGATGTGGTGTCTTTTGCAGCAGCGACCAAATCTTGATTGACAAGGAAGACAAATCGAAGACCACATATCTAAACAACCATTACACGTCAGTTAGCCTGGTTGCTACTAGCGACGCAAGCATAAGCACAAGAAGACTCGTGTCACTGAAAACGGCAAGACGCAAGCATACGGCATGACGCAAGCATAAACGCAAGAAGCCTCATGTCACTGAAAACGGCAAGACGCAAGCATACGGCATGACGCAAGCATAAACGCAAGAAGCCTCATGTCACTGCGATGATTATAATGACTGCGGTGATGATGATGACTGTTGTGATGATAATGACAGTGCATGATGATGATGATGATGGTGATGATGATAACTGCAGTGATGAAGACTGGGGTGATGATGACGGTACATGATGATGATGACTGCAGTGATGATGACGGTGGTGCATGATGATGATGACTGGGGTGATGATGACTGGGGTGATGATGACGGTGGTGCATGATGATGATGACTGGGGTGATGATGACTGGGGTGATGATGACGGTGGTGCATGATGATGATGACTGCAGTGATGATGACGGTGGTGCATGATGATGATGACTGCAGTGATGATGACGGTGGTGCATGATGATGATGACTGGGGTGATGATGACTGTAGTGATGATGACGGTGGTGCATGATGATGAAGACTGGGGTGACGATGAGGAGCAGGAGGAGCAAGAATATGATGCATGAATAATTCAATATTTTTTTAATTGATATTTCTCAGGTCCAGGTCAAACGTCAAACTTTACATCAGCCGATCCTAATTAAATAGAATTAATTAATTAGATTAAATAATTAATTAGATGATGTAAAGTTCGATGTTTGACAAGGGCCTAATCAATTTTGAAAAGAATCTTACTTCAAACGTAGAGTTATGATGCAACCATGCTTTAACGCCCATAGGAATAGGTTTGCCATCAATCATCAGAGACCGCCTGCCTTCGTTTATCACACAGTACTCTCCATCACTCTTCAGTCGTATCACAGCCTGCAGTGAAATATGTATTAATAGAATATATGGGCTTGTTATAAAGTTATCTACTGAAAACATGATATGATGATGAAGACTTTATGATGATGAAATAAAAGTGAAATACACTTACAAACTTGAATTACGGTACCAATTTCCGATGTTCTCGCAGATAAGCCGCACCCCCAACTTTGGAACGCGATTTTCGGAAAAAAAGTGTGGCTTATATGCAGGTGAATACGGTAGTCACTGGCTTTTCTATGTACATGTAACATATAACAAGCCTTGAGCCATGTACATGTACCATGGTAATGTACCATATACAGTCATTCTCAAAAAGGTACGTTGTCCAGATGAAAAGACTACAATACTACAATAAAGTCACGTGATTCATTATGTTTTCAATTTCTGCGCGCGGAACTGCAAGTTGATACCAGCGGCATTACATTCAGTTCTCACAATGCCGTGTTATTGTAGTATTGCAGTCTTTTCATCTGGACAACCTTTTTGAGAATGATGAACCATACATATGTACCATGGTAATGTACCATATATATGTACCATGGTAATGTACCATACCATATATATGTACCATGGTAATGTACCATACATATGTACCATGGTAATGTACCATATATATGTACCATGGTATACCATATATAAGTACCATGGTAATGTACTATATATATGTACTATGGTAATGTACTATATATATGTACCATGGTAATGTACCATATATATGTGCCATGGTAATGTCCCATATATACAGCAATATGCAGAAATTCTGATCCTTTTGACTAAAATACACATATATCAAAGACCTACTTAAAATTATGGGATGGCTACGCTGATATTTTTTTCATAAAGCCTCGCTGGCAGACAACTAGAAAAAAATATCAGCGTAGCCATCCCATAATTTTAAGTAGGTTTTTGATATATATATATGTATTTTAGTCAAAAGGATCAGAATTTCTGCATATTGCTGTATGTACCATGGTATACCATATATAAGTACCATGGTAATGTACTATATATATGTACCATGGTAATGTACCATATATATGTACCATGGTAATGTACCATATATATGTACCATGGTATACCATATATAAGTACCATGGTAATGTACCATATATATGTACCATGGTAATGTACCATATACAGCAATATGCAGAAATTCTGATCCTTTTGACTAAAATACACATATATCAAAAACGTACTTAAAATTATGGGATGGCTACACTGATATTTTTTTCTAGTTGTCTGCCAGCAAGGCTTTATGAAAAAAATATCAGTGTAGCCATCCCATGGTTTTAAGTACCGGTAGGTCTTTGATATATGTGTATTGTAGTCAAAAGGATCAGAATTTCTGCATATTGCTGTATATGTACCATGGTAATGTACCATATATATGTACCATGGTAATGTACCATATATATGTACCATGGTAATGTACCATATATACAGCAATATGCAGAAATTCTGATCCTTTTGACTAAAATACACATATATCAAAAACCTACTTAAAATTATGGGATGGCTACGCTGATATTTTTTTCATAAAGCCTCGCTGGCAGACAACTAGAAAAAAATATCAGCGTAGCCATCCCATAAATTTAAGTAGGTGTTTGATATATATGTATTTTAATGAAAAGGGATCAGAATTTCTGCATATAGCTGTATGTACCATGGTATACCATATATAAGTACCATGGTAATGTACCATATATATATACCATGGTAATGTACCATATACAGCAATATGCAGAAATTCTGATCCTTTTGACTAAAATACACATATATCAAAGACCTACTTAAAACCATGGGATAGCTTCCATGATATTTTTTCCATAAACCCTCGCTGGAAGACAACTAGAAAAAAATATCAGCGTAGCCATCCCATAATTTTAAGTTGGTTTTTGATATATATACATTTTGTATTTTAGTCAAAATGGATCAGAATTTCTGCATATTGCTGTATATGTACCATGGTAATGTACCATATATATGTACCATGGTAATGTACCATATATATGTACCATGGTAATGTACCATATATATGTACCATGGTAATGTACCATACATATGTACCATCATGGTAATGTACCATATTTATTATATAGACACGAGTGTTTTACTGGAAAATACAGCGATTTGCAAAAATTCTGTAAAATCCTAATCGATCGATATATCAATATATAAATATATATAGTAATTTGCATAATCCTAATTCTTTGATTTTAGCTATTATTAAACCTGAATCTAAACCCAAGTAACCTTTGTAGTATGTATGTGAAAAACAATTGAAAAAATGTGAACCTTAGAGGGCTTATTCAGCCATTTTATGATGAAAATTACCCACAATGCACCCGATATATTGATATATATATTGATTTTACAGAATTTTTGCAAATCGCTGTATCTCACTCATAAAATTCATACGAAACTACATCCGGGACCCGAGTGGCGTATTTTCCATATCCTCACTAGTGAGCATATCGATGACATCACTTCCGATGTTTTCCCTCTCACTTGATGCGCGTTGCAACCGAAGTCAAAATGGCGAGCGACAGGTTTATCAAAGTCTTGAGCGAGGAACAAGAGAATGAAAATACAAAAAAGAAGACGTTATACAATGTGAAAATATCAAGATGAGAACAGGAATATCAAGCGAGCTACAAGAATTGTCCATTAAGTTTGTCCTTGGCGTTAGAAAGAAAGGTGGTGAGGAGTATGAATGTCTATATAACAAAAAGAAAATTACACATTGGCTGATATGAAGTTTATCTTCTCGTGGTGAAAAATATTTCACCACTCGAAGATAAACTTCATATCTTCGCACCACCGTGTAATATCCTCTATATATGTACCATGGTAATGAACCATGGTAATGAACCATATGGTAATGTACCTGTCTTCTGGAGATTTTCCACGCAGGTCCTTCCAATGATAAATCAACATCTACTTGGTTATCTGTTGTAGCACGTCCAACGATGATCTGAACAACAAAGTACATAGTAATGAGCTGATATCTGTCCATTATGGTGGTGAGGAGGGGATTCCATTGCAGTTTATATAATAGGTTCACACTACGTGTATACTTAGTATGTGATTTTATTTAGTATTTATTTTTAATATATATATTTTAGATTTAGTTTTAGGTGTCCCCTATTAGTAGAGGGATTTTCCCCTCAGCTATTACATTTGACACATAAATAAAGTTTATCTATCTATCTATCTATGTATCTATCTATCTATCTATCTATATATCTATCTATACTATACTATCTATCTATGTATGTATACCTATACTATCTATCTATCTATCTATCTATCTATCTATCTATCTATCTATCTATCTATCTATCTATCTATCTATCTATCTATCTATCTATCTATCTATCTATCTATCTATCTATCTATCTATCTATCTATCTATCTATCTATCTATCTATCTATCTATACTATCTATCTATCTATCTATCTATCTATCTATCTATCTACCTATCTATCTATCTATCTATCTATCTATCTATCTATCTATCTATCTATCTATCTATCTATCTATCTATCTATCTATCTATCTATCTATCTATCTATCTATCTATCTATCTATCTGCAGAGGCATCATGCTTTATGGTGAAACTAGCATAGCACTAATGACACAGATAGAACTAAAGGGAAAGTTAAAGTGCTATAAAGATATAAAGTTCTTCTGAGCATCAGCCCTAGAAAGAATGGATAAAGAGAAAAAACATCTGACCCCGATGGGAATCGAACCCACGACCCTCGGAACTGATCACTGATGCTCTAAAAGATGCTGAAGCTACCAGGCCAGACTGGAAGCAGGCAGTGGGTAATAAGATGGAAATTCTTGGCAAAGGACATAAACACAATACTAGGAAAGCAGGCCACATAGTACTAATGAAACAGATATTAATACATGTAGCTCAGTCCCCCATCACTGATACCCCTGAGTACCCCCCCTGGAGGTGCAAAGACCTTTATTGGGTTTGAAATTCGCGGCTTGGGACTTTTTTGGGGTTATCAATTTTCTGGTGGACATTTTTGATATAAAGATTTTGGCAAGGACTTTTCTTGGGGTTGATAAAAATGATATCCTACCGTTCTCGATTTTATGCGGAGAAATTGGACATTTTGGGGGTTATGATTTTGGGCCGTTTGACTTTTTTGGGGTCTTGTTTTTGAGTAATAGACTTTTTTGGGTTAAAAAGTTTGGCCTCATTCGCACCTCCCCGTCACTGATACCCTTGAGTAACCCCCCTGGGAGCTCAGTAGTCTGGCTCAGTAAAAAATAGCTGGATGTCATTCAAACAGCATGGGGTATGGTCAGGCCTGATCCAAGACAAAATAATGTAGTTGGATTTGACAGCTATCCAGATTGTAGTTTGTCTGAAAGTACTGCCACCTTTTGGCTTTCAGTTGTTTGATTTCTTATGACCACCGGAAAGAGTCACTTGAGCCAGTCAGGATAAACCTGTATGAAACGGGTTGAATCATACTATTTGTGCAGTTGACCTAAAAACTGACTACAGATGAAAGCTTGCAAGTCTTTTCAACACAACGTAAACTTCATGGTTTTATTAAAGTTTCTCACAAAAAATCATGGCTTTGTGACACTCTTAGAGTTCAATTAGCTTTGTCACATGATTTATAAAATGCAAGTTTCAAGTTTAAGTTTAGCTTACTTCAACACCACAGGATTTACAAGAATATAATTAACCAAAAAAAACCTTATTGACTGAGTTTGGTCTGGGTGTGCTTGGTCCATGCGTCAGTCCAGCCCCCAACGACTCTAAGTACAATAGTAGTAACGCAGTCTTACCTCCCTTGATCGCATAAGATAGCGAACCAAGCGTCCTCTAAGTACAGCTAGGGTTTGGCTATCAAACTCATTGTGAGAGCCTGTTAATGTTTTGTCTGCAGAAATCAAAATCAGTAAATAAGATAATTTATTATATAGCACAGATACTACATGTGCTCTTATTGGTCAATTAGCGGGCCGTAACTTCCCATATGGCCCGCTGAAAACAGAAAAGTAAGGATTGCTCGATAACAATAACTGTATAACAAAAGAAATGCCCATGCGTACGGACGGGCTCCGTCTTACAACAAAGACGGGCTCCGTCCATACGCGTGGGGTCCGTTAACGGAGCCCACGCAAAACCCGCGTGCGGGCATGTTAACTACATGTACTTCTAGGCTGTACTGTAGCTATATAATAATAAATATCTTATTAACCTCACTTGCTCGGTCCGTACAGGAAGTTATGGATTCTCGTTGATTCCCACTTTTTATGGCCTGCGTGCTACACGCAAGGGCCATAAGGCCGTGGGGGAAAACTCGGCCCATAACTTCCCGTACGGACCTCGCGCTCGGTTAATAAGAGGTATATACAGCACTGAGGTGAAGCAAGAGTTGTTCAATGCTGTCGACAGTGCTGTGTAATAAAAACACATAATACACCACTGAATGGAACAGACAACAATATACATGTAGTGATTTGCGTGTCTTACTTGGTCTGCAGAAATCATCCACTACAACCTGCCATTTTGGAATTTCTTCTTCTAATTTGAGAATTTCGCGTTTTTGTCTGCGGTCAGCTATGGATAGCTCTTGCTCTAGATTATCATCTTTAGGCTCCCTGACAACAAGGTAATCATTCATACTGTTACACTACTGTCTTATTCTATCATCCTGTGCATTACTAGGTGAGCAGTCTTTGATGTGTGTGGGTGACAACTTCCCAGTGTTTGCACAGGCAGCCCAACCATTGCTTCTGAGGCCACTAATTTTAATGAATAAATTAAATAAATTAATTTGTATGTGAGCATCTTCTTTGATGGGTTTCCTGTGGTAGAGCACGTGCGTGCAATACGTATTATGTTGGGTTCCCTGTGCATAGAAACGTATGATGTTGGGCTCCCTGTGTGCATCTTGCGGGACACACACAGGGAGCCCAACATTATACGCTTCTATGCACAGGAAGCCCAATATAATATGTATTGCACACGCTCTACCACAGGAAACCCCCCCAAAAAGACGCAAATATCTTTGTATTTATTATTTAGTAGCCTCAGAAGCAATGGTTGGGCTGTCTGTGGTGTTTGCTGGTGTTTTTTTGTCAGGTCACCATAATTTGTCTAAAGCCAGGCACACACTACATGTATATGTCTCCGATCCACTGTGGCAAGGGGATTAATTAGACTTCTACGACCTGATTTTAAAGCAATCACCGACGTTAAGACCATGATTCAAAATTGGGGAGTGAAAGAGTTGTCTCTTAATCACTCACCGACGTTAAGTCACATACATAGAATTTTAGATTCAAAACACAAATTAAAAACATGGAAGTGAAAGAGTGGTCCCATCAAAATGAAGTAGTATTTCACTCACCGATTTGCGAGACTAGACCAGTTTTTTTGCGACCATTTTCTCACTGATTTCAAAATTCGAGACTCTAGAGACGGCTTTTTGTGAAAAAACGAGACTTCAAGAGTTTGAATGAAATTTTGCGAGTTGTAAAACACCCCTAAGTGTGTGTTCGAGTTGTAAAGTGTGTGCCTGGCTTTACTGTTTGCTTCCATTGTGCTTAACAGGCCGCAATCAGCCAGACGTGTGCTTATAGATATATATCAAACTTACAGAAGTTCATTATCATTTAACTGTTCTTCCACGTCTGAGAAGTTTAATGCACTTTCTCCTGTTGGAACTAAACACAGGGAACCTTCTATCAGGCAACAACAACATAAATTAAATCCTACAGAATAATAATATAAAAATTGTAAAAAAAAATCAATCATTCAATCAATCTTCTTCCCAGTCTCTCTCTCTTCTACACAGGAACCCCAAAGCTAAAAGGAGTTGCATGCGAAGGAGGATAAAGCAAATACACAAAATCTTGAAGTGCGTTACTCACACACACAAAAACAATTGAGCATGTGTGCTCACAAAAAGTTGAAAAAACTTCAGCCGATACAAACTGGTCTGCGGCAAATACATTGGACAGACTGGGTACAGTACAAGTCATAACCATTGGGATAGCAGTTCTTAAATTTTGACAACATTATCTCCAATTTAAAAACTGTATAGCCTATCCAATGTGCTGGAGAAAGAGCGTTGAATCCATTCAAATGATATTTCCAGTAGTCTTCCATCAAGGGCAAACACCTCGAAAAACTTGTAACTAATTCAGCCAATCAAAACACTGGAACCCAGTCTTCCAAATTTTGCCACAGATTGGGTACAAATACTAATATTCACAAGATAAACACATACCTGACTGATCGGTTAACAGTTGATATTGCCTCATTAAGAGCCAATGGTTTCTCAGTGTTGTAGGTGTGCGGCATGGGTGGAATATTGAAGGATTTTTGTACAACAATTCTTCAAATGTTTCCAGTGGTGAAGAACTAGTCTGCAATAAATAAATCATCAGTGAAAACAATGCCAAAGTCTACATACATTTGTATATAGCTAATTGCATAATCGTTGTCAGTTTGAAAATCATAAATCATACAAGCGGAGACCGCAAGGATGGATGGGAAATCAGTTCATGAGCCACATTACATGCAGATATATTCAATTTTCTCGTAGTTTTGAAGGTATATGAGCTATTTAACTAAGATCCTACAAGTCTGGATAAAAAGGTCGATGATTTGACAGTGTTATTTGAGAGTTTTAATTTCCCAGAATTCCTTTTGGTCATAGCTTTCATGATTTTCAACCCGACAACGATTATGCAATTAGCTATATGTACATGTACATGTATAGAGGGGGACGTTGGCACTCGCGGTATTTTGTTATCCATCGATTTTTTGTGCGATATTACGGTATTTTTTATTTTGAGATGTGGTATTGCTGTATCGTCCTGGTCTGCGGTATGCGGTAATTGGCGATTTTGGGCTACGGTATTCGTGAAATTCAAATTTCTTTAGCGTATTTCTGTATTCCGGTT
Source organism: Actinostola sp. cb2023 (assembly GCA_033675265.1). NCBI lineage: Eukaryota > Metazoa > Cnidaria > Anthozoa > Actiniaria > Actinostolidae > Actinostola > Actinostola sp. cb2023. Next base: position 277,945 of record JAUJYZ010001136.1, on the reverse strand, counting down.
GTTTCCAAAACAGTACTACAGCTGTAGTTTCAAATTTCGATTTTAGATGGCGGTATCATGGTATTTTTATTTTTTTGATGCGGTATTGCGGTATCAGCTACATGTATCCCCCAACGTCCCCCTCTGTATAATTATGAAAATGCGAAGCTCAAATCACAAAATACTGCACTATTCACTTCATATGTAATCGATTTTCAAAATAAAAAAATAAGCTTCATAAGCACTTTAACAAGTATAATCTGAGTTTCAAGAAAAGCTAGAAACAAACACCTACCGATGGGATATTAGCCAAGAGGTTTTCTTCTTCTTTATTCCACAGAGCATTATTCTGTGCTGCTGCAACAACATCTGCTGGTAGCTGCTTCATGGCAAGTGTGGCTAACCTATCACACATAAACATAAATAAATAATAAATAAATATTTTACTCAGTAGATCCACGAAGTGGCTATTCTTCTACTGGCACTCACACTTACTACCACTACATTCGATATTTTATACATACATGTACAACACTCAAACTGACGCATGTTTATTTGCACACATGGATATCGAGTGAATCAGTTAGTGGAGGGTAGAAATGAGAGGTCCATATGCATGTACATGTACACTGTATCTCTCAATCATTGTTTCAATATGACTGATTTGGGTGGCATTTGGCATGATTTTGATATTCAGCTACATGTAATCTATGATTTAATTGAATGTATTTGTGGTATTATTGTTTATATCATAGGATGGGTCTGAGGCACTAGGGGGGTTACATGAGCCTACAGCTTTCATCGCCCATAGCATTCAGTGAACTCAGCCATAACATGAGGTGTTACAGGTTAGAGCTCATAGTCATTTTCATGAGTGGGAAACCTATGGCACGGACTTACCATCACAGTACGGAATCAAAGACATTCTATTCAACCAATCACAGCGTGCAAAATCACTGTTCAACCAATAAGAATGCTTTTGAATTGATACCGTCACTGCACGGCACGTTACGGGTAACCGTAACTACACATACTTCTCACTCATAAGAAAAGTAATCTAATGATAGTGGAGTATGTACATGTACACATGATAATGTATGTTCAGAAGTATGTTATAAATACATGTTGTACTAACCTTGAAACTACAGGATCATAAAGAAGAGCATACCATCTTTCTTGGATATCTTTCAGTGTAAATCGACAAGAGAATTTCACTCCAAGGTAAACAGCAGTCAAATCATTGGTCTGTGTGCAAAGCCATGTAATATTTTTATTAAGGACACCAGGGGATGGGGAAATTTGTATGATAAACATTATTAAATAATAATAATAAATAATAATACTAAATTATTATTATTTAATAATGTTTATCATACAAATTTCCCCATCCCCTGGTGTCCCTTTCCAAGCTGGATTTTCATGTTCACCAACTGACAGTATGTGTGAGCTATTTTGATACAGTTACAAGTGCATGTCTACAGAGTTCATGTAGAGGTTAATCTTTGTCAGCGACGAAGCAGCAACTTCAGTGATGCTACAATAATGTACCTGTTGAATAGCTGTAATGAGTGCAAGGTCATCTGTTGGTCTCCATCGCCCAAAGTCCTTGCTAACTTGCGGTGTCTAAAACAAGAATAAAATGAATATGATGATGATGTGGTTATTATTTACTGCATTATTACAACTGTCTTAACTAATTAATGTATTAATTAATTAATTAATGTATTATAATTAATTAATTAATGTATTATAATTAATTAATGTATTATAATTAATTAATGTATGATAATTAATGTATGATAATTAATGTATGATAAACATCAATACTTTTGGACCACTAATCGAGGTGTACAATATTGCAGCTGTACATGTAGCTCTTTGGTGGATCCAGGATTATGCCAAGGGGACTTGGGCTAGCCATTTAACAAAATACTTTGAATCAAGTACATCAATAGTTAAATTAGACCCTGTCGGCAGGGTTCACTCGTGCCCTGGTGCCGGATTGAACTAGTACATGCTAAGGACCAGAGTACAATTGGGATCCCTGTGGAAGTGTCAGGGCTTTCTCAGTATATCACCGTCCTGAATTCCTGAAAATTTGAATAACAATAGTTCATATTGTTGTATGCCTCGTTCTACAAAGAGTTCTTGATTTGAATAACAAAGGTTTTTCAGGATAGTGATATACTGAGAAAGAGCCCGTATATACGAGTTTGAATTTTGCTTGAAAGCTTCCCTTTTCTACCTGGAACCAGCACATGTCGCAGTTATCTTTCGTGATCAATGCGGTATGTTTTATATTTTGCTCTTAGAGTGAAAATATTTGAACATTTTAAAAGTAAAATCAAGAGACCATTATCTTGGTATATAAAAATGTATTCAACGAGTAAAGTTCAATGATTGATAGTTGTTGTCGGTCGATTTTTCATTTAGACTTCGAAATTTAAAATACCATATATATAAGCTTGTGGTTTCCTTTCTAGTAGAACACATAGACGTCCAGCTATTCGTGTGCTTATCTTCTTGGACGATAAGGATTTTCACTGAATGTTTGTGTGTGTCAGTTTCAGTTGTATAATTGGGCTTCCTGTGGTTACAGGTAGCCCATATGTAGAAATCAGTGGATCGTGACGTCTTTGGATTTTCGTTCCATTGGATCAGGAATGAGCTCTGATAAAGCCTTCAAAGGGTATGAGATTCTCAAAAATGTCTTCACAACAGTAGTCTGAAAATTAAAGAACAAATTGGTGTAGAAATTTGAGCAAGAAATTGTGGTTTTGAGTGGTTTTGAGCGATTCGAAAATCTTGGTTCAACCGATCATTGTATACTGATTGTGTATGAGTTTGTTTATTGTTTCTCAAAAGCATTATTTTTCTATATCGTTCCCTAAAAAAATACTAGAAATAAAGAATAATAGTTGTTGAAGTTCCCTGTGTAGTTTTCTTGAGGTTTTGAGTTGTATTTATTCGATGATGGGTCAGTTGTCTTGTGAATTTTGATGTGTTGACTAGCGCTGAACGGCGACCAATGAAGGGAATGCCTGGGCTCTGACTTGTTGCTTTATACCTCGTCTTTTTATCCTTCATTGGGCCAACACATTTAATTTCGCCACTTTTTAACATTGCGCTTGTGCGAGACAATTCAGTAGTACAAAATTCCCTTCCTTTCGACACACCAGCCTACACACCAGCTTTGACGTGACAATATCATGTGCGAAGTGTTTGGATTTGTCAAAGTCCCACATCGATTACGAGAAAGATACATTTTTGTATATAAATGGTTTCAATACATTTATGCTTGATGGAGATACTAGGCCCTGGTACTAGGCGTTGCAAACCTTCAACCCTTGCCCCCCCCATTCGCTGATCCCCAACCCTCTCCCCTATTTATATTTGGGTCTCGATAGCATGTGACATTCCTGACATTTTCTGACATTGAAAAAAAAATAATTACGCGTTGGATTTTATAACTCGTGAGGCCTATGGCCTGGGCACGAGTAATGAGCAGGTTCTGAGTTAATGGGGTATGACTGCAGTTTAGGCCGGTATTCAGACGAACCTCTTGAAATCCCCCAAGATCTGCCACAGCATCTACAACATTATTATACTGTATATATTGTACACATTGTACAGTAGTGTTAATATGAAATTATTATTTATTAATTGACCAAATGAATCAATTTATTCCTCATCATCATCATTTTAATTAATTAATTTAATTTATTCACCACAAAAATACAGCAATTACAACATCAAATACATGTAGAGACAAATAATAGAAACGATCATGTACTTTTACAATAACAGAGCGTAATCTCGCAATCTGATTGGCTCTCAGCCATTGTCAATAAAAGTACAGACACATAGAATGACAAATTGCTCGCACACGGAGCCAGCGCGTGCTTGAAACGGTTTTTCCTTCAAACTTTATCCTTGCTTTTGGATGTTTTTTGACTTTGTTATTGTAAAAAAGAAATCACAAGCGGTTTTCCATTGTCTGTACTCTTATTGACAATGGATTTGACATCACAAAATGTTCAAAACTTTGCAGTGAAACCACTCGCTATGCTCATGGTTCCAAAGAGCTTTAAACATTTTGTGACGTCAAATCCATTGTCAATAAGAGTATAGACAATGGAAAACCACTTGCGATTTGTTAATTTTACCAAAATAATTTATTGTTTCAATATCCACAGTAATGTACCTTTGATTTCTTTTGTTTTCTTCCTCCAGATTTGATAGTCACTGGCTGAAATGAAAAAAATATAGACTTTTTACCTCACTCTATTCCAGGAAATTTTGTGCGAGTGTTTTTGTGAGTGTAATAGGCCCTTTGCAGTTTACAGTCACATGCCAATATATCGCTTGAATAACGAATGAACTGAGCCGAAGATCCCATGGGAACAGCTCTGCTGACTGGCAAACAAACTTGACGTTGATTGAGAAAGATCGATAATCAACTGGAGGTTGAAAAATAGCATTTCAAACAGATTTCTTTACTGTCACTACTGATATCATGTAAGATTTTTCAAATAAATAAAGTCAGAATTTTTTGCCGGCCTATTCCCTTGTACATTGTATTTCACTGGGCATCTTTTCTGTGTATAATACTGGGAATACTCAAGATACTGAGTATCTTGGTGTCAAGAGGAGACCTTTATCAACCATGACATACTCCCTACTTGACGTACATTTGTACATGTATGTACATTGTATGTACACACTGACTACCTCTCAATTCTTTGACACCATGTCTTGGTCATGTTTTCTTACATCAATAGTGGCTAAAAAAAACAACTAGTAATTTGTAATTTCTAAGTTCTTAAAAATGGGTGCCTTCGATTGTAGGGTTGTAGGGTATAGGCAGCAGGGTTGTTTACAAACTGTACATATAACAGGCTGCAGCTAAATAGGCTCTAAACAAGTATCAAAACAGTAAGACATACAATGTACATTGTAATGAGTATAATCATTCACAATAGCTGAGGCCAATGTTCAGAGTACATTGTAGCTGTTCAAATGTGCCTGTTGTCAGCTAAATTGTTTCTATAACCCTCTAACAGTGACAAACAGTCACGACACTTGATAGTGCTGGAGCACTAACAAATGTGTGACCCTCATTAGTGAGATAGTACAGGGGTTGGCCACTACTAGTCACTGCCAGAGGTTTATTTAAGTCCTCAGTGGTTCTATTACACCCCTTCAATTCATTAATGCTGCACAGTGGAAGAAGGATATAATATAGCGATACTTCATGTTTACAAACATTAACATTGTGATGTTAATGTGCCAACCACTTCCACAAAAACGTTTCACATGTTGCTTTGTTTCAACAGCCAATCTCTGGTTGGCACATGAATGACAAAAGCTGAGGTCACATGAAGTATCACTATAAACATCTACGACAATAAAACAATCCTTAACTACCATTGGTCTTTTCTCTTTTTCTTTCATAAATTCCTTCATTGGATCTTTTTCTAATGGTTGTCCAATTTCAATTCCCTTTTTAGGTCCTTTCTTTAAACTACTCTCCACAAGCTCGTCGTCAAACTTTTTCCTTTTTATAGAACGGGATGAGCTTCTCCTTGGAGTGCTGTGGTGCCCACGCTCTGCCACAGGGGTCTTGGGTGGACCTTGGGGTAACATTGATTCACGAGGTAGAGACATGACAGAATGAATGTACTGTAACTAGTGTAGAATTCTATAAAGAAGAGAGAAATGGAAATCAATCAATCACTTTATGTGTCAAAACTTCTAGCTATCAATGATTTCTAACAGTACCAAAGGGTTGAACGAAGGTTAATACAAAATGCTAACTTAAATCCATCCACACAAAGCTTTATATCGTGTGCTGTTTGGTCTAAACTAGACAAGAACACAATTATTGTCAGAAAAATGTCTAATCTTGACAACAAAACGAGAGCAAATAAGCTCAAACTGCCGATTCCACGGTACAGCTTTAAGATAAAATAACCTGTCATTAATCAACCAATTGTATTATAAACAGTACTTACTGTCTTAACGGCCTACCTGGGTAGAAATTGAGAGTTTACTTGAGATGCTTTTGTGTTTCGTCTCGATCCGCCATCTTGAATACTAACAACAAGGAATCATGGGAAATGACGCCCGAATAGCATTGTGTGCACAGGTAACCCACTACTTAGAATTCTGAAGGAACTGAAAGAAAGGAAGGAAGGAAGGGAAGGAAGGAAGGAAGGAAGAAAGGAAGAAAGAGAGAGAGAGAGAAAGAAAGAAAGAGAGAAAGAAAGAAAGAGAGAAAGAATGAATGAATGAAAGAAAAAGAATGAAAGAAGAAAGAAAAAAAGAAAAAGAAAGAAAGAAAGAAAGAAAGAAAGAATGAAAGAAAGAAAGAGAGAGAAAGAAAGAAAAAGAGAGAGTCAGCCTTATCTTATTCAATCACGGCAGTGCAGCTTCTCAGTTCCTATCACGTGAAACCCTCGCTATCAAAATAAAGTTGACAAAGAGGAAAAAACTGTAATCCTTTGCAAGTCATTTTAGAGTTGATATTCGATTCATGTAATATATTCAAATTGCTGCCATTTTGTCTCCCAAAATCTTTGCACGACATTTTAGTGTTGATAAATGTTTTCAAATTGCGCCATTTTGTCTCAAAAATTCAACGTTTCTTGGTAAATTTTCCCCAAGTCTCAAAACGGTCTGATCGGCGAGGGAGATGGATAGTGTATTCTCTCTCCTTTGAAGACTCCTGAGACATTTCCACATTTCCCTCTCTATACTCGACCATCGAAACAAGGATCAATTGAACTACAATCGTAACTGCATGTAACTTTAATTAATCAGTATGTACATCGATCTGCAACATGTGTACATACTATCACGTTAACTTAGTATTTATCATTTACAAAGACTGTAGATCGCAGAAAACTCTCCACGCCATCTACGCGCAGTTTTATCGCTATAGCTACGTAAGCGCACGCACGGGTCCACAGTAGCACTGATTCTGGCGAAGTGGTAATCTGATTCATCATCATCATCATTTCTCATGCGAGAGTTTGTGTCACGTGAGGACGGGCCTAACGTAGCATCAGCACAAGGACAAGAAAATGAACAATCGATCGTTTCTTGCGGGCCGTGACGGGGAATAACTAGAAAACATACGTCTGACGTCACTATAGGCCAACCAACACTTCCTATTGGTCAGGAATTGTCCAATCAATCATTTTAATCACGAGACGCTTTCTGTAAATAAATAAATAAATAAATAAAATAAATAGATAGAAAATTAAATAATAATAAATAAACGAACGAATGACTGACTGACTGACTGAAGTGAATGACTGACTGACTGACTGACTGACTGACTGACTGAATGACTGACTGAATAGTCAGCCGAATAGTCACCTTAATTCTTCACACAGCGAGAGGATTTCCGCACTTTTCTTACAGATGTCGTTTTCGTTTCCTCCTTTTCCATCCTTGGAACTTTAGAAACTTCTTCTTTAACCTGTAATGACTTCATCCAAAACAAAATAATACTAGTCACGGTGTGTAAATCGATGTCAGTGGAGATCTGTCCCTTCAACCCTGACTCGTCCCCAGTCTTCTCTCTGGAAAAAAAGAAAAGGCGCGCCAAGGGTAAAAAAAAGTGTCCCTTCCCTTGATCCCTCGCGCGCGAATGAAAAAACTGGAGAGATGACTGGGAACGAGTCAGCCCTTCATTAATTCAGCAGCATTGGAATAACACGAGAACGTGTCCAAAATCCACAAACTCCCTGTTTGAGAGAGCTACGTACAAACGCTCTCAATAACACCCAACATTATTGGCATTTGATGGTGGGAGTGTGAAAACGGGTCCGACATTGTTCATCTTCGGAACCCCAGGGTGTCTAAGGGGGGGGGGGGGGGGGGGGGGGGGGGGGGGGGGGGGGGGGGGTAGGGAAGGAAGGGTTACAGAGGATGAACACTGTAGGGCTATGCTTCACAACTATCACAAAGCACAAGAAATGTTGCGACTTGTTGGCTCACAACACCCATGTCAACAGGGAGTACAAACGTTCCCAACATGTTGGGACACCTGATTAATTATGGGTTTCCTGTGGTAGAGCGCACGCGCAATATGTATTATGTTGGGCTCTCTGTGGCTCAGTCACCAGCATTAATTGACCCGCAGACTGACCCGCAGGCCTTCGTGAAAACCCGCGTAGCTACCTCGGCTAGTCGTTAATACCGACCTTGGATGAATTCAAAACCTTTCTTTTTCTAGAGGACACTTTCGTGGGAACGGCAGCTTGTTTCTTCACCGTCTTAGCGGTTCCTAAAAAATCAAATCAATTTAATGATGTCAAATTTAGAAGCTTGCGGTCCGTAGATTAATTCCCGGGAGGAGGGTCTCCCATACAGAAGTGGCGCGAATGCTGACCAGTCATACCTTTTAGGGGGTAAAATCGTCGTTTGGTAGCGCTTAGGGTGTTTAAACCTAAAACGGCCGCCTTTAGAGTTATTTTCAACATTTTCGACTCTTCCCCATGCACGACTCTGCCCCTCAAATTATACATGTAGCGCTATTAAGGGCAAGTCACAATGCAACCTAATTCCCTCGTTTCTCTGTAAGTAACGGATCAGACCACACCATAGAAATTATACAGAGATTCACAAATTTTTTTTACAGACTTAGTGAATAATAGGCAATAATTCTCGTCTCTTTTTTAGGGTAAATTATTACTCATCATCATAGATCCTGTTATACAGGGTTAGTGTACGGTAGAAAGGAATAGAGTACAGTAAAGCCTTAGTGTCACTACGACGCAAGCATAAGCGCAAGGACAGCAAGCTTGCGACGTGTGAAAACGGGATGCAAGCATGAGCGTGAGCAAAAGAAAATGGAAAAAATGTTGATCCTTCACTTGCGCTTATAATGCTTACGTCAGACTCGATTTTCACAGTGACACAAGGCCTCTTGTACTTGCGCTTATGCTTGCGTCAGGTCCGTTTTCACAGTGACACAAGGCCTCTTGTGCTTGCGCTCATGCTTGCGTCAGACCCGTCTTCACAGTGACATAAGGCCTCTTGTGCTTGCGCTTATGCTTGGATCAGACCCGTTTTCACAGTGACATAAAGCCTCTCGTGCTTGCACTCATGCTTGCGTCGGTGATGAATACCAGGCTTCAAGCTGTATGGAATCTTTTACGATTACTTCTGCGAACCTTTCTTTTTTTCCTGAACACGCTGTGCTTTCTTCCGTTTTGGCTTCACCTGCCTCAAGAATGACAAAATCAGTAGCAGAAGAATTTGATGACCGCTGTAGGCCCTGCAGGTGTGATAGATGTGTTGCTACGTACATGGTGTTAGGGTTTCTCGGCGGTTTAGGCCGTTTTGGCAAGGGTTTTATTCAGTAGCAAATGCCCTTAAAAATGGAGTGGCTAGTAATTAAGGGAACTGTGTGGAATACTTGCTTCTTTGCCAGCCGAGACATCTTGCCTTGGTACAGTGGTACAGTACAGTACAGTACAGTACAGTACAGTAGTACAGTGGTACAGTGCCCTGGGGGAACTCCCATGTGCATGGAAGGGGCGGGAATGATCGTCGGGAAATTCGAATTAAATCCAGTGGAAATCAGTGTAAAATGAAAGATTTCTGTGGTAAATAAAGTTTATTATTAACCCTAAACGAGACCAATATGGGCGTGGCTTAAGGTTTATTTGACCCCTAAAAGATACCATTCTAAAACAGACCAGAAACCAACACAGTATGCAACCCTAAGTGCAACCCTAAATGATACCTTGATGGCTAAAAATATTGGTGTTCCATCGTGAAACCCTAAGTGATACCAAAACCTGACGATCATCCCCGCCCCTTTCACATCGGCTCCCCTCCCCGGGATTACAGTGTTACTGCATACTTGCTAAACTGCGTACAAGTTTGTTACTAAAGTAAACGGGTCTACACTGTACCTTCTCTTCTTTGACCACAACATCCTTATCTTGCGTTGAATGTTTCCCTTGTTGCCTCTTTGACCTACTCTTCCCACCTTGAAGCAAAATAATCGTGAGTGCAATAATATCTATCCACAAGATTTCTACTGTAAAAACCGAAAGTACAGTGCAGACCCTGCCAGCGGTTATACCAGAATTGTTGGCCAACAACAACCAACAACGCTGGGAAGCGTTTGAACATGCTGTTGGATGTTGGTGCAAACGTTCCGATATTTCTTTTGTAATGATTTTTGAAGCCCAACAAGGTTGGGTCCATTTTAATTGCAACAATCAATGTTTTGATAACTGAGGTCGAGATGGTGCAAATGTAGGACAGTCATAACATAGCCACCTGATACCTTTTGGAGCAAGAGGACCTGCTGGACCCTGCAAAGGTAAAGTGAAAAAAAAAATTGCAGCTGATTTATAGAGATTTATAGAGGTGTGAAAGGGAGGGATTGGGACCAAGGAGCGTTACTTGAGTATAATAGTGACAGTTAAGTCGAAATTGTAAACAAAATCGTACTATTTCTACCCCTTTCCCCCTCCCCCCCCCCCAAAAAAAAGTCCCCAAATCTCCCCAATTTCAAACCCAGAAAATGTCCTTTGCACCTCCCCGTCACCATTATACCTGAGTACCCGCCCCCTCTGGGAAATGGGACATTTGACCCACTCAACACCACTTTCAAAAGTCGATCACTTTATATTTATACCTTGAACCACATTGTCCTGCCATCATGATCCACAAGGTTGGTCATGTTACGGTTATCGTAACATTGTAACCACTTCATGAATGCAGAGTAATCAGAATCATCACCAGACTGGCCATACCCAGCACCTGCTGCAAGGAACACACAGTAGGGACCTCTAAGCACCAGGAATTTGAAACACTATCAGTGCTTTTTGTGGATTCAAACACACTATTCACAATGTACATGGTGTATATATATATATATGTGTGTGTCAAACGAATACGTACGCAATAGTAGAACTTCACGTGGGACAATGCTACATAGATGCAGAATATCAGGGTTGGTGGAAATTAGTATCTATGAAAAAAAGTCTCCATTTAGATTTGAGTAGGTTTCATCAAAGCAATAAAAAAAGAATTTACTTTGTCATGTACATGTATGTCTCACATTTTAAAGACAAAATGCAACTTGCCTGTGTTTTTTCAAATTCCTTCTTGATTCTCAAATTTGCAAATACATCTCTAGCGAGTGTAAATGGCGGAATTGCTGTTCTGTATAATAGTGATAAACTACATGTATCAATATTCCCTGTTTTAAAATCTTGCTCAGTTGTCAACATCATATAATGTACAGTACCATGACCAGTAGCAGGTCTAGATACTGTAGGCAAGAGTGCTGCCTTAATTGCTACCAATAGCAGGTCGATCTAGACAGGCAAGAGTGCTGCCTTGCTGCATGTGGGGAACATATTTCAAATTGGATTGCAAGCCAATAAATTGTCTAAAACAGCTACATGTACCTCACAGTCTACTAACCCTATACTGTACATAATTATCTTGTATATACATTAACAATACCTGAATATTATTTCAGCTCTTAAGTAGTTTCCAATGCCATTGAAATATTTCTGATTGTGCATTACTTCACATAATGGCTTATTAAACTCTTTATTGTCTAGATTACTAAGCACATTGTCTCTAAATGCATCATATTCCAGGATGGGGTCAGGTCCACGGTTATTTGACCAGGAGTCATTCACTTCCCATCGACCAAATCTGGATGGAGATTATAATGGAAAAAGTCATTGTTTTCAAATAAGCAACCATGCAATGAACCAACCAACCAAGCAAATAAACAAACAAGCAAACAACCAGCTATTTCCAATCAATCAACCAATCAACCAACCACCCAGCCAGTCCACCATCCATCCATCCATCCACCCATCCATCCATCCATCCATCCATCCATCCATCCCACCAATCAACCAAGTGACCCACCCACCCAAATCCCAAAACTACCTACCTACATGTACCCACCCACCGACCCACACATCCAGCCACAACCAACCAACCACCCACCCACCCACCACCAACCAATTCTAATTCAACCACCCAACCAACCCAGCAACCAACCCAGCAACCAACCAGCAACCAACCACCCATCCAACCAACCCAGCAACCAACCAACCCACCCAACCAACCACCAACCAACCAACCAGCCCATGTCACCAACCAACCAACCAACCAACCAACCAACCAACCAACCAACCAACCAACCAACCAACCAACCAACCAACCAACCAACCAACCAACCAACCAACCAACCGACCGATGAGTTCCTCACCTTCTAACATCAACGAAACTCAACACCATGACTGATTGCCCTTTAGTAAAAAAGCTCAAATGTGCATGTTTATGAATCTCCGATGGTGCTGTAAATTCAAACTGTCCAGACATTCCAAATCGGAAGAGAACTCTCAACTTCTTTGCTTTTTCTTCCATTCCCTTGTTGTCTTTCTTTCCTTCAGGACATACAGACGACAGAATGAGTGCCATTTCTTTGCCTCGCGACTCTGCTTGTATTGTGTAGTCTGTAAACCCATGATGAACCTCAGGGTTCTTATTCACCATCGACTTCACGATCTTTCCATGAAAAACTCTACCATTGCAAACATCATTAACTAACTTTGCTGCTTTATAGAGCTCCGGACCTTCTGGCATTGTAATATATAGTAGAGTGATTTCAAAACAACAGCAAAATACGTTAAAAAATCACCTAATATTTTTTACAATTTCAAGGAAGCTCAATATTAGCAGGCGTTCCTTGCGGTAAGAACTTTGTAACCAGGCCGGATATGTAACACAGTAATTCCAAATCAAATCTTTTATTCATAGTATTCAAAACCAATTTACTGGTATGATGAGTGGTGTATCTGATTGTCCAGATTCCTTTAATAGCAGATTCGATTAATAGAATCGGCTTTAATATGCCACCGTATATCAGCAACTCCGTGTGGCTAATAACTTGTATTTGTATAGTACAGTCCCTGTTTAACACTTCAGAAGGTAAGCATGCATACCTGTTTACAAGTTCTAATCATTTCAACTGGATTTTCGAAGTATTGGAAAGCGAGCACAGGAGAAGAAGATTCTTGTGCTTCTTATGCTTGCATTTACCGTTGTTACCTAAAAAAATAATGCAGAACGGTCAAAGTGGATGGATATTTTAGGGAATTTTTTTTTTCACCCGAAGCAGAGACGGACAAATATAAAGTATAGATAGATAGATAGATGCCTTTATTTATTCAGAGTAATCCCTTCAGCATTAACATTAATACTGTTGTCAATTCTAAATATATAACGGCATAAACTGAAATCTAAAAATATAACTGAGTAGGCCTATATTAGAGTACAAACCATATGTCCGTGAAATAGTACTATTACTAAATAGTACTAAATAGTGTTATCTCTAGACTATTGTTTTCTATTGTTTCATTAGTGCTATTTAGTACTACGTAATTGGTTAGTACTGTTTCACGGACATATGGTTTGCACTCTAATAATACTATTTAGTACTGAAATAGTGCTATTTCTATTGTTTTCTATTGTTTAATTAGTGCTGTTTAGTACTATTTAGTATAAAATGTTGCACAGTTTAATACTCCCGTTTCGAGTTGTTTACGCACCGCTGTCACTCCTTGACAAAAGACGCGTTTGCTCAGGCTTAGCCTCAATCCAGAGAATAACCCGTTCGATTAAAAATGGTTTCTATTGTTGCCATCAACACTTTTTCGCGTTCTCGTCGGTATTTGTGCATAATTTACACTGAATTGAGGCTAAGCCTGAGCAAATGCGTCTCAGTTTGTCAAGGAGTACAGCGGTGTCTAAACAACTCGAAACTGGAGTATTGGTCGTACTCTAGGATGTTTACCTGAATACGTGATATATCAGATATAGTATATATTATAATTATAATTATAGTATATTTTAACAGACAATGTAGAAATGACAGATGTAATTCAGTATTTCGATGTCGGTACTACAAGGTACTTTATTATTTAATTCAACTATTTATTTATCTACAATTAAACAAGGAAATAATCCTCAGAAAGTACCGTGCAAGAAAGAACACTCTCGCCTTTTATTAAACTATGTCTAAGCACCAAGCTAGTCTAAGAACACGTCTTGTACTTGTGCAGTTATGCGAGCGCTGAGGTCTTTGACATACAAACAAAACCGACTGTGGTTTTTTTCCCACCCGCGGTCAGTTAAACTATCCTGAAGATTAATTGTTAAAAGGAAAGGTTTTCTGAGGGTTTTATGGAGGATTTAGCTCAAAGAAAGTGGATTATGAAAGTAAACAATAGAGACCTGCTTGGAACTTGACGATAGCGATAATGAACTGGCACGAAGTTTCGGCGAGAACTTTCGGTCGTTATTTCTTAAGTACAATTGTGCTTTTTGAGCATTATTTCTGCTTCAGTTATCACTCTAACGCAGAAAGTATCTCATATATTCCCCGGCCCATATTAAAATAATATTAATATCCCCTCGACTACTGATTTTCCTGTAAATCTCATCGAACTCTCGCTATCTCGAACAATCTTTGGCTTCCCTTGACAGCCAGATCGAGATAGCGATGCCCGTACGTACTGCATTTCACTTTCCATGCAATCCTTTTAATGAATCGTTTCAAGCAGCTACATAAACTGACGTGGAATTAACTGGGATTAAATTGCCTTTGTCTCAATTAATTCCTCATTAACACCCCTGCCAAGCCATATTTGAACTAACAGTCTTCTTTGTTTGTCGAAAGGAAATCAATCTTGGTTCAACGAAGAACGGATTAACACAGAAGTGGTTTCTAAATATTCCACAAATGTTCGTCCTGTCCTGGATAGTTCAAGTGCAGTCAATGTTACATTGGATATTACATTCAACAACATCATTGACGTGGTGAGATCCTTGGGGGAGGGAGGGGTGATGGGTGATTTGGGGGGGGGGGGGGGGGGGGGGGGGGGGGATCATGTGAATTAACTTTATTTAGAGAAGGTATATACACCTATTCCAAATATCGTTGTCCGGGCCGAAAGCAACAAGCAACAAGCTGACGACCGCAAAGGACTTTGGAAATCTCCTAATTAATTAATTTATCCGTGGTACTTGAGAAGTTATCAATACGAGCGTTGAATAACAATCATTTGGAACTATTCGGCCATTTGAAAATGCATGTTGTCGAAATGTCTACGGATGAATAAATGAATAAGGAGAAAGTTCCAATGCCCTTTGCGGTCGTCAGCTTCTTGCTTGTTGCTTTCGGCAGGGACAGCGATTTTTGGGATAGGTGCCATAAAACATTTACAAAACGCACCAGTTTAGCATAGCTAATTTTGCACTGGGCCTTCTGGATTAACAAAATAATAACATTTACAAAACTATTTAAAACGGTATCTGTGCGTTTCTTTCTTTCGTTGTCGCGCGCGTTCAAAGCAACAAGCGTCAAGCCAAGACCGAAGTGAATGCTGGTTATGTGCACAGGCAGCCCAACCATTGCTTATGTCGGGCTGCAGTAACTTCCTATATTGGGCTCCCTGTACACGTGCGTCCCGTCTAAATCTTGCGGGACGCACACAGGGAGCCCGACATAATACGTACGCGTGCGCGCTCTACCACAGGAAACCCATCAAAAAAATGACGCAAATATCATTTTATGAATTATTTAGTAGCCTCAGAAGCAATGGTTGGGCTGCCTGTGGTTTTGTGTTGGCAAATTATTCAAATCAGACATATTTTCTATGGAACGAAGTGTGATATGCAAACAAGGACGTGAAAATGTTCACATTTTGTAATTAGTCCTTATAGAAACAATTGTGATTTAAATAATTGTCAGCACATAACCAGCATTCACTTCGGTTTTGGCTTGGTGCTTGTTGCTTTGAACGCGACAACGTTCAGCTTTGAAATAGGTGTATATGAATGTGTTTCTCTGCTTGTTACGCAGGATGAAAAGCATCAAATCCTAACTTCAAGTATTTGGATTCGTCAGGTAAGTCTCTAATTCATTTAAAAATGTTCTAGAGCATTTCGCGATTTCCAAGACAATTTCCATTGTCCCCAAGGCCCTCCGACCATTTTGAAAATAGTGAGATTAGAGGGCCATAGACCTTTTCACGGATAGACCGGAAGTAGCTGAACGGAGTGCATTCTGGTCTAGATTTTGCACAAACACGACAATCAAGGCGCCATATGGGCTGCAATAATGACACAAAATACTCCTGACATGTGGCATAATGACCCATCTAACATTAGTAAAATATAGTAATCTCTAGTAACTACATTATACGGTCTGCCACGTATAATTTTCATTTTATGCTATTCAAATTTCCGTTATACACAAAGAAACGAAGAAAAACAATAAAACGAACCTTTCTCGGTATCTCGTGTCATTATTGCAGCCCATCACGGTACACCGAGGCATGATGAAGTGAGTTTGTCTATGTTATTCCGGAGTTCTTCGATCCAAAATGGCGCTCAGATTGCTGTGTTTGTGCCGAATATAGTCCACAATGCATTGCGTTCGGCTACTTCCGGTCTATCCGTGAAAAGGCCTATGGGACAGAGCTTGTATATATGACACGCATGCGCGTAATTAAATTAAAATCTTTAGGTTCCTTGCGTATGAGTTGTTTGTTTCACTGTTATAATTTAGAATCACCTGACTATTTTAGCCAATCACAAACTTCCACTAAATAAACTGACAATTGATTTTGATATAGACAGTTATAACTCGCTATTTAACAAATAGATTCCATTTTGCCGTGCGTCTGTACTCTATACATGTAGATACACAGATGACGTCAAAATGTGGCCTGGTGAGAACAAAAAAGTACGCCATGAGACAAAGTCGAGTGGCGTGACTGTTGTTCCATCTGTGCATCGAGTACAGACGTGCGGCAAAATGGAATCTATTTGTTTTATATAATATTTTGAGAATTGAGTGATTTTGTGACGTTATCTGTGCGTCTGTATACTCTAATAACACACGGCCCTCGACCAATCAAAGCGCGAGTATTTTACCAATATAAATAAGCATAGCCGCACCTTAGCTTGTAAACTAGTACAGTAGCAGCACTCGTCTCAGTAAAGCCTGGTTCACATAGCGTCTCATATCATATCGTCGGCATCATATGCTAAGAGGAGCTTATGACCAGTGTGAACTAATAATCGGAATCGGAATCGTAAGAGGAGCTTATGACCAGTGTGAACTAATAATCGGAGTCGGAATCGTATAAGAGCTAGGAGCTTATGACCAGTGTGAACTAATAATCGGAGTCGCAATCGTAAGAGGAGCTTATGACCAGTGTGAACTAATAATCGGAGTCGCAATCGTAAGAGGAGCTTATGATCAGTGTGAACTAATAATCGGAGTCGCAATCGTAAGAGGAGCTTATGACCAGTGTGAACTAATAAGTGGAGTCGGAATCGTATAAGAGGAGCTTATGACCAGTGTGAACTAATAATCGGAGTCGGAATCGTATAAGAGGAGCTTATGACCAGTGTGAACTAATAATTGGAGTCGGAATCGTATAAGAGGAGCTTATGACCAGTGTGAACTAATAATCGGAATCGGAATCGTATAAGATCAGAGGAGCTTATGATCAGTGTGAACTAATAATCGGAGTCGGAATCGTAAGAGGAGCTTATGACCAGTGTGAACTAATAATCGGAATCGGAATCGTATAAGAGGAGCTTATGACCAGTGTGAACTAATAATTGGAGTCAGAATCGTATAAGAGGAGCTTATGACCAGTGTGAACTAATAATCGGAGTCGGAATCGTATAAGAGGAGCTTATGATCAGTGTGAACTAATAATCGGAGTCGGAATCGTAAGAGGAGCTTATGACCAGTGTGAACTAATAATCGGAATCGGAATCGTAAGAGGAGATTATGACCAGTGTGAACTAATAATCGGAGTCGGTAGCAGAAGGGCAACGGAATCAGAATCTGAAGGATCAGAAGGTTTTCTTTTCAGTCTTTTTCTTACGATTCCGATTATGACACTTATGATCCTGTGTGAACCAAAGAATCAGAATCGGAACATTTGACCAATGACAAAGCTCATGCCCAGGCTATTCAGAGAAGAAAATATGGCGGCCTCCTTCGCCATTTTGAACGGTTGGCATTAGATTTCCATCCCTCAAAACCGCCCTTGGCCGACCAAACAATAGAACGAATCTATTGTGTCACTGCATCGTTTTATTGTTCTATCAATATCCGAGGTGGTTTTGAGGGATGGAATCTAATGCCAACCATTTAATTTTGAACTGAAACTTGCGGGAAACTAACAAAGAAGCGAGAGCGCCGAAGCGAGACTTGCATTGTTTTGATTCACACCATAACGAATCCGCTTCCGAAGCTAGTGTGAACCAGGCTTAAAGAGAGAACACTGCTCTAACATGAAGACGAACAGTTTTACACTGATTACTCGTGCCCAGGCCTAAGGCAGGGCACGAGTTGAAAAACACAGCCCGTGTTTTTGTTTGTTCGGTGTCGCATATTTGCAGAACGAGACAACGAGTCTGACCACGAGATGACCCAGAGATGACCTATGATGACTAAGCACATTTCATCACAAGATGTCAAAAATGTAATCACGATGGTCGGAGTTTTCTCCCTCTACTATACACAAATGCAATAACTCAAATTCAAGTATTGTAGGTAGAGACCCATAACTATGCGTCTTTCATGCTGTAGTATGCATCCCAGTATTCAATCGCACCAGTGTACGAGTGAACGCTTGTTAAAGCGTCTAGTTTATTTTAACTCATTATTGTAGACGTGGACAAGCTCGTTGACTGTGTGGAATGTATCCGACTATGGCGGAATCAGTGGAATTATCGTGGACTCAAAGAACTTATGGCAACCTGATACAGCATTGTACAACAAGTAAGTCTTCCATTCATTTTATACTCCAATCTTCATTACAAGAAAATGTAAGTCAAAATGTCGCTGCCACGAATGGGTTGGGTTGATTACGTCACTCCGCTAACCGCTGACCGATATCTTATTTGGCCGTGCGACGATCGAGCGAAAAATGGCGAACGCGATTAACATACAGGGTGTTTTGAACCATTCAAACTCACATTTCTCAGCAATAATTCGCTCAAAAGTTATAATTTCTTTTAGGGGTTTAGTTTAATTACGGTATTTATAATACAGTCAACTCTCTCGTAAGCGGACACCCTCGGGAATTGAAAAAAGTGTCCGTTAGTAGAGCTGTCCGCTTATGAGAACTATTCCCGTAAGCGGACACCAAAGAAAAATAGGGTGGATGTCCGCTTACGGGAGAGTTAATTACGTTTTAATCGGTAGAAAAAAATAGCAACTGAACCGTACACCTTGCTTCCCCGCGGACAAATGGAGATTTGACAAAACCGATCCCCACTGTTCTGTTGCTCTGTAAAAGGTCATATTTTTGTTGATTTATTGCAAATTAAAGACAAATTCCATTGCCGAAATTATATGGTGTGTCCGCTTACGAGAGAGCGTAAAAAAAAAAAAAAAATCCAATTTTCATTTTCAAAAGTGTCCGCATCCGCTTACGAGAGAGTGTCCGCTTACGGGAATGTGTAAATACAGAGTTTGACTGGGAGGTAAAACGGGGATTTGAAAAGGTGTCCGTAAGTA
The DNA here is from genome assembly GCA_033675265.1 of Actinostola sp. cb2023. NCBI lineage: Eukaryota > Metazoa > Cnidaria > Anthozoa > Actiniaria > Actinostolidae > Actinostola > Actinostola sp. cb2023. Next base: position 258,354 of record JAUJYZ010001136.1, on the reverse strand, counting down.
GAGCTGTCCGCTTACGAGAGTGTCCGTTGACTGTAACAGCATTTAAAATCGAAAAATCGATCAATTTTCGTCTAAGTAGCACTTTAAGAGCCGAGAGAAAAGTTACTGTATTGTACTTTGCATATTGCTACAGAAAGAATTCTGCTATTTTGAGAAGAGCGACGTTCTAAGCAGCTTGTTAGTTCCCAATAACTATCCTGGCTTAGCATCAACCATCCAGTGGTGTATCGCAAATCCTGCAATATGATTGGTTCGCTACTATTGGTCTATATCCAGCTAATAGATCCCGGTGTAGAGGTAAACAAACAAAATGGCGGCTTCGTCGTCGCGTTTTGCTAATGTTTCGGAGGAGTTTCTCGATGAATTATTGGATCAACTTGTTTCTGTCGTTTTCTACTGACCTATTGGATGGTTAATGCTAAAGCAATTAGACTACTCGTTCTCGTTTACTATTGGCTCACAGAAACCTCGAACTCGTAGTCTAATTGTTGATTACTCCCTTATTGTAGGCCCCGTTCATACGAGAACGCAGGTTATTTCAAACGAGTCAAAAGTCGCCTCAAGTGCTTTCACAGGCAGCCTAACCATTGCTTCTGAGGCTACTTAACGCGCGCATATGTATTATGTTGGGCTCCCTGTGCTTAGTAATGCATTATGTTGGGCTCCCTGTGCGTAGAAACGTATTATGTTGGGCTCCCTGTGCGTAGAAACGTATTATGTTGGGCTCCCTGTGCGTAGAAACGTATTATGTTGGGCTTCCTGTGCGTAGAAACGTATTATGTTGGGCTCCCTGTGCGTAGAAACGTATTATGTTGGGCTCCCTGTGCGTAGAAACGTATTATGTTGGGCTTCCTGTGCGTAGAAACGTATTATGTTGGGCTCCCTGTGCGTAGAAACGTATTATGTTGGGCTCCCTGTGCGTAGAAACGTATTATGTTGGGCTCCCTGTGCGTAGAAACGTATTATGTTGGGCTCCCTGTGCGTAGAAACGTATTATGTTGGGCTCCCTGTGCGTAGAAACGTATTATGTTGGGCTCCCTGTGCTTAGTAATGCATTATGTTGGGCTCCCTGTGCGTAGAAACGTATTATGTTGGGCTCCCTGTGCGTAGAAACGTATTATGTTGGGGCTCCCTGTGCGTAGAAACGTATTATGTTGGGCTCCCTGTGCGTAGAAACGTATTATGTTGGGCTCCCTGTGCGTAGAAAAACGTATTATGTTGGGCTCCCTGTGTGTAGAAACGTAATATGTTGGGCTCCCTGTGCGTAGAAACGTATTATGTTGGGCTCCCTGTGCGTAGAAACGTATTATGTTGGGCTCCCTGTGCGTAGAAACGTATTATGTTGGGCTCCCTGTGTGTAGAAACGTAATATGTTGGGCTCCCTGTGCGTAGAAAAAACGTATTATGTTGGGCTCCCTGTGCGTAGAAACGTATTATGTTGGGCTCCCTGTGCGTAGAAACGTATTATGTTGGGCTCCCTGTGCGTAGAAACGTATTATGTTGGGCTCCCTGTGCGTAGAAACGTATTATGTTGGGCTCCCTGTGCGTAGAAACGTATTATGTTGGGCTCCCTGTGCGTAGAAACGTATTATGTTGGGCTCCCTGTGCGTAGAAACGTATTATGTTGGGCTCCCTGTGCGTAGAAACGTATTATGTTGGGCTCCCTGTGCGTAGAAACGTATTATGTTGGGCTCCCTGTGCGTAGAAACGTATTATGTTGGGCTCCCTGTGCGTAGAAACGTATTATGTTGGGCTCCCTGTGCGTAGAAACGTATTATGTTGGGCTCCCTGTGCGTAGAAACGTATTATGTTGGGCTCCCTGTGCGTAGAATGTTGGGCTCCCTGTGCGTAGAAACGTATTATGTTGGGCTCCCTGTGCGTAGAAACGTATTATGTTGGGCTCCCTGTGCGTAGAAACGTATTATGTTGGGCTCCCTGTGCGTAGAAACGTATTATGTTGGGCTCCCTGTGCGTAGAAACGTATTATGTTGGGCTCCCTGTGCGTAGAAACGTAATATGTTGGGCTCCCTGTGCGTAGAAACGTATTATGTTGGGCTCCCTGTGCGTAGAAACGTATTATGTTGGGCTCCCTGTGCGTAGAAACGTATTATGTTGGGCTCCCTGTGCGTAGAAACGTATTATGTTGGGCTCCCTGTGCGTAGAAACGTATTATGTTGGGCTCCCTGTGCGTAGAAACGTATTATGTTGGGCTCCCTGTGCGTAGAAACGTATTATGTTGGGCTCCCTGTGTGTAGAAACGTATTATGTTGGGCTCCCTGTGCGTAGAAACGTAATATGTTGGGCTCCCTGTGCGTAGAAACGTATTATGTTGGGCTTCCTGTGTGTAGAAACGTATTATGTTGTGCTTCCTGTGTGTAGAAACGTATTATGTTGGGCTTCCTGTGTGTAGAAACGTATTATGTTGGGCTTCCTGTGTGTAGAAACGTATTATGTTGGGCTCCCTGTGTGTAGAAACGTATTATGTTGGGCTCCCTGTGCGTAGAAACGTATTATGTTGGGCTCCCTGTGCGTAGAAACGTATTATGTTGGGCTCCCTGTGCGTAGAAACGTATTATGTTGGGCTCCCTGTGCGTAGAAACGTATTATGTTGGGCTCCCTGTGCGTAGAAACGTATTATGTTGGGCTCCCTGTGCGTAGAAACGTATTATGTTGGGCTCCCTGTGCGTAGAAACGTATTATGTTGGGCTCCCTGTGCGTAGAAACGTATTATGTTGGGCTTCCTGTGCGTAGAAACGTATTATGTTGGGCTCCCTGTGCGTAGAAACGTATTATGTTGGGCTCCCTGTGTGTAGAAACGTATTATGTTGGGCTCCCTGTGCGTAGAAACGTATTATGTTGGGCTCCCTGTGCGTAGAAACGTATTATGTTGGGCTCCCTGTGCGTAGAAAAACGTATTATGTTGGGCTCCCTGTGCGTAGAAACGTATTATGTTGGGCTCCCTGTGCGTAGAAACGTATTATGTTGGGCTCCCTGTGCGTAGAAACGTATTATGTTGGGCTCCCTGTGCGTAGAAACGTATTATGTTGGGCTCCCTGTGCGTAGAAACGTATTATGTTGGGCTCCCTGTGCGTAGAAACGTATTATGTTGGGCTCCCTGTGCGTAGAAACGTATTATGTTGGGCTCCCTGTGCGTAGAAAAACGTATTATGTTGGGCTCCCTGTGCGTAGAAAAACGTATTATGTTGGGCTCCCTGTGCGTAGAAACGTATTATGTTGGGCTCCCTGTGCGTAGAAACGTATTATGTTGGGCTCCCTGTGCGTAGAAACGTATTATGTTGGGCTCCCTGTGCGTAGAAAAACGTATTATGTTGGGCTCCCTGTGCGTAGAAACGTATTATGTTGGGCTCCCTGTGCGTAGAAACGTATTATGTTGGGCTCCCTGTGCGTAGAAACGTATTATGTTGGGCTCCCTGTGCGTAGAAACGTATTATGTTGGGCTCCCTGTGCGTAGAAACGTATTATGTTGGGCTCCCTGTGCGTAGAAACGTATTATGTTGGGCTCCCTGTGCGTAGAAACGTATTATGTTGGGCTCCCTGTGCGTAGAAACGTATTATGTTGGGCTCCCTGTGCGTAGAAACGTATTATGTTGGGCTCCCTGTGCGTAGAAACGTAATATGTTGGGCTCCCTGTGCGTAGAAACGTATTATGTTGGGCTTCCTGTGTGTAGAAACGTATTATGTTGGGCTCCCTGTGTGTAGAAACGTATTATGTTGGGCTCCTGTGCGTAGAAACGTATTATGTTGGGCTCCCTGTGCGTAGAAACGTATTATGTTGGGCTCCCTGTGCGTAGAAACGTAATATGTTGGGCTCCCTGTGCGTAGAAACGTATTATGTTGGGCTCCCTGTGCGTAGAAACGTATTATGTTGGGCTCCCTGTGCGTAGAAACGTATTATGTTGGGCTCCCTGTGCGTAGAAACGTATTATGTTGGGCTCCCTGTGCGTAGAAACGTATTATGTTGGGCTCCCTGTGCGTAGAAACGTAATATGTTGGGCTCCCTGTGCGTAGAAACGTATTATGTTGGGCTTCCTGTGTGTAGAAACGTATTATGTTGGGCTTCCTGTGTGTAGAAACGTATTATGTTGGGCTTCCTGTGTGTAGAAACGTATTATGTTGGGCTTCCTGTGTGTAGAAACGTATTATGTTGTGCTTCCTGTGTGTAGAAACGTATTATGTTGGGCTTCCCTGTGTAGAAACGTATTATGTTGGGCTTCCTGTGTGTAGAAACGTATTATGTTGGGCTCCCTGTGCGTAGAAACGTATTATGTTGGGCTTCCTGTGTGTAGAAACGTATTATGTTGGGCTTCCTGTGTGTAGAAACGTATTATGTTGGGCTTCCTGTGTGTAGAAACGTATTATGTTGGGCTTCCTGTGTGTAGAAACGTATTATGTTGGGCTTCCTGTGTGTAGAAACGTATTATGTTGGGCTCCCTGTGCGTAGAAACGTATTATGTTGGGCTTCCTGTGTGTAGAAACGTATTATGTTGGGCTTCCTGTGTGTAGAAACGTATTATGTTGGGCTTCCTGTGTGTAGAAACGTATTATGTTGGGCTTCCTGTGTGTAGAAACGTATTATGTTGGGCTTCCTGTGTGTAGAAACGTATTATGTTGGGCTTCCTGTGTGTAGAAACGTATTATGTTGGGCTCCCTGTGCGTAGAAACGTATTATGTTGGGCTTCCTGTGTGTAGAAACGTATTATGTTGGGCTTCCTGTGTGTAGAAACGTATTATGTTGGGCTTCCTGTGTGTAGAAACGTATTATGTTGGGCTTCCTGTGTGTAGAAACGTATTATGTTGGGCTTCCTGTGTGTAGAAACGTATTATGTTGGGCTTCCTGTGTGTGTCCCACAAGATGCGCCCGCAGAGAGTGCATATTGAATGCACCTTTTCGTAGTTTCCCGGAATGCTTCAGAATTCTGCACATGCAGAATATTGTATTGCATTAGGCAATACACAGGGCACACAGGGAGGTTCTACACTAGCACAGTAGAAACCCGGCCCTAAATAAGCCACTTCATCACGCTGTCGTCCGCCATTTTGAATTGGGACAAACTCCGCAAAATTTATAGAAACTGATCTGGATCACTTTGACTTGCCGTAACTCCGATCGATTTTGTTAGATTTTCAAAATTTAAACTTCGATAATCATGAGCAGGCATGCATATCAGTTGTTGGAGTGAAAATAAGACCAATGTAGGTGTTTTAACTACCTTTTTCGAGTCAATCTTCTTTTCACGAATGGATCTTAAAATTTTGAGCTAATTTGCATATTCACGTGCCGAACGTTTTATATTGAAAACATTTATTTTTTCTCGATTTTTAGCCTTCCATTACTCATCATATTATAGGAAATAAATAACAAATAAATAACAAAAAATAAATACCATTTTCAAAAATGGTAAGTTTATAAAAATCCAACGAAATCGAGCGGAGTTACGGCAAATCAAAGTGATCCAAATTTCTATAAATTTTGTAACCTGAGTATCCGGCATTCAAAAAGGAAATAATAATAATAATAATAATAATAATAATAATAATAATAATAATAATAATAATAATAATAATAATAATAATAATAATAATAATAATAATAATAATAATAATAATAATAATAATAATAATAATAATAATAATAATAATAATAATAACAATAACAATAACAATAACAATAACAATAACAATAACAATAACAATAACAATAACAATAACAATAACAATAACAATAACAATAACAATAACAATAACAATAACAATAACAATAACAATAACAATAACAATAACAATAACAATAACAATAACAATAACAATAACAATAACAATAACAATAACAATAACAATAACAATAACAATAACAATAACAATAACAATAACAATAACAATAACAATAACAATAACAATAACAATAACAATAACAATAACAATAACAATAACAATAACAATAACAATAACAATAACAATAACAATAACAATAACAATAACAATAACAATAACAATAACAATAACAATAACAATAACAATAACAATAACAATAACAATAACAATAACAATATACAATAACAATAACAATAACAATAACAATAACAATAATAATAATAATAATAATAAATAATAATAATAATAATAAAATAAGTTCTTATATAGCGCATATCACATTGTCTCAATGCACTTTACAACCGATGGAGGACTTTTTCGGGCTGCATATATATGGATAGGCGCCCATGGCAGCCGAGCAGCTTACAATCATGAGGAGTTAGTACGTTAGTGTGTTATGCCTCCAATTTGAAGTAGGCTGTTGAACCGGGTAACAATCCCCTACACTTACGAAGAGTTCAACAGGTTCTTTTAATGTCCTCCGTGAAACAGGTTAGATTAGGGTCGGGAGACAGGACCAACGATTTAACGTCCTTATCCAAGAAGACGTGAAGGTCTAACCATTTGCAGATGTAATTACAAAGGCAGCACCTTCTCCTCAATTATTTTAAGACCCTGAGTAATGGTCCGGCCGGGACTTGAACCACGAACCTTCCGCACAATAGACCGGTACTCAACCAACTGAGCCAACCGGACGGCGGTTGGCTCAGGGGAGGGCTCAAGCAGGGAAAGGGGAGGGCTCAAGCATGTTAAGGCAGGGTCTTTTTCCGATCCTTGGAAAATCACATTTTCTGTTATATCTGCTTCCAATTTAAACGTATGCAGTTGATTTTTGTTCCTCAAGTATCATTTAGGTTTCTTAATATTTTGAGCTTGATAGTGTTGACTTTCGGTAGTCACGTGACCTTAAGGCTATGAAAACAGATATTTGCAAACGGGGTGATGGTTGTTTTGTATTTTCAAAACATTTTTATGTGAAACAGTTAAGTTCAAAAAGCTAAATGAGAATCTGTTTGGAACGGATGACTATAGTTTTTAATTAACGATAAAATTATAATAACAGAAATAATGAACTTAGTCACGTGACCTGTTTTGTGGATTATCTCGTTAGCAAAATAGGAAAAACATCCATTCCAAACGGAACCTTGTTATGCACCTTAAATGCAACAATATTAAACCAAAAGATTTCAGAAATAAATCACAACCATCACCCCATTTCCAAATCTATATTTCCTCCGTCAATAGGTCACGTGACCACGGAATGTCAAAAATGTCAAACTGAAAATGTCAAGCAACCTAAATGTCACTTTAGTACTAAACTTCAAATTAGTAGGTTTAAACTGGAAGAAGATATTTGAAAACATAGAAAGTGTAAAAAGACCCTGCCTTAACATGCTTGGAGAGGCCCGGGGAGAAGAGAGAGGAAGAAGGCCTTTTTCCCCCTTCTTTTCCCCCTTTCTTTTTCTGTCCCCCTCCGCCAAAAATGCCTGACACTCAGGTTATCAATTTTGCCGCGTTTGTCCTAATTCAAAATAGCGGACGACAGCGTGAAGTGGCTCATTGCGGCCGGACCGGCCTGGACATGGCCAGATTGAACGCCTTTACATGAACGAGTGGAATACTGGGTTCGAATCGCGACCGCAAGGCATCTATGGATTGCTTGGATGGACACAATCAAATCATAGCGTACTGTGTAAAAGAAGCTATAATTTAGACGCGATTGCGGTAAAGATATTTCTGGCTGGAAATGATAGTTCTCGAGGCATGCGCAATACACGCTGTAGAGAACATGGAAACAATCCATAGATGCTTTGCGGTCACGATTCGAAACCAGTCTTCCCCTTGTTTAATTTATGAAATGATGATCTACAGCTCTGTGTTCTGTTTTAGCGTATTGCAAGGTTACAGTGGCCGTCTAGACGAAACAGTAACACGAGTTCGTCTTCAAAACACTGGATATACGACATGGGCAGCGCCTTTTATATTCCAGACACTTTGTAAGATCAACGTGGAAGAGTATCCATTTGACACGCAACACTGTAAGATCATATTTGGAGCGTGGCAATACAATGGCAACGAAGTCAATATCCAAAACACGAAAAAACTAGCTTCCATCGCTAAAACCAGCGTTACAAGTGGCGAGTGGGACGTGCTGAATGTAGAAATTCAGCGTAAGGTTTTGTTTTATCAGTGCTGCCCCAATGTACCATACCCAGAGATCTCATTCATCATCCACATGAAGCGAAAACCTTTGTTCTACGTCATCAATCTCATTATACCAAACATTCTGATCTCACTGTTGGCTTTTTTCTCTTTCTCCATTCCCGTGGAGTGCGGGGAAAGGATGTCGTTTGGAATCACCGTTCTCCTCAGTATGACTGTCTTTATGCTGTTAGTCGCAGACATTGTTCCTCCGACGTCTGAAGCCGTCTCCTTGATAGGTGTTTTCTATACGTTCTCGATCACCGAAGTATTTCTGGCTCTGATAGCGACAGGAATCAGCTTCAGAGTCAACTTCAGCTATCGGTTTGGAGATGGTCTGTCGCCAGGATTAAAGCACATTGTCTTCAAAGTGATCGGACCTTGTTTGGGTTTCAATGTTTCCAAACTGCAAGGCATGAAGAGAAAGCGAAGTCGCGGAAACGCCGAAAACTCTAACTCGCATAGTAGATGTAAACGAGCGAGTGCTTCTGATCCCAACTGCCATGGAGGATACAACCAGGAACAGTCGGCGAAGAATGCTTCACAGGCGGAGAACGGAACGGATACAGAAAACCTGTTAAGCTTACGGAGCAAGATCGTTCAAGCTCGAATGAGGGCTATCGACGAAGACAACTACAATGACGCTATCGATCGCAAAATCGAGGAAGAGAAAATCGCGGAATGCAGGTTGGCTGCCACGATCGTCGATCGGTTGTTTTTGGTGTTTTTTCTTGTTTCATATACGATTTTTGCTGTTGTCATCCTCGGTGTTCCTATCATAAAATTACATTGGTATCCTTAGGTGACGTTCAATTGAATGTAACACTGAGGTAAACCTTAATGTATGAGACAGGCAGTGGGCCTAGTAAATGCTCTATGAATATATTAAACTGCTCGGTACTTTTGGCCTGGGCTCGGGATGCTAACCATATAATTTATTTGAGCTTAAATTCCGTATCTAAAACTGCTCGATTGCTTGAAATACGATGCACTTTTGCGCAAATTAAATAATGCTCGAATTTTTATTGTTATGAACATTTTTTCACCATCTTTGTCGGTTTAGCTTATACTTTTTTTAAATAACTGAAGAGTAAGTAAATACATTTGTACTACTCTAATTTGTAGAAGTAATCATACGGTTTCGAGTTCAATTTGGAAATAATTTGCACAAGTGTGTTTTTCAAAGAGTAACAATGGGCTCGTGCAATTTGAGCTCTTTGAAAAACACACGAGTGCAAATTATTCCAAATTGAATTAGAACGAGAAATCGTATGATTACCAATTACAATCTAACTCCTATTAAGCGGCCATCCTCGGGGAAACGGAAGTGGCTTAATAGGGGTTGACCGCTTAATAGGAGTTCGTAAGAAAGTAGCATAAGGCGTGGTAGAAACGTCACTTTATTTGAATATAAACACGCTTTGAGGCTTGTGACAACTGTTGCACATGTATATAATACAGTTTGTTAATACACAAATTTAAAGTTTTACTGATAATTAATTGAGGCCCAATTCCTCTCGAGAAAATTCTGTAGTTTAACAAAAACCATAAAGTACAGTATGTCGATATATACATAAAAGAGCAGAACATGAAAACGGCAATGTCTGTAACTGTCAGAAAGAAAGAGCGTTACTTAAAAAAGTCCTGCATATGCGTCTGTCGCTTTGGATTACGGAGCTTCAATGCGTAAATTTGATCATTTGATTCTGCAATGGACAATGCAAGTTCCTCGTCATGAAACTGTGCGAAGTGTCGCAATTTTTCCCCTAGCTCCATTGCCTCTGCCAGAGACTTGATGGCTGGTTGTTCGACTTGCTGGCAATATTATAATAAGTGGAATCACTTCAAGAATATAATAAACGTGTGTTTGTCACCTTCTATTAACTCTCATTACGTTTTTCAAAATTCATTGTGGTCGCTTGAAGTGCCAATGAAACGAAAATGTCGATTCTTGTTTTATTGTACATTATTGTTGTTTGGTCTTTCTCTGAACATTTGCTGTATTTAAACATGGACTTTGAGCGTGCGAACATTTTCTTTTCGCGGTTCGAAAATTATCATTTTCAACCAAAATGTGCGACAAGAGACTGGGCCCTTGACAATGGCTCGGTGACGTCAAGAGGTTAATTGTGCATGTCTTTGTTTGCACAACTCTTGACGTCACATTTCTATAGTTTGACCGAGCGGGAATTGTCGCACTTTGAAACCCAAAATGCCCAACTTCGCGGTGCGAAAATGTTCCCGTAGCTCAATTCACTTTTTATTAATGCCATGTAAACAAGCAAATAGTAAACTTTCGTAGTAGCAAATACCCACATCGGGACCGCCAAAAGGTGGCCGCGGCCGCTTAATAGAGGTGGTCGCTTAATAAGGGTTATATTTACAGCAGTTATACCGACAATGATTTCGGGACTTTGATAACTGGCCGCTTAAAAGGGGGCGACCGCTTAATGGGTGACCGCTTAATAGGGGTTAGACTGTAATAATATTCATGAAAAAAAAGTAACTTTTCAACTGCACTGCTCTAAGCCAATCAGAATCGAGTATTTTTTTCATGAATATTATTAATACCGTGTCAGTTGATTGTGCTTTTATTAAAGCATGCACTAGTCAAGCTTTACAGCACAGCGTAAAGCGATCGCACGCCCAAGGCAGTGTCTTTTTACACTCAGTATTATGTATAACCAGTACGTCTGGTATAACCCTCGTTTATTTATTATTAAATAAAGGCTTTAATTAATATTAGTATTATTACCTCCGCGTATTTTCTTGGAAGATTTTTGCTCAAGATTTAGCTAATGACCGTGTTAGCTAGTTGTAAAATGCCCAAATGTATGCCTTCCTCTCGCTTAGAAACGAATGTTATTCATGCAAACCGAGGGAATTCGCATGCGCATGCGCGTAACCGATATCGCGGGAAACAAGAAGCCGCCATCTTTAAAAGTTCCTATTTCAGTTTAATAATTTAGCGATTTCTTTGTCACTTCTTACATAAATACGATATCTTGTGGCTCTCTACTGTTGGAATTCATCTTTCGCTATTAAATGTCACGCACACTGATGAGTAGTATGTTCTGTACCGTATTTACCCGTTTAAGCGCCGCCCTCGAATAAGCGCCGCATTTGTTCACACAAAGCGGCACTTAATCGAAGTTTGAACATTTAAACACGTTTCATATTGTGTGAACATTTGGCATGTAAATCCGTACATTAACAGTTGCGTTTGCCTAACATGGCTGGCTGGGTTTTTTTTTTTGACTTTGACAGAAACGACAACTTTCGGGGCATATCGTTTGCAGTACATCTGCCAAACAACTGCTTTCAGTTTTCTTTTCGCCCCCAATGATTGTAAATTAAAACACCGTAATTCTTTCGCCAAAGGTGTTTAAAAAAGTATTTTAAAAAAAAATGTTGGCAGCTGAGCCAATGTTCTCAGTCCTTCCATTCATTTCTTTGAAGGGATTTCTTAACCAGTTTTCTTATTTTGGAGGGCCGGCCCGGGCCTCGTGTCCCTTCCCACTGCTACTGTAACTTTCTTTCTTGTGCATGATCGACGACTTTAATGATGAGAGAAAGCAAGGGTATATAAGATAGGACTACAATCTGATCTACAAAGCAGATCGATTCTTCTTCTTACATCTCTTACCAAAAACACGTCCGTGCGTGTCTTGACATCCATTTCGCAAACAATTTTAAAACAAATAGAACAGCTTCAACCGTGCTCCGTTCAGTAATAAAGCACGCATGCAGGAAGTGACGAAATGCAATGTTTTACCGATGTTTTATTCGTTTGGACGGGCCTTTATACAATAAGCTCCCTGCAGTGACTAGGGTCACGGTACTGAATGAGTTAACAACTGAAGCTAGCGACGAAAGATCCGAGGCCATTCCGGCTACCAGTGGCTGGTGGCGGAAGTATAGTATGTCACCAGCGTGAAGTTAGCAGCAGATTCAGCAGCACATTCGATTATCGCCTATAAATGTTTATATACAAATAAATGCCAAACAAAACTACCTTAGTGTAGTAGAGAAACCTATTACCATCCTATATATGTATTCGGTTTGATCTTAACTAGAACACAGAGTTCTCTACACACTATACAGACGTTACTAAAGCGACACTTTGAATATTTCAAGCTCGACACGTACATAGATTAAACATTAACCGGCAAAGGTCACGCAATCACTTCGATGGAGTGAATTCCGCTTAAAAACCCCAAATCAAAGCCCAAAAACATACTTCAAAACAAGCAATCAATAATAAACATAGTTTATTTCAATTTGATACTTTGCATAAACATAACAATATTTTTTATAAGTAATAGATGGGATACCGAGCGTCAAAATAGGACCCATCGTGCTTTGTAGATGGGCTACCGGCTATCAAAATAGGACCAATCGTGCTTTGTAGATGGGATAACGGCTATCAAAATACGACCAATCGTGCTTTGTAGATGGGATACCGGCTATCAAAATACGACCAATCGTGCTTTGTAGATGGGCTACCGCCTATCAAAATACGACCAATCGTACTTTGTAGATGGGATACCGCCTATCAAAATACGACCAATCGTGCTTTGTAGATGGGATACCGGCTATCAAAATACGACCAATCGTGCTTTGTAGATGGGCTACCGCCTATCAAAATACGACCAATCGTGCTTTGTAGATGGGATACCGGCTATCAAAATACGACCAATCGTGCTTTGTAGATGGGCTACCGGCTATCAAAATACGACCAATCGTGCTTTGTAGATGGGATACCGGCTATCAAAATACGACCAATCGTGCTTTGTAGATGGAATACCGGCTATCAAAATAGGACCAATCGTGCTTTGTAGATGGGCTACCGGCTATCAAAATAGGACCAATCGTGCTTTGTAGATGGAATACCGGCTATCAAAATAGGACCAATCGTGCTTTGTAGATGGGATACCGCCTATCAAAATAGGACCAATCGTGCTTTGTAGATGGGCTACAGGCTATCAAAATAGGACCAATCGTGCTTTGTAGATGGGATACCGCCTATCAAAATACGACCAATCGTGCTTTGTAGATGGGATACCGGCTATCAAAATAGTGCGTATCGAGTTTTGTAGATGGTCTAGGGAGAGTCAAAAATTAAATATTACGTATCGCGTTTCGTAGATGGTCTAACGAGAGTTGAGAAACGGAGTTGTGAGGGGTTGACGCCCCTTACAACATCTCCCCTCCTAGCAGCATTTAGCAGTAGTAGTAGTAGTACTAGTAGTAGTAGTAGTAGTAGTAGTAGTAGTAGTAGTAGTAGTAGTAGTAGTAGTAGTAGTAGTAGTAGTAGTAGTAATAGTAGTAGTAGTAGTGTAGTAGTAGTATAGTAGTAGTAGTAGTAGTAGTAGTAGTAGGAGCAGTAGTAGTACGTAGTAGTAGTAGTAGTAGTAGTAGTAGTAGTAGTAGTAGTAGTAGTAGTAGTAGTAGTAGTAGTAGTAGTAGTAGTAGTAGTAGTAGTAGTAGTAGTAGTAGTAGTAGTAGTAGTAGTAGTAGTAGTAGTAGTAGTAGTAGTAGTAGTAGTAGTAGTAGTAGTAGTAGTAGTAGTACCTAGTAGTAGTAGTAGTAGTAGTAGTAGTAGTAGTAGTAGTAGTAGTAGTAGTAGTAGTAGTAGTAGTAGTAGTAGTAGTAGTAGTAGTAGTAGTAGTAGTAGTAGTAGTAGTAGTAGTAGTAGTAGTAGTAGGAGTAGTAGTAGTAGTAGTAGTAGTAGTAGTAGTAGTAGTAGTAGTAGTAGTAGTAGTAGTAGTAGTAGTAGAGTAGTAGTAGTAGTAGTAGTAGTAGTAGTAGTAGTAGTAGTAGTAGTAGTAGTAGTAGTAGTAGTAGTAGTAGCAGTAGTAGCAGTAGTAGTAGTAGTAGTAGTACTAGTAGTGGTAGTGGTAGTGGTAGGGGTAGTGGTAGGGTTATTGGTAGTGGCAGTGTTAGGGTTATTGGTAGTGGTAGTGGTAGTGGTAGTGGTAGTGGTAGTGGTAGTGGTAGTGGTAGTGGTAGTGGTAGTGGTAGTGGTAGTGGTAGTGGTAGTGGTAGTGGTAGTGGTAGTGGTAGTGGTAGGGGGGTAGTTGTAATGGTAGTGGTAGTATTGTAAAAAGCAGAGAAGATGACTCGTGGTACTTGCGTTATCAAAGGGCGGCACTTAGATTCTTGTAAGACTTGTTAACAGGAGAGAAGATGACGGATGTCACTTGCGTATCAAAGGGCGGCACTTAGGTTCTTGTAAGACTTGTGAACAGGAGAGAAAATGGCGGAAGGTACTTACGTTATCAAAGGGCGGCACTTAGGCTCTTGTAAGACTTGGTCCTATTTTGATAGGCGGTATCCCATCTACAAAGCACGATTGGTCCTATTTTGATAGCCGGTATCCCATCTACAAAGCACGATTGGTCGTATTTTGATAGGCGGTATCCCATCTACAAAGCACGATTGGTCCTATTTTGATAGCCGGTAGCCCATCTACAAAGCACGATTGGTACTATTTTGATAGCCGGTATCCCATCTACAAAGCACGATTGGTCCTATTTTGATAGGCGGTATCCCATCTACAAAGCACGATTGGTCCTATTTTGATAGCCGGTATCCCATCTACAAAGCACGATTGGTCCTATTTTGATAGCCGGTAGCCCATCTACAAAGCACGATTGGTCGTATTTTGATAGGCGGTAGCGCATCTACAAAGCACGATTGGTCGTATTTTGATAGCCGGTATCCCATCTACAAAGCACGATTGGTCGTATTTTGATAGGCGGTATCCCATCTACAAAGCACGATTGGTCCTATTTTGATAGCCGGTATCCCATCTACAAAGCACGATTGGTCCTATTTTGATAGCCGGTATCCCATCTACAAAGCACGATTGGTCCTATTTTGATAGGCGGTATCCCATCTACAAAGCACGATTGGTCGTATTTTGATAGCCGGTAGCCCATCTACAAAGCACGATGGGTCGTATTTTGATAGCCGGTAGCCCATCTACAAAGCACGATTGGTCGTATTTTGATAGCCGGTATCCCATCTACAAAGCACGATTGGTCGTATTTTGATAGGCGGTAGCGCATCTACAAAGCACGATTGGTCGTATTTTGATAGCCGGTATCCCATCTACAAAGCACGATTGGTCGTATTTTGATAGGCGGTATCCCATCTACAAAGCACGATTGGTCGTATTTTGATAGGCGGTATCCCATCTACAAAGCACGATTGGTTATTTTGATAGCCGGTATCCCATCTACAAAGCACGATTGGTCCTATTTTGATAGCCGGTATTCCATCTACAAAGCACGATTGGTCCTATTTTGATAGGCGGTATCCCATCTACAAAGCACGATTGGTCGTATTTTGATAGCCGGTAGCCCATCTACAAAGCACGATGGGTCCTATTTTGACGCTCGGTATCCCATCTATTACTTATAAAAAATATTGTTATGTTTATGCAAAGTATCAAAGTGAAATAAACTATGGTTTATTATTGACTACTTGTTGTGAAGTATGTTTTTGGGCTTTGATTTGGGGTTTTTAAGCGGAATTCACTCCATCGAAGTGATTGCGTGACCTTTGCCGGTTAATGTTTAATCTATGTACGTGTCGAGCTTGAAATATTCAAAGTGTCGCTTTAGTAACGTCTGTATAGTGTGTAGAGAACTCTGTGTTCTAGTTAAGATCAAACCGAATACATATATAGGATGGTAATAGGTTTCTCTACTACACTAGGGTAGTTTTGTTTGGCATTTATTTGTATATAAACATTTATAGGCGATAATCGAATGTGCTGCTGAATCTGCTGCTAACTTCACGCTGGTTAGTATGTCAATCGTTCATATATCGGGTACATTTTTATTATTTATGCCTCGTTCTCTCATATGTGGTACATTTTTATTATGCATGCCTCGTTCTATCATATTTCTATCGTATTATAAGATCTTATAGCAAGCAAAACATATACAATGTATACCTAAAAGTACGGATTATTGTATACAGACAATGTATTATGGACCACCATAATGTACTATATATGAAGGACTTACCGGTAGTATACGTAAGCAGCAACGAAATCCACTTCTCAAACTCATCAATAATTCATGACTTTGGGCAACACAAATGAAATCACTACCGTCAAGGGTTTGATTAACATTAACTTTCAACAGAGCACGCTCGCGCGTTTACTATATCTTCCAGAGGAATGACACACAGCCCCTAAGCTGACGTCAAGCCTTTTCACATTGACCACATAAAGCATACGCGCAGCAGGGTGCTGGTGTGAGGAACCAATCAAAACGTCGATATGATCAGTTCTAGTTACACGTTGCACAGAGACGTTGTGGCTACTGCATGAATTGAGAATGCAGTTAGCGACTATAAGACTAACTTATATTATAGCGACAGTAGTCGTTTGTGTGAGTTACAGGAGTTTCTACAAGGAGAGACAATGGAATCTACAGGACTGCCGGTTAAAAAGGGTAGAGATGACCGTTGGAAAACCTAAAATATACTACCCACCCTGAAAAAACTCTTCGTAGCCTTAAAACATCTCTACAAAATCCCTACAAAAATAACTGACTACAGTAACTGTATCACCGTTTATTGTTGGCTTAGCACCCGTGATTCGAGACTGACTTTGTTTAGCATTCTGTCGCGAGAGTACCCTAAGAAATACCAGTTTTCAGGAAAGAACCAGGACTTCGCTTTGACAACCCTAAAAAAATACCAAAATGACGATTTCAAGTCCTAAAAAATACGACGGTCATCCCTATCAAGCACTCGTATATACGGGGGTTTGTAGTTTTAGATATAAATACGCGTTGTAGTAGTTTGTGTGAGTCTTTGGTGGTATTTCTTTCCAGGCTTATAGTCGACTACAACACACGATATCAAAATAACAGGGAAACCAAAGCCAAACGACCTATATATATGACCATTTTAGGACCTTCTTAAGCCTGGTTTCCATATGATCGCTGCGATCGCTCAAAACCATGTTCAGCGAATCGTGGAGATCCTACTGTCTTTGCTGCCAAACTATAGCAGGATCTCTGCGATTCACTGAACATATGGTTTTGGGCGATCGCAGCGATCATATGGAAACAAGGCTTTAGTGAAAAGCACTCAGTATGGTGACCTTGGCATCCTCATTTTAATTTAAAAAATTAAAATGATTAAAAGATTAAAAAGATTAGTATAGGTAATTGTAAAGGGAGAAAACTTAGAAGAATTTTCTAGGCAAATTATTCAAGTTATTTTCAGATGAATTGGCAAAACAGAGAGAATTGGCAGATATTTTCTATAAGTGAAGACATAACAAGCAGGTTAAAGTTTTCCAGTAAACACCTACAGTTGCAAGTAATTCATTATTCACAACTTGTAGTCATAACATTAGAGACTTCTGATCCCTAACGTTATGGCCAGTGATAAGGGTCACTTGTACCAGTTCACGGATTCCTTAATCTTCTTGTGAGAGCCAATAATTCTTCGTCTACGTTACGTTATCTTTTAGCATGTATTTCATGTTCAATTATGATTGGCTTAGGATCAGTTACGCATTGTAACTTTAGTGATTAGATATGCATATCATACCTGTACATGTTAGTCAACGTTGTAAGTTAGGATGATGCAATGTAAGGTATAAATATAGAGACCGTTGATATTGTAATATCGGAGACCATGTAGCCTTCACGGGTTACAGAAGAGAGACCAACTGGCCGTCGTGCCAGCTAGAGCGCTGATTAAAAGTGTAAGATTCCAGATACAAGAACTTCCGTGCCTCGTTACTTCAAGTCTCGTACTTACTCGTAGGGTAATTGTACGGGCCCACGCTGAGTGAGTGACCACTACCAAAGCTATCACTCCAAAGATTGAGCAAGTTGAATTGGCCATTTAGTAGAAATAAGCGCAGCTTATTTGCTCACGAACTGCTTGCGAGTACTAGTCCGAAACTTCGTTCCGTAGCATAATAATACCGGTTTCGAATTCATTTTGGAATTTTAAATTAAAATTTTCACAAGTACGGGCTCGTGCAATTTGAGCTCTTTGAAAAACACACGAGTGTAAATTAATTCAAATTGAACGAGAAACTGTATGATTACTTATTAATCACTTACATGAAAAAAACTAACGAAAATTAGACAGCAAAAGACACATGTTTTGACAAGCATGCACGTAGCGAAGTACTCGTTTATTTGACATTCATTATCAATAAATTAATCGACACTACAAACACAACAATCACTACATACTGATTATAGCAACAAACAGTAATAAGTACAAAGGCTGTTCATCGTTTTTAGAAAGTTGAAACGAGTACTTAACTCTGATTTTCTATTCCCGAAAGCTCAAAAGTTTGATCCTCATTAATTGAGAGTTCATTCACGCATTCAGAGATCTAGCCGGAGAGAAATTCGACTAAACTTGCCGTAAATCACTGAAATATCCATGATTACTTTCCTGACCAGTCAAACCAAAGTTGAATACTTATTATTTTGTAGAAGTTTGAAGAACATTTTGCTTACAAGAGCCAACAAAATTCTTCATTTATCGCCGTTTTCCTTTCTAGTCAAGGCTCCCCCGTCAACTTTCATGTCGAATCGACTACAAAATGGAAAAAATGTTGTTTTCAGTTGGTGCTTGCTAACTCCAGAATAACAGGCAGTGGGTCCTTCTTTCACATTCTTTCTGCCTTTTGTAATGTATAAACTTGATTTTTAGTGATTTTGGTAGCGTTTCTCAACCCTTTTCGGCACTGAAACATCCGCCATCTTGAATTTTTTGATTTTCTGTGAATATTCTGTTGCCATGGAAATCACTACAATGTGATTGGCTTATATCATTTTCTATTGTATTTTAGCCAATGAAAATCGAGAATTTGCGTTTGTAATTGCACTGAATTACATATTTTGCACTGTGCAATTACATTTGAATTGCTATGCTCTCAGCCAATCAGCATCGAGTAAATTTTTCATGTATGTGATGCGGGTCTCTGTGGCTGAAATTCATCAGATTCAAATACCGAAGATCTCAGTAAAGAAGATCAGTCTCTAAGTCCGTTCCCTGCTACTGCTACGTATATACATAGTGTCTTTGGTTATCATTTCTTTCAGACAGGAACATGTGGAGTATCACGATGGAGTATCATCGACAGATCTACTTACGTTGTCATCGCTGAGTTCACAACCATGCAAAGACCACGAGGAAAGGACGTTGAAATTTCGTTACTTGGATGTGAAGCTCGTGTGTAAAACCATCAACGAGTCTTGTTATATTTGGTACTGGGACGTGGCTAATTGGACTCTGACTTACACAAACAAACAAATGTCGACCAACACTTCTAATATATCCTACACGTTTTTGTCCGACACCAATTCACGGTGAGCGAACGGTGAGCGAACAGCGAAGATCATTCAAGCCGATGGTAAAGTCGAATACCCTGGCTGTACTATCGAGAAAGACCTATGTGCTCCGCGGATGTCATTGTTCTACGCATATTTCGACAAGGATCTCCAAATGAGAATTAATCGCAGTCCATGTTGTAGAAAACTTCTAGTAGACATAACCCATCACATGGGGCGTGTGTTCAACAAGCACAACGTAACATATTTTTTGGTTGGGGGTACAGTCATCAGTCTTGTCCGAGATAACGGTGAATTAATCCCATACGATACAGACACTGACGTTGCAGTGATGCGAGCGATCTTGAAAAGGTTAAAGCAGTTATTCCCGAGTTAGAGAAACCTGGTTATGTTTTCCGGTGGAAGCCAGAATACGAAAAAGCGGGGCCGATCAAACGCTACATGGTGGGTTGCACAAATACACAACGTTGTCTTACGGGCCCAGGGATTGCGTTCTACGTGATCGAGGATGGTATGGTCGTGTCAATACCACAATGGCAGTCTGTGCCCGCGAATCTTACTGTACCTCCGATCAAAGGAATGTTTGAGGGTCTAGAAATGGGATTTCCAAAAGAACCAAAAAAATACTTGGACCACACTTATGGCAAAGACAAATGGAGAACGCCATTACAATCAGTACAAAGCACTACTACGGACAGTGTTCACCATGATTGTGTAGCAGACCATGTAATGGCATGCATGTCTTGCCTTACACGAGAGAGAGATAACCCTAGCAGTAGGGACAATTCCATTGTTTTATCATCCACAGGGAATATGCGAACAACAGAGTTGACCCTAGTGCTAGGGTTGAATCTAGCTCTCATGTAATCCGCCTAAGAATTAAGCGACAACACAAATGAGGAAAAAGTACTTATTTCACTGATTCAGTTTATTTCAAATAGAATGTTTTTCCATTTTCCTGCATAGCTGAAGTGAACGTATATCCAGCTTGTTCTGCCTGATGTAAACGAAGTTAAAAAGAAGATGGCGCTGTATGAGCGTTCACTCGGGCTTCCTTTAAAACAACGAACCTTGCAAATGTGAACCCCGTCTGGGTCTTACTTTCGCCTCTATAGCTAATCTTAGCTGGAGCCAGCATAGACCCTATGCATAATTCCGTGCCTTTAAAATAGACAAACTAAAACCTTTACAGTACAAATTGTTTCAGCCAACGGAAAGAGTACATCGAAATACACAAAATTGGAAAGTTGGGTTGTTATAGACCTAATATTCAAGAAGTTATTACTGATCAAAAACAGAGAGTTTTGTATGTGTATATCAAACCGAGGCCTTTAGAGCCTCGTTTTCATGTTTTTTTCACACAATAAAGTACTCATAACTTCGCAGGAATTTAATATTTCACCTTCAAACTCACAGTCGACTAACTTTCTTGGAGCATTTGCTATCATGATCATTATGAACCACTTTGATACTTTAAACATAAATGTACAACTATTATGCTAATTAGCAGCGGCCATTTTTGCATAGGGTCTATATCTCTGAGATTTACTCAAAAGCTTTTAAGAAGTTCATGCATTCTTAAATCTATCAAATTTAAACTTAACATATCAAAGTTGGCAACCCTTTACAAATGTCTTGTTAGACTTTTGAATATGCAGATGTAATCTAGGATAACTGTTCTGAACTCGATTCCCAGTTGTTGGAGGACGTGCAGTACAGCGAAGATTGTAAGCGGTGCAATGAAGAAAACTTAAAGTCGTCGCGATCTACTTAATGAACCAGCTTGGGAGCCGAGATTTGACTTCTAGAAGGAGGCAACATAAGTTAGTTGTTTAAAAAAATAATCAATGGCTTAACACCCTCCTTAATATTTGATTTAGTTCCTTCCAGTATCATCTCGTTCTCCTCTGAGTTCTGGTAATGACTTTACTCTTCTGCCTGCTAGAACAAATAGATTAGCCAATTCTTTTATCCCAAGTTCTGTTAACTATTGGAATAATCTATCTACTGATATTAGAAATTGTAATAGTGTAGTTAACTTTAAACTTGATCTTAGGAAATCCGTATTTGATCTTAAATACAACAAACTATATGATATCTCATTTACAATGTACTCTTCCATACTACATACACGCTTAAGGTTAGGTGTTCATGTTTTTTTACCTGTATCGCATACATTGTTCAGATACCCCAATGTATTGTTGTGGCATTGGTCCAGAAACGACTAAGCATTTCTTTCTTTTTTGCCGGTCCCAATTATGTTGCTCTGCGTACTTCGCTCTTTACCTCAGCTGCTCGACTTTTAGGTATATATATAGCTAATTGCATAATCGTTGTCGGGTTGAAAATCATGAAAACTACGACCAAAGGTCATTATTAGGTCATTGAGGTTCTAAACCTCTTTTAATTTTTCTTTTTTACACACTTTTGTTGATCATCATTGATCATCATCATCATCACCAAAAGGAATTCTGGGAAATTAAAACTCTCATATAACACCGTCAAATCATCGACCTTTTCATCGAGACTTGTAGGATCTTAGTCAGTTAAATAGCTCATATACCTTCAAAACTACGAGAACATTGAATATATCTGTATGTAATGCGGGTCATGAACTGATTTCCCATCCATCTTTGCGGTCTCAGCTTTTATGATTTATGATTTTCAACCCGACAACGATTATGCAATTAGCTATATATTGGACTGAAGCTACTGAATCTCATCAGTTGACGTTACTTCCGTTTGTTCGTGGTCTCGGTGACAATTTTGTATATTTTAAGGACAAAGCTGAATTTTTCGTATTGTTCAAAACTCTATTATTGACACCGAGAGATTCAAGGCTTCATTCTGAATTAAATTTTTTTTTTGTGTGTGTGTTGATTTGCTTTTTTTCTTTCTTCTTCTTCTTCTTTCTTCTTTCTTTCTAATCGGCGTAATTGCTATTGTATCTGTAACTATGTGAGCCCCCTACACGAGTAGAGTTAGTAACTACTCTTGGGGCAAACGTAGAGAGTAAATATATTTAACTAAAAAATGTGAACCCTATACGTTTATTTCTATCGTCATACTTTATGCCTATGCACACTTTATAACTGTACAGAGAATTTCTACGTACAGTCGACAATACCAGCTCAGAATGGGTATGCGCACTATCAAAACACTCGAGATAGTTTTTCTTCGTGAAGTATCAGTACGCTTCTTTGCTGTTGGTTTTTTATTTTTGGGCCAATTTGTTGCTAGGAGCACAACATGAGAAGTATTATATTACAAAACGAGGCTTCGTCAACAAGACACCTTTTAAGAAAACAGACCCCATATTATAAACAGCTATTTTAAAAAACGTTGATACTGAATACTGCATTCTAAATAGTGTATTCCAAGACCGAAATGCATTTTGAGACTCGTGTAATATTGTCTAAAGTAATATAAATAATAATAATTTATTATATTTTTAGTGCATTCCATCAGAAACAATATACTAGCTCCATATGGCGAACAAATCGCTGTATATTTACTTTTTATTTCAAAATAACGAGGCCCACAATGCCCGGCTTTGGTCTTGGAATGCACTATTCAGTATGCAGTATTCAGTAATCAACGTTTTTTGAAATAGCTGTACTATCATATGAGAGATGTTCGCACAAAAGAGGGCTTAATTCATTTAGGGCGTGGCTTCCAATTTATAAAATATTTCATGAAACGAATATATCAAAGGGGTCTAACAACGAAGCTCCTTTTTGTGTGATCAGGTTGTATAACGACGTTGCAACGTTTTCGCCTTATGTCAATTTTGGCGAGAATATGGACCGAGGTAGCGTTCGGACGGCTCGAAGTTGCATGCCTTGTGTAAATTTAGCTACACGATGCACGTGAAACCCACCACCAGGAAATGTCAAATAACTCGCTTAAAACACCTCGTACGAGGAAACAACACACACAGCTGAAAAGAAAGAAGAATAAAGTTTGTTTTGACACTTTATTGGAAACTAAAACCTCCTGAAAACCCTTTAACATTTCAACCTAAAAACGGCAAATTCACGTGGTTTAGCGAACAGAACTCACCACAGGAACCCCAACCAACCAACACAGGAATCCCACCTCGAGCTTGGTAAGCCTGTGGCCTGATTACAAGGTAGGCAACTTTCAGGATTCCTGTGGTGAATCTCGAAACAAATCTGCTAAAATATATACCAAATCATGTGAAAACTGATTCCTAAATCCGTCCAGTTACTAAAATACCTTCAATCTATCATGTCAGCTCAATGTTTGGTTGTACTTTGAAGAAAATGTACAGTGTATTGTATTATTCCGTACGTCTTGCAAAACTTGCATGCGCGTCAAAGAATTCACACGCGATGAATATTGTGGAAGTCGAATTTTTGCCTATGTAGGGTTGCATTTGTCCATTTGATCAGGTGAGTAAAAGTATACAAGGGAAGGGGTACGCGGGAGCACATGGGCATTTTGTCTGCGCATGCGTGAGACCCTCGGACACGCGCATATATCCCGCGCCATCCCGCGCTAATTTATTTAAATACCAGGAATAACAAACAAGATGGCGAAGTTCTATCTCATATATTTATTTATTAACTTGTCTATATGAATTTCTAAAATTCATTAATAATTCATGAGCTATTAAGCCAATGGGAGCTGACCATTTGGTCAGTGCATGGACCTTTATACCCCCATACAGACCTGCCAGGTTTTAGTTCTAGAACTGATTAATAAAACATGCATAAACATGAGTGTTATAACTAAAAGTGATAGAACACTCATGTTTCATTAATCAGTTCTAGAACTGACTACCTGAAATACAGGCCTGTATGCAAAGGTCTCAGTTTTAGTATCGCATCACTGACCTTCACATAGGCAATTTTGGAATGCAATATTACTAGGTTCCTACTACAATACCTCTTTCAAATGTGGGACGAATTGTGGTGTTCAGTGCGCATGATCGCAGTGCATGTCACAGACATCTCTTACCTACAAATTTGTGATTTTCTTTAAGGTGGTTCCAGCATAATGAATGACCGGTTTGCCGTATTTTTTAACTCGCTCGCTCCTCGTCAATATTGCTTGGATTTTATTATGCTTAACACAAATACTAATTCAACTATTCTGCTTTTGGAAGATTTATTCAAAATAATCATTGTAAGCCGCGTTTGTGAATGCCAGCTGATATTCAAACGACACTATTTTCACTAAAACTGCTGCCAAGCGTTATTCCCTCGTACGATTTTTTTTAAACTTCGTGAACGACCTTTTAAGGTCTCTAGTAATGTTCTGACGAGGTAAGAAGGAAATTGATCGAGCCGAAATCACCAATTCATATTTTTGTTGTCAAAATATGGACAAATCGGTTGTTACGTGATTTCGGCTCGAACAATGTCACAGTGTCACAGGGATTTTGAGAATGAGAAGGTTCAATGGATAGTTCGCTTCACTTCCGCTAGTGTCACAGTGTCACAGGGATTTTGAGAAAGAGTAGGTTCAATGGATAGTTCGTTTCACTTCCGCTAGTGTCACAGTGTCACAGGGATTTTGAGAAAGAGAAGGTTCAATGGATAGTTCGCTTCACTTCCGCTAGTGTCACAGTGTCACAGGGATTTTGAGATAGAAAAGTTTCGATGGATAGTTCGTTTCACTTCCGCTAGTGTCACAGTGTCACAGGGATTTTGAGAAAGAGTAGGTTCAATGGATAGTTCGTTTCACTTCCGCTAGTGTCACAGTGTCACAGGGATTTTGAGAAAGAGAAGGTTCAATGCATAGTTCGTTTCACTTCCGCTAGTGTCACAGTGTCACAGGGATTTTGAGAAAGAGAAGGTTCAATGCATAGTTCGTTTCACTTCCGCTAGTGTCACAGTGTCACAGGGATTTTGAGAAAGAGAAGGTTCAATGGATAGTTCGTCACTTCCGCTAGTGTCACAGGGATTTTGAGAATGAGAAGGTTCAATGGATAGTTCGTCACTTCCGCTAGTGTCAGTGTCACAGGGATTTTGAGAAAGAGAAGGTTCAATGCATAGTTCGTTTCACTTCCGCTAGTGTCACAGGGATTTTGAGAAAGAGAAGGTTCAATGGATAGTTCGTTTCACTTCCGCTAGTGTCACAGTGTCACAGGGATTTTGAGAAAGAGAAGGTTCAATGCATAGTTCGTTTCACTTCCGCTAGTGTCACAGGGATTTTGAGAAAGAGAAGGTTCAATGCATAGTTCGTTTCACTTCCGCTAGTGTCACAGGGATTTTGAGAAAGAGAAGGTTCAATGGATAGTTCGTTTCACTTCCGCTAGTGTCACAGTGTCACAGGGATTTTGAGAAAGAGAAGGTTCAATGCATAGTTCGTTTCACTTCCGCTAGTGTCACAGTGTCACAGGGATTTTGAGAAAGAGAAGGTTCAATGCATAGTTCGTTTCACTTCCGCTAGTGGCACAGGGATTTTGAGAAAGAGAAGGTTCAATGGATAGTTCGTCACTTCCGCTACTGTCACAGTGTCACAAGGATTTTGAGAAAGAGAAGGTTCAATGGATAGTTCGTCACTTCCGCTAGTGTCACAGGGATTTTGAGAATGAGAAGGTTCAATGGATATAGTTCGTCACTTCCGCTAGTGTCACAGTGTCACAGGGATTTTGAGAAAGCGAAGGTTCAATGGATAGTTCGCTTCACTTCCGCTAGTGTCACAGTGATTTTGAGAAAAAGGAGGTACAACGATCTAATAGTTCGTTTCAACTCGAAAGTCACTTTTCAATAGCCTCGAAAGTCACTCATGCAGTTAATTTGAAACGAGAGTAGCGTTGACTATATTACGTTGCGGAGCTAACAGTACGGAGATAGCCCGACCGTCCTACGAAAATGACGTAGTTGGTTAACCCGTCCCCGCTCGACGGGAACCCGCTTATGATACAGGTAATGACTGAATTTCATATTCTCTTGCTGAATTTAAGAGCTATCATACCCGGTGCCGGTTTAATTTGAATGAACTTTTATTTTTCCATTTTTTATTTCGTTTCAGTTTCTTAATTCTACCAATTCTACAGTCCGCAGTCCGCAGCACTCGTTTTAACGACAGTCCTATGACATGTTTTATGTCAATCACGCGTCCTGAGCCGCAGGGTCACATTTCAGTTGAAGTTTATTCGTGCTTGAAGACAGCCCAAACTTTGTTTCTTCTCTTCATTGTTTTAAATTCGTTACTTATATCTATTGTATTCGCTCATCTTACTTGGATCAATCAAGAAATCAGAAAAGTTATGCACCAGTCAAGTGAACGCCCCCCCCCCCCCCCCCACCCCTCGGGCACCCCCACCCCTCGGGCACCCCCACCCCTCGGGCATAAGCGAGGCATTCACTTTTTACTCAACTTAAAGCCAGTACAGTCCCCGGTCATCGGGGCAGAAATGAATGGTGAACTCCCCCGCCAGTACTTATTTGTTCTGTAGATAATATTTTGAAGAAGAAAAATGTGAGTCTCGAATCCCCCGCTTATTCCCCGCTCTGGAAGGCGAAGGGGTGAAAGGAAGTGTACGGGGAACGAAAAGGTAGTGAATTTCAAGTGAAAGTCCCCGTTTCCCCCCGCTAATGCCCGAGGGGGGGGGGGGGGGGGGGGGGACGGGGGGGGTTTCACTTGACTGGTGCATTAGTTGTTGATAACCGCCAAAATTTCAAATAACAGACATTGATTTACTCAGTTGTTGAGTAGTACCTAGCTTGAAAATTAACAATGTGAATATGCATATTAAAAAGGTTAACTAGCTAAATCTTCAAACATGCATGATGATAGATGTAGCCTTCTCCGCAGGCAACTCTAAAATACTAAAACTCTATCAGATGGGTTTCCTGTGGCCCTTCCCAAGTCCCTCTTGGCCTTCGGCCTCGTACAGGGATCCCAGAAAAACAAAGGGATCCCAGAAGAGAGGTTGCATGCGGAGGAGGCAAACACGAAGCCGCACTACCTGGGTCCTGGACTTTTCGTATCCCTCGCAGCCGTGTTTAAAATGTCGCGTAACGCGTTGCGTGACGACTCAGAGTACTGAAAGACTGATCATTTCGTTGTCATCTTCAAAACTCAACTTCTCTTTTCGCTTGTGACGAGAGAAATGCAAGTTAATCGACAATTGTTAGTAGAAAGAGCATTCGCAAGCTGGATAACAAATTTCCTATTTCTTATTATGAAACTCCAACCGTAACTCGATTCTAAACTCGATGATTCATCTGATTTCATCATTCCTCCGTACGTTCACATCAGGTATGCAGGAAAATGGAAAAACATTTCATGTGACCTAACAATTTAAATAAATGCTCTTTCCTCACTCATTTGTGTTGTCTTCTTGGACACCGCACCAGTACAGATCTAAGTAGGAGCCTCCATCTAGGATGTATTTGTGAGACGACCTGTGACCGGATCAGGCTATTTTTAGAACACCAGTTTTGCCGCGAAATTTTAACACCAGGGATTTTTGATTTCGGCTTTGTTACGGAGTTTCTAGCTTTTGGCTTGGTAGATTTACTATTTGATGTTTTTTTAGTTCCTTGAGAAACAGAACACGAACTTGAAGACTCTTGGTCACTTTCCGATGAAGTACTAAACTCTGCAAAAGAGTCACTGTAACTATCACTATCATTTTCGCTCTCTTCACTTTCAGTTTCTTCAATTTCTTCAATTTCTTCGTCCGCCACTTTGTTCATGTATCACAAATAAACACAAATCATCTATCTCATTGATGCTGAATGGCTATGTTTAATTCCCATGGGGGATTCCTATTGATTGATGATTAGTTCGCGGGAAAAGGTGTTCTAAAAATAGCCTGATCCGGTCACAGGTCGTCTCACAAACCCAGTACGGTAGATGGAGGCTCCTACTTATGGGCTCCTGTACAGATACGTTATTTACATAGTCTGCTACACAATCATGGTGAACACTGTCCGTAGTAGTGCTTTGTACATTGTAATGGCGTTCTCCATTTGTCTTTGCCATAAGTGTGGTCCAAGTATTTTTTTGGTTCTTTTGGAAATCCCATTTCTAGACCCTCAAACATTCCTTTGATCGGAGGTACAGTAAGATTCGCGGGCACAGACTGCCATTGTGGTATTGACACGACCATACCATCCTCGATCACGTAGAACGCAATCCCTGGGCCCGTAAGACAACGTTGTGTATTTGTGCAACCCACCATGTAGCGTTTGATCGGCCCCGCTTTTTCGTATTCTGGCTTCCACCGGAAAACATAACCAGGTTTCTCTAACTCGGGAATAACTGCTTTAACCTTTTCAAGATCGCTCGCATCAGCTGCAACGTCGGTATCTGTATCGTATGGTATTAACGTACCGTTATCTCGGACAAGACTGATGACTGTACCCCCAACCAAAAAATATGTTATGTTGTGCTTGTTGAACACACGCCCCATGTGATGGGTTATGTCTACTAGAAGCTTTCTACAACATGGACTGCGATTAATTCTCATTTGGAGATCCTTGTCGAAATATGCGTAGAACAATGACATCCGCGGAGCACATAGGTCTTTCTCGATAGTACAGCCAGGGTATTCGACTTTACCATCGGCTTGGATGATCTTCGCTGTTCGCTCACCGTGAATTGGTGTCGGACAAAAGCGTGTAGGATTAGAAGTGTTGGTCGACATTTGTTTGTTTGTGTAAGTCAGAGTCCAATTAGCCACGTCCCAGTACCAAATATAACAAGGCTCGTTGATGGTTTTACACACGAGCTTCACATCCAAGTAACGATATTTCAACGTCTTTTCCTCGTGGTCTTTGCATGGTTGTGAACTCAGCGATGACAACGTAGGAAGATCTGTCGATGATACTCCATCGTGATACTCCACATGTTCCTGACGTCTGAAAGAAATGATAACGAAAGACTCACACAAACAACCACTACGCGTATTTATATCTTAACTACAAACCTAGCAGTCCTGTTCGTTCCAACGTCTCTCCTTGGAGAAACTCCTGTCGATGATACTCCAATGTGAGCTGAAAATAGTTCCCATCTTGAAAGGAACCATAAACTCACACAAACGATTATTGCCGCTATAATATAAGTTCGTCTTATAGTCGCCAACCGCATATTTCTCAATAACCTCTCTGTAAAAACGTCCAGGTAGAATCATGTGATTGCTTACTGTCGACAAATGGATATACTCAACTTTTGATTGGTTCTTCGGCTGTGTGTTACTTTTTGTGGCCAGTAATTTTCGCCCTTATATGGTGATACTGTCAAATGCGTTTCGAATTTCAAACCCAAATCTTCACTTTACCACAAGTACGACTGGCATTAGTGATCATGAGTTAATAATTGAATCTTGTCCTTCCAAAATTTAGCAAAAAGATTATATTAGTTCACACTGTGACTTGTCGCCACTATTAAAGCGGGTAATGTTTGCTTAAAGGTATCATCCTACCCCAAACGACCGAATTCCGTTCAACACGCTCTAGCTTCAAAACTAAGAATTTTAACTCCAGCAAAGTATACATTTTCTTATAGCTTAATAAACATAGAATCTTAAGAAAGATGATTTTTTAAGAAAGAGATAACTGTTAGTGAAATATTCCTTCAAAACCGAAATTTCACCTATGCAGAGAAAATAAGTTCCTTGACAGCCAAAATTCGTCTGCCGTCGAAGATAAACACCTCAATGAGCTTAGTAGATAACACTTGTCAAAACTGTGTCTCCGATTTTTGATATATTGCTCCATTCTTTAATTATCCGGTTTCAAAGTTTGAGTACTGTCATAACTAGTAACTTCTGTTTATATCAAAGCACAACTTTTGAAAGAAATAAAATACCAAAAATCGGAGACACAGTTTTGAAGATAAATTATCAGACATGGATTTTGCGTAGTTTCAAAATCCGATAAAATCCATTTGTCCAGGAACTCCAAATGTGAGCCTCTTTGTCTTTGTTGGCAGTTCGTCTTTTGAGAAAAAGCCGAAAGAAGGTTAATGTGCCTCTGTTTACATAAGTAGATTAGTCCATGCCATGACAATGGGATCTAATTGACAGATTGTGACCAGATAGTGACCAGAGTATCAGTTTTCCAGTCACACAACGTGCTTGTGCTTGTTGCCTAATCATTTCACGTTTGCGGAAAATTACGTACATTGCCAGTACACATTTGTTCTTTGTTCATTGGTACATGTGTTCGTTTTGACGCTGGTCAGTACGTAGTTAAGGTTGGTATGTCCGTTCAATTATCATTGCTTGTCAACAACGTTTCTCTTCATATGAAATCCAAAATTCGTTTTTTGATTCTAACTTTGTAGGAAAAAAATATTTTTAAATTCTGTTTTTTGGAGATGATAGATAATATTCAATTTTATTTGATTGTCAAATAATCTCAAAACCGGTGGTTTGAGAGGTTTTGGGGGTAGGATGATACCCTTAATGAACATTTTAGTGGGTCGCACTTTTTAAAATGAATTTTGTTTTGACAAGTTATCAGTTGAACTGTCAATCAGAACCTGATATTTACATACACGTGCATGTGTTACATCTTTCATTTGAGGTCACGACGGAGAACGACACAGAGAATTGAAAGTTACTAGAAAAAATATACTTCTATTTTTTAACCGATTTATAGTTGATTCTGAATAAACTAAGCACAATGTTCCATGTTATATCAACTAATTACGTTTGCAAACATAATAAAATAGCACTGAACTTTGTATCTATGGTAGCCATTTTAATTTTCTACAAACGAAATTTGATAGTATTTTAATCTCTTAATCCAATTTGATTCCGGTGAGCCGTTCGTGTTGTTTGTCCAACGACTTTGCAGTTCTTCGCTTCTAACTGACGCAAACGGGATGAGACTCCAACACCATGTATAGCATGTCCTTTTTCGGAGGATTTCCTCTTGAAGTCATTTCAGACAATTTATTTACAAAGTTTATCGAATATTTCGTGTATCATTGCCAAACTGCGCATGTGCCATGCCGTTGCTATGGATTACGTCATTTGTTTGTAACCATGCCGCCTTCGCATGAAAGCGACACGTATACGATACTTTTCCGAGATTCTCCGTTAGTTTTTCGTGCGACTACATGTACAGCAGTTATAACGATAAAAATAGCAACATTTCAGGCAATTTTCTCAAAGAAAAGCAAGTACAGTATGTGTTTCTAATTGTGAACAGTTCTAATTGTGAGGCTTTTCAGTAAAAGTGCCGTTTTTATATCGTAAAGTAAGATCGACAAAAAATATTTCACCCGAGCAAATATTGATTTATTTTCAATCATTCAATGCTATTTTGGGCTTCCTGACATTTATTCCGCGCAAAATTTCAACTTTAATTCAAGGTAAGCTGACGACTGTTGTTTACAAATTCGAATTTTAAGCGCGTTTTTAAGATTCTCAGTGGGGAAAGTTCGCATTTTCTTTCTAAAAACTTGTTTTTATATGAGCTAAAAGGTAAATAATAACACTTTTCTTTACAAAACAATAAATCGAAAAGTGTTGAAAATGAACGAGCAGCATCGGAATGAAAAATTGTGCGTGTTTTTGCGATGTGCATCTAATTGTAAACACACATATGCTCACGCATAACCACAGGGAGCCCAAGCTCATTATCTGTGAAGACCGTTGCTTAATTTGCATATTTACAGTAAATGTATGTGGCTTTAAAACATCCCTCCGTATTTCAAGATTTTTCGTAAATAATAAAACTTTTTTTTCACTAATGTGTTGTTCTTACTACTTTCGATGCTGTGACGGCGTTTTGGTGCCATTAGAGCGTTTTCCACGAAAATACCCCTTCTTACTCTTCAAGGGGTATTTTCGTGAAAAACGCTCTAATGGCACCAAAACGCCGTCACAGCATCGAAAGTAGTGAGAACAACACACTAGTGAAAAAAACGTTTTATTATTTACGAAAAATCTTGAAATACGGAGGGATGTTTTAAAGCCACATACATTTACTGTAAATATGCAAATTAAGCAACGGTCTTCACAGATAATGAGCTTGGGCTCCCTGTGGCATAACTTGTCATTTCATAACATATGTAGTTCTTGAGATATAGAGTAAAATTGCCGCTAATGTACCTGCACTGGTACAAAAGCAAATATTGAGAAGGAAATATGTATAAGAAGTCCGCGTTTGTGATACAAATTTGCGCTATTGCGTTGTTAGCAATTGCATGAGCGTGATGAACGGCATGCATCAATGAACATGTGAACACCTTGCCGTCTGACTTCACTTCGTTTTAACATTTTTCTATCATTCGTATCGAAATAACACGAACATAAATATTGTTTTAAGACAACTTGGAAGTTGTACATCGAATTGCAAGGCTTGAAATCGCTAAAAATACACAATATTAAGCCATTAAAAAGCAAGCCAAAAGTGCATGTCAACAAAACCTGGATCGGATCGCGGATCGGATCATCGGATCGGATCGGATCATCGGATCGGATCATCGGATCGGATCATCGGATCGGATCATCGGATCGGATCGGATCATCGGATCGGATCAATGATCTGAATACAAAATTCACGAATATAATTCTGAATAAAAATATGTTCTAATAAACAAATAGCTATAGGATGCATTCTTGTAAATTGATATTCATACGGTCCTCAAGCCGAGTTCTTGCACGAACTGGTGCGTCTAGGCTGTGCAAGTGTACTAGTCAAAATGGCGACGTCAACAATGTATCTTTAGCTGAATTGAAATTAAATGTATCCTCATCAATACTAAGAATAATTTCAAAGTGTCGTTGAACTAGAGCGATAATATAGTGAAGCTGGGACTCATTGCAAGGTTTGTTTGTCTGTGAGTATCATGTCGAACGAAGGTGATATTCACTGATTACATGAGATCGTCATTTCAGTTTAACTTTGAATGGTTATACTGTTGAGTTTGGTTGTCTTAGCACCCATGAATAGGCTGTAAAACATTATGTTTCCCATGCATTTGTTGACTTTATGTATGTCAGTAGGTAATGGTTTATTGTTTACTTTTCACATCTATCCCATGCAACAACAACGCGAATCCCAAAAGTGTGTTCACAACATCTACCATTTAATTTTTCTGTGAAGTTTTCACTTGTCTTTTGTGAATTTCATTAATCCAACCCTGAACCGCGAAGAGATCAATTAATACATCAATTACATTGTAAGCTAATGTAACGGAACGAGATCCAGGCCCGGGATCCGGGTTTGTGGAGAGCGAAAGACACAAATAATCACGAATTAATCGGTGCTAGCTTGAACGAGTTTATTACAATTCACCAGGTCTACAAAGCTGGATACTGAACTTTAACTGATTTACAGAACTTATATTCGAGAAAGAGATTACATGATTTGTAGACTTTCGAAGGACTTATTGAAGGACTTGTCGCTCGGTCGCTTCGATCGCCGCTCGCATCTCGACTCAGTGTGGCAAGTCTATAGATTTATTGCGGTATCATTGGGGTATTTTGAGCATGCTTAAAATATTTATTAAATTAAACAGTGCGACGATCGAGACAACAGCAACTGACACGAGCCCTAGTGTCGAGTCGTACGCGTTGACAACTAGATCACATGAATAACGTGAATCGTCACACTATATTTATTTATTTAATCAAATTCCAAATGCATTACATTCACAGTGAATCTAATGAATCTGAGGTGGACCTAAACAGAATTCAAGATAGTATAACCATTCAAAGTTAAACTGAAATGACGATCTGTAATCAGTGAATATCACCTTCGTTCGACATGACACTCACAGACAAACAAACTTTGCAATGAGTCCCAGCTTCACTATATTATCGCTCTAGTTCAACGACACTTTGAAATTATTCTTAGTATTGATGAGGATACATTTAATTTCAATTCAGCTAAAGATAATGAATATCAATTTACAAGAATGCATCCTATAGCTATTTGTTTAGTAGAACATATTTTTATTCAGAATTATATTCGTGAATTTTGTATTCAGATCATTGATCCGATCCGATGATCCGATCCGATCCGATGATCCGATCCGATGATCCGATCCGATGATCCGATCCGATCCGATGATCCGATCCGATCCGATGATCCGATCCGATGATCCGATCCGATCCGATGATCCGATCCGATCCGATGATCCGATCCGATCCGATGATCCGATCCGATCCGATGATCCGATCCGCGATCCGATCCAGGTTTTGTTGACACCGCCAAAAGTGTTCACAATTACAAACAACTGTTCACCATTAGAACCACCAACGGACATGATATAATAAAATATATTTAGAAAAGTTCAATAATGAATACAACGAAACTTAATCACATGTTAGCTGAAGTGTAGAGCTAATTACTCGGGCACTTCCGAAGGAAGCCCGAGTTATAAAATGCGTTTTTCGGTAGTCGTCGTCGTCGTCCGGTCAAAGAATGACGAAAGTATGCGACGTATTAATCGTATCGAGTTTCAAGATTACTCAGCAGATAAGAAAAAAACAAACGACACACATGACTCAAGTAGATTTGAATCTTAGTTTTGAAAGCAGCTGTAGATCTTCAAGCTATTAAAGGTCAGGATTCTAGTTCATCGTTCAATGACTAGAAGTGGTAGAAGGACTAGAAGCTCGCTTAAAATATATTTAACAAAAACAAACGTGAGGGCGTTATCAGAACCATCTGACCTATGCAACCTCAAGACGTATCATGTACATACTCACCCGCCACATGGTCTCCCTCGTCACTCAACTGTCACTGATTGTCATGACGTCAGAGAAATGATATTGTATTGAAGAAGATGTCCTTGTTTTATTCGACGTTCGAACCGTAACTCGAACCCGAACTCGAACTCGATTCCAAACTCGACGTTTCGGGATCTGAAGCCTTTACACGAACTCATCAAAATCAAATCAATTGAACTCAAAGTCAAAAGGTAATCAAATGAACTCAAAGTCAAAGGCAAATCAAATGAACTCGACACATACATGTATATACATAGTCTCCTTCGTCACGCAACTGTCAGTCATTGTCAGGTCTCTCCTCACGCAACTGACATTGTCCTTGTCATAAGCCCGAGTGTACGCTCATTGAGCGTCTTGTTTATAGCAAAGGTTCAGGGTAATCGTACCATATATTGACGAGAAATATCATCAAGTGCAAAAAGTGTTCACAATTAGAACCACATACTGTAATCTGCAACTCTTTCTGTGGTATAATAGTTGTCTTCAACATAATAATTTTTTATTCCATCAAATACCAAACTAGGTAAAGATAAAGAACTTACAAATTCAAAACGTACAGTAACATATAACTTTATAGAATATAACATACGAAACTTGGCACAATATGTAATATGGACTTCAGGGACTTCATGATAGCCAGCCCGGGATCGAGATATATAATATCTGGCGAATTTGAAGGCCTTCTGAAGAGACAATATCATAAAAAGTCATTTGCCTTCCGGCCTGGCTATATTTTGTCAGTTATTTAAAGCACATTGTCTGTGCCGAATGAAAGTCATGTGATTAGAAACGAAGATATTACAGATTTATTACTTGGGCTTCCTGTGGAAGGCCCAAGTCTAAGATTACAGACGGTTATTCTTTTTGGTCGTCGTCGTAGTGTTTCTACGCCAAATCTGCAAGTTCACCATAGCGCATGCGCATGCTAATCTTCTCTGTATCGTTTCAATTTTTGAGTATACAGAAGTTGTGGTCAGCAGCTTATCAACGAAATTCAAGATGGCAGACGTACGTAACGATAAATCAAATCACCAGCAGCATTCAAAAAGGATTTTGCCGTGCTCCCTTGCTCGAGCCAGTCGAGTCGTTCATTAATACTGCTTAGTAAATATGCAAATATCCTAGAGAATACTTTTTGGCCTTGCAATTCTGTCTGAAAGTGTATTTCTAACAGATGTCTGTGGCTTAGTAAGAACTCGATCGTAATTTTATTGAGTTTGTGAAATCGTTTCTTGCAAGGTAATCGAAATGTGCTTCGCCATGCAGCTGTCAGCTAGGAGTGTGAGTGTTGAAGCTAATTACGTATGTATGCTCTACTGAGTCACGCAACGAGTGACTTAAATTCTGCAAGTAATACATGTAGGCTAAAACTACTTCTGTATGATGATACAAGCTATTAGGTTTCACATTTAAAATCTATCAAAACAGCTTTATTAAGAAGCCCAAGTTCACGCTAGTAGAGCGTCTAGTTAGTTTTAAAGCTCTGGGTTCCCTGTGTTGTTTTGGCACTTATCACCTGGATTATGATTATTGGAACATAAATTTATTATAGTGCACCTTTTGGGGGAATAGAATGCATACAATTTTAATTTATTTTCTTCAAATAGCATGCATTTTAGCCCTTGCATTTCCCTGGAGCTCTCTTCGAGGACAAGGACTGACCATGTGGTCCCGAGAACCCATAATTTCTATACAGGTGTGTTGCACAGGGAACCCAAACAACTAACGATAGCGAGTTACATTGGAGTTCTTCCAACTTCTGTGTTTTCAGTTCCGGGATTTCGTCACGCAGTAGAGTAGCGTTGCGTGACGAAATCCCCGACGGCTGCAAAGGAGACTAGTTTCACAGCGGATTTAATTTGGGTTATTGGGTTTGTGTAGGCTTTACAACAATAAAGCGCTTTACAAATATATACAATAAGATTATATAAAAGAATAGATGTGTGTCCCCATGATAATCCGCGCTGAGGCTATTTTTAGCCTGTGTTTCTATTTTTAGCCTCGCACGGTGATTGGCTGCTCGAGACCATGTCGCAAAATTGCTTCTTCGATCCGGCCAGCTTCCCTTCGCAATGGCGAAGTCCCCTGAAATAACTGTTTGTTTTGTGGACGAAATAACCAATTTTAGAGTTGCTAACAAAGGAATTGCGAGGATGGCCAGGGAAATATTAGCGAGTCGCCGCTCACTGAAGACGAAGTGAGTTCAGAAGAGAGTAAAAATAATATACATCCAATTCATAATAAATAATAATAATAATAATAATAATAAAAATAATAATAATAATAATAATAATAATAATAATAATAATAATAATAATAATAATAATAATAATAATAATAATAATAATAATAATAATAATAATAATAATAATAATAATAATAATTTATTAATGTGACTGCGTGATGCAGTTGAGCCATTAATGTACTTTACTAATTATGACTACTGTGACTGCGTGATGCGGTTCGTACGTCATTACAGAAGCAATTCCCAGTTCCGTGAGGCCTGGGAGCAAATGTTCGGTTAAAATCAGCGTCTTTGAGCTAATTTGAACTCCACGCCACTGTAGTTGCCTCGGTAGCTCAGTGGGTAGAGCACCTGTCATGAAATCGGGGTGTCGTGGGTTCGAATCTCGCTAGCTCGAGGCGTCTGATTTTTTCCGAACATTTGTTCTGTATATACTCACCATGCTAGTTTCTTTTGAGAATAAGAATAAGAATAAGAATAAGAATAAGAATAAGAATAAGAATAAGAATAAGAATGAGAATGAGAATGAGAATGAGAATAAGAATGAGAATTAAAAATACCATAATAAGACACAAAATACAGCACATTGTTTTTCGATTATTGTAATATACAAACAGTCGGACGTTACACTTCATCGGATAAATTAAAACTGAGGAAATTTAAACTAATAAATCTTGCTCAGACTGACAATAACATTGTATCCTAACTTACTACAGCGACTCACAAATAAATAAAAATGTTGAAATTATTGACCCGCAACGTTTTATGGCTGCGTTTCCAAGGCAACAAGCTGCTGCTTTTTCATTGTCTTTGGTGCTCGGTTCTTTCTTGTTGTACAGTCAAAGTGAACTCGGTGCCTGTCACGTGACGAGGGACTGGAAAACCCTCGTCCACATTTCTCACATGTGTACGGCTTGGCCCCCGTGTGCATGTTGATGTGAAACTTGAGCTCGTACGACTGTGCGAAGGCCTTTCCACAATACTGACATACGCATGGCTTTTCTTTGGTATGTGTTCGTCGCACGTGGCTGTCATGTGCCGCGTGGGAGGCAAACGCCTTTCCACAGTGCTTGCACTTAAATGGCTTTTCGCCGCTGTGTTGGCGGATATGGGTCCGTAAAATAGACGAAGCAGTAAAAGCTTTATCGCAGTAAGGGCACTTGTAAGGCCGCTCGCCGCTGTGCACCCTCATGTGTTTGTTAAGGCTCGACGACTGCGAAAAGCGTTTGGAGCAAACGCTACACTGGTGGGGACGGTACTTTTGATGGACGTGAAGCACGTGGATGCGCAGCCTGTCACGCTTCTCAAACGACCTGTCACACAAGGAGCAGGGAAACTTACGGTCACCATTGTCAATGCATCGGGTGTACTTGAGATGTTTGTCACGATAGTATCTGTACGCAAAGACCTTACCACATCTCTGACACGAATATCCACAATCTGAAGCCACTGGAAAAGAAACAGAAATTATTGATGAAATGTTGAAAGATTACTATACTGCGTCTACTGCGTCTACTGCGTCTACTGCGTCTACTGCGTCTACTGCGTCTACTGCGTCTACTGCGTCTACTGCGTCTACTGCGTCTACTGCGTCTACTGCGTCTACTGCGTGATGGAGTATTAAATTATTATTGTGCATGTACTGTGAACTAGCTTAAGTATTTTTTACGCCACACCAAGTCAATTTGACGTCTACATACGTTCAGGAATGCTTGGAGATTCTTGTCCGCCCTCTTTCCTTAAAGCCAGCGGTATTCCCATGAACATCTCGTAGTTATTGCCGTACCATACCATTAGTTCTGTGCCTTTGTAAATGGGTTTATTTGCTTCGTAGTAGATATCTTTACCATGTTGAGTAACACACATGTTTTGTTGTGCTTGGGAAATGGCGCTCTTCACGTATTTCATCCAGTTGTCTGGCTCGTGAGTACCGTCAATGTAATACCATATCTTGTCTT
Source organism: Actinostola sp. cb2023 (assembly GCA_033675265.1). Lineage (NCBI taxonomy): Eukaryota > Metazoa > Cnidaria > Anthozoa > Actiniaria > Actinostolidae > Actinostola > Actinostola sp. cb2023. The sequence continues at coordinate 219,030 of JAUJYZ010001136.1, read as the reverse complement.
TTCCTGAAAATACCTGAACGTACAGAAGTAGCCCATGTAATACTCTAGCTTAGAAGACATCTTGTTTTTATTTGAAGATATGTTTACAGTCCTTCACAAAAGTTTCATTTGCTAGCGCTCAGGGTTGGCCTCAATTCAGTGTGGCATATCAAACTTATGTTATACAAAAGGTCATTGTTTCACATATGCAGATGAGGCGAGTCTTGTTTAGGCGAAAAACAGCATGATTTTGATACATTTCTGCTTTTTACTGCATTAAAATACAAATCAAAAACCTACCAACGGAATATAAAAGAAGAATATGTAAGGAATGAATAGGCTGGCAATTCAAGCACAAATAAAGTGGTTTGACCGTGGCATTTTCCGTTTCTTCAAAATTGATCGAACTGAAATCTCTGAAGAGATATGGGGGAGCGTTAGATACGCTACACACAAAAACCCTTTGAATTCTTTGGGAATTGTGTCAATCAAAAATCTACCGCCAGATTCAAATGCTCTGTAATGATACGCGCGTTTTGATATAAAATACATGTATATTGGATATAATTAAGCGGTGGCAAAATGAAATCTAAAACTCTTTGTTTGGTAATCGTGAACATCATATTGGTGCTCTTTATCCCGGTCTGTATGTAGAAGCTACATAGACAAATAAATTATGGCTCGGAAAGGACGTTTTTGAAGGCAATTTCTAATATTTACACACAAGATCAATAGGTCTGAAGTTCGAATTTGTGATATATTTTCCCCTGTTGAGGAAACATATGCAGCTCTATAGCATCCTCTTTTATACTTCTAATTTACACATTGTCAAAGGTGGAAAAAGATCAATTGAGAAATGCTTTATTTAGCGGCCAAAGAACAAATTGCTCGATTAATCGGGCCTCAAACGTGCTTTTAATAGTAAACAAAGCACATTTGTAATTCAATAATTTCATCTTGCACAAGCGCATTCAAAAACGTTGTCCACGTGATACTGTGTCCCAACAGGAGCAAATGTTCAATGATGCAGGACATAAGTTTGATATGATTATGCACAAATACCAATGCAACGAGAATTTGAATAATAGACCTTTTTACCGATACGGCGGCCATATTGAATTATGGGATGTCCAGGGTGCAAGCTAGTAACCATTTGGCCATGAAAAACTACGAATACTTAATTACTCGGGCCCTTCCGAAGGAAGCCCGAGTTATAAAATGGGCTTTCCTGTTATTTTTTTTTTTTTTTTTATTTTCATGGTCACGGAATGAAGAAAAATGCGAAGAGTGAAGAAAGAATGCGATGTATTTGATCGTATCGAGTTTCAAGATTTCTCAGCAGATAAGGGAAAACAAACCACACACAGGACTCAAGTAGACTTGAATCTTAGTTTTGAAAGCAGCTGTAGATCTTCAAGCTATTAAAGGTCAGGATGCTAGTTCATCGTTCGACGACTAGAAGTGGTAGAAGGACTAGAAGCTCGTGCTGGATCGAGAGAGAACAAGTCATCATGTTATAATTAAACTCACGACCAGCGATGTAGCTACATCTATTGACAGAAAGCTATATGTACAGAAGTCATGCAAACAGTCGAGCCAGTCGAGTTATTTTCAGTAACTCATGATGGATGTTTATTTTATTCCACGTTTGAAAAATTCAGAAGGAAAAGGAATCGTAAAAATCGTACTTCAAACTTTTGTTGCTAATTATAATAGTACGTGTACAGTTCTGTCCTTGAGTATTTATAATTGAACTCACGACCAGCGATGTAACTACATCTATTGACAGAAAGCTATATGTACAGAAGTCATGCAAACAGTCGAGCCAGTCGAGTTATTTTCAATAACTCATGATGGATGTTTATTTTATTCCACGTTTGAAAAATTCAGAAGGAAAAGGAATCGTTAAAATCGTACTTCAAAACTACATCAAAGCAAAGGCGAGCAAGGTCAATGTTCGAAAATCCGTGTTCTTTTCAGTACGATGACAGTTGTATGATCCTTGTGTGAGTCATACATTTATTACGCGACCTAATTTTAGAACCGCCGCGTATCGCTATTTAAAACAGAATTTCCACGCTCAAAACAGGTCAGTGAACGGCAAAAATACAATCGAAGTCAAAACTTCCTTAGATTTTAGGGATCTATTACAGAAGAAGACGCTCAATGAGCGAATAGTCGGGCATTATGACAATGACAGTTGCATGACGAGGGAGACTATTTGTGTCGGTGAACATCAATAAAGATCTCCGACTCTTCGAGGTACGTCTATGGTACGTCTTTAAACGTACTTGAGGTCACTTGAGGTTGCATATTCATGGTCGCCAAAAACGGATAGAATAGTTTCCGAACGCCTATCGAACTAAATCCGAAAGTATGATTCGCTCAAACATCGCTCAAACGGTCGCTCAAACGTGTCAAATAGTTTCCGAGCGTATATCGAACTTAATCCGAAGCATTGTTCGCTCAGGGCAGAGATAGTGCTAAGTCATCGTATTCGACGACTAGAAGTGAAAGAAGCAGTTAACCTGTGCAGAAGAGAAATTATGTTGTATCCAAGGCAAGCCATCCATCAGTTCCTCTTAAATACGCTCTCACATCACAAACGCATACGCCGATTCGTGTGGGCCCACTCTAAAATATGTTGAGCGTTTTCGAAAGGGCTGGTACACGAACTCATCAAAAGCAAATCAAATGAACTCAAAGTCAAAAGGTAATCAAATGAACTCAAAGTTAAAAGGTAATCAATTGAACTCAAAGTCAAAAGCAAATCAAATGAACTCAAAGTCAAAAGCAAATCAAATGAACTCAAAAACTATAATACAAGTGAACTCTGATGTTGACTTAAATGTGAACTCAACTGAGTACTGCTTAGCCAAGTATGTATATCACAACTTGAAGCCAGATGTACTGATATTATGAAGTGTGATTCCAATATGGCCAAATGCAAAGCCAAAGGAGAAAACAACATTGAAATTGCATCAAGAAGAACACTATTCTGAGGTGAACATGATGTCAATAATGAAATCAATAAATCGCACATTTTTATCTATGCTCACCCATACAGTCTCCCTCGTCACGCAACTATCTTTGTCCTTGTCATAATGCCCGAGTGTACGCTCATTGAGCGTCTTGTTATATTTGCCCAAAATTATACAACAATGCACAACACATGTAGATAGTGAGTCATACAACACTATGGTTAGAGTGAAATAGAAAAATAATAATATATTGACGCGACTTCACATGTACAGTTTTTGGGTCATTTGCATCCTGAGCATCCGATAATGTTCTAGCCAAAACAATAGAATCCAAAATGGCCGCCGTATCGGTAAAAAGGTCTATTATATATGAAAAATGAATGGAAACGCTTAGTTTTGTTAATTCCACGGGTTATATATTCTTTGGATTGAGGCTAAGGCTGAGCAAATGCGTCTTTTGTCAAGGAGTACAGCCGTGAATAAACAACTCGAAACTGGAGTATTCAGTAATAATATCTTCTTAAAAATATAAATAAAAAATAAATAAATAAATGCAGTTCTTCCACTCTCTCTCGACTTATTCCCTCTCTGTCAAACACCCTGAACACAGGTAACCCACTCGCCCTCTCGGTCAAACACCCTGAACACAGGTAACCCATCCGCCCTCTCGGTCAAACACCCTGAACACAGGTAACCCACTCGCCCTCTCGATCAAACACCCTCAACACAGGTATCCCACTCGCCCTCTCGGTCAAACACCCTGACCACAGGTAACCCACTCACCCTCTCTGTCAAACACCCTGAACACAGGTAACCCACTCGCCCTCTCGGTCAAATATTCTGACCACAGGTAACCCACTCGCCCTCTCGGTCAAACGTACACCCTGACCACAGGTAACCCACTCGCCCTCTCGGTCAAACACCCTGAACACAGGTAACCCACTCGCTCTTTCGGTCAAACACCCTGAACACAGGTATCCCACTCGCCCTCTCGGTCAAACACCCTGACCACAGGTAACCCACTCACCCTCTCTGTCAAACACCCAGACCACAGGTAACCCACTCACCCTCTCGGTCAAACACCATGACCACAGGTAACCCACTCACCCTCTCGGTCAAACACCCTGAACACAGGTAACCCAGTCGCCCTCTCGGTCAAACACCCTGAACACAGGTAACCCACTCGCCCTCTCGGTCAAATATTCTGACCACAGGTAACCCACTCGCCCTCTCTGTCAAACACCCTGACCACAGGTAACCCACTCGACCTCTCTGTCAAACACCCTGACCACAGGTAACCCACTCGCCCTCTCGATAAAACACCCTGGCCACAGGTAACCCACTCGCCCTCTCGGTCAAACACCCAGACCACAGGTAACCCACTCGCCCTCTCGGTCAAACATTCTGACCATAGGTATCCCACTCGCCCTCTCGGTCAAAAACTCTGACCACAGGTAACCCACTCGCCCTCTCGGTCAAACATTCTGACCACAGGTATCCCACTCGCCCTCTCGGTCAAAAACTCTGACCACAGGTAACCCACTCGCCCTCTCGATAAAACACCCTGGCCACAGGTAACCCACTCGCCCTCTCGGTCAAACACCCAGACCACAGGTAACCCACTCGCCCTCTCGGTCAAACATTCTGACCACAGGTATCCCACTCGCCCTCTTGGTCAAAAACTCTGACCACAGGTAACCCACTCGCCCTCTCGGTCAAACATTCTGACCACAGGTATATCCCACTCGCCCTCGGTCAAAAACTCTGACCACAGGTAACCCACTCACTCAAATATATGCTAAAGAACCAACTGTCGTTGATTGATTGTATTCACCTCCCACATGTAAGGATTGTCTTCTCCTCTTAAGACTTCCTCAGGCCACACAACTTTGCCCGTAAAAGGTCCAAATCTTGTACCACGAGGTATCATAGTCTGACTGCAATACACTCCCAAGGTTACCACCTCCCCCTGACATGACTTGTTCAGTAGTGTTACCCCTAGTGGAGCCACTGTATCCTGGAGGGACGCGGGTGATTCTATTCCTGATAATTGTAGAAGAAAATGCACTATAAGCAACATGCATTTATGAGTTCATATATAGAGGTTTGAAATCTCAATATGCAAATTTGATGACGTCTACTAAGGAATTTGCCATAACTTAATTTAGATTTTTCAAGAAGAACTTATTTTTTTAAAGGGGCAGTGTCAAGCCATATGACCGCGTTAGCCTGGGTACGAAGAAGCGAGAAATAATAAAAGTCCACCGTGGACTTTTATTATTCGATGTTTTGAATCCGTTTCCATCGACCTTAATCATGTTTGTTCAAGCGTCTAATGGATCACTAGTAATAATTCAAAGCATGTTCTTCATTTTCAACAATTCCTAGTGGGGATTTCATCTTAGAACTGACTTTGAAGCCGTTGAAAAAAGTGTCGAACAGCTGTTGAGAGGCAGGCCGCCATCATCCTCGAGTGAAGAAAACCGAATTGTAAACCGGCAATTCTGGTCGATTGCGAAGGAATCTTGATCATCAATCGTAGGTGCAGTGAGTACTGTTCATGACTTTTGAAGAGAAAAACTCACGTAGAACGACTTGTAAACCGGTGAGTTTCCCACCATCTACTTATGTGTTGGGCTTCCTGTGCTTTATTTGATCGGCCGTTGGAAAATGATATCGCCGTGAATTCACTTCTTGAATTCAGTCCTTTTGATATATTGAAGTTCTAAAATTGCTTTCTAAATAAAGATTAGTATCTACATGAGTCCTGTAGGTCATTTATTTAGCGATTAGAACGGTTTTATGGGGGTTTTGTAACTCACTACCGGGCAAGGTAGGCTTCTCAACCGAGTGTTATTGTTTTGATTTTAATACGCATGCGTGAGGCTTGACACTGCCCCTTTAAATGGGCAAGAAAGTTATAAAATCATTTATAAAGATTGACGTGAAAATATTCTGTAAGTTTTCAAATGTCAATAATCAGCACAAGGGCGTTTTTGTATAATAAATGAAGTCTTAGTAGACGTCATCAAATTTGCATATTGAGCAGTTTCAAACCTCTATAACTCATAAACGCAAGGTTCAAATCACAAAATACTGAACCCACCAACTATTCAGCTTATATTGAATAGATTTTTAAAACAATCTCACAGGGGTTAGTTGCACTTTAATACTTACTAGAAATAGATTGGTCGACAACTATGTACAGTGAACTAGAAATGCAGAGGGGTAGATTTCGAACTTGAACTGAGAGGGTGCGGCGGCGATTATGCAGGTTCTGTTTCTTGACATTATTTACTCCTTCTTGCCTTCTACATCCATAATTAACGACTACTCCCTTATGCAAACTGTAATTTGATTGGCTAGTGGACTGTCCTGCTGACGTCAGCGAGTTTTGTCATGTAGCCAATCACGAACATTGCTGCTGTGTGGTGACAGGGTTTGAAACACTTCATTTCATTCCAAAAAAGGGAAAGTTATCGTTGTTGTCATTGAAAAATTATTGCGCTGAAAAAATATGAACTAGTATAGTTAACGCAACACTCTTATGTTCAGCTTACTTCATAACCTTTTCGATTCCGCCTTTACTGCGTGCGATTCTCAGTATTATTCGAATTGTGATTTGTTTTTTCGCTTCTGTTAATCAACATATAAAATCAGAAAACTTAAAAATAAAAGTCAGAAGACCCACCAAATGGAAACCAAATATGATTTTGAGCTTAATTACATCCATTTTGAAATCACTAGCATTTCCTGTAATCTGATTGGTTAAAAATGGTGCGATTTATTCCCAAATCGCACCTTTTTAATAAATCGCACCTTTTTGAGCTCTAAATCGCACCAATTTGAACATCCAATGAAATTGCAGGAACAACATAAAACAAGCAATCAGAACACAGGAAGAAAAAAAAAGGAAAATGAACAGGAAAGACTTTGGATTTTACCACAACAAATCTTTCATATTTTACAAAACAAATGGTGACTTTTTCAACTTACAGTTTTTTATTGTTGACTATTCCCTCTTTCAAGCTGAAGAGGCACTGAATGTGAATGATTAACCGTCATTTGACATCCATTTGCATTCAGAAAATGCAGAATAAACCACCAAAACAGGTCCAAAACAAGCGAACAAGCTCCGGTAACTCCTACTCCTAGTCGAAGCGAGTCCATTCCTGAATTTGCGATTGGAAAAACAGTTCGAGTTTCTAGTAATTCTACACAAGCCAAGATATTGATGAATTAAAGTCTCGGGCCATTAACAATAAGACTAAAACCGTTCCACAAAGCAATGGCTTTCTGTGTTTGAAAATTGGTGCAAGACGTCCAACAATCTTGAAATTGAAATCAACATTGACAACAAAATGGCGCCTGTTGTAGATTTGACCTCGACAAGATTCTCACTCGATCAGTTCTATGCAGAAGTCAAATGCAAGGACGGTGAAGACAACGAACCACAATCTCTAAGAATTATTCAGAGTGCCATTGAGCATCGTTTGAAGTAGAATAATTATCCTGTAAGCGTAGTATTTACTGTAAAATGTCCAGTGAATTTCACGGCTCGGCAAATCCTCAACACGAAGGTCATACGACAGCAGGGCAAGTGATCCCAAAACTGCACCAGCTGTACGTTCAATTACTACTCAAAAGAACAACCAGCAACGGTAAAAAAGCGATGTTGGGCTTCTGTCTGTGATTCTAACGACGAGAAAGAGAATAAAGAAGGACTTTGTACCAAGTGTCGAGTAGATTGTACGTTCAACTGACTTTGCATGCTCAATCGTTCAATGCGCACTACTCGTCACGTGACATTTTGCTGTAAATATTAAAATCGTTGTTTATGTTTTCCGGTATCGAATGAGTGTAAATTTCAAAATGGATATAATTAAGTGGTAATTGAACTTCGTGTCGTGCAATTTTGGTCTGAAATCAAACTTGCAATTACAAATCGCACTCCCGCTACGCTACGCGGTCGTGCGATTTTGTAATCGCGCGTTTGATTTCAGACCAAATTGCACTCCACTCAGTTCAATTACCATTATTAATCATATTCATTTTGAAATTACTAGTAAATCCTGCAATCATTGGCTAAAAATGGTGCGATTAAATCATTAATTGCACTATTTTGATCATTAATTGCACCAATTTTGTTTTTTTTATATTTTCGCACAGAAACTCTAATTTTATTAAATTCAAACGATTTCATTTTGTAATTTAGAATGAAAGAGTTGTATCAGGCATCAAAATTATTCTTATTATTGCAACTTACCACCTAAATATAACGAGTGTATTTGAAAAGATTTCAAAATGAATATGATTAATAGGTAATAGAACTTCGTGTCGTGCAATTTTGTTCTGAAGTCATACTCGTGATAACAAATTCCCGCTACGCGGTTGCACAGTAATCACTCGTATGATTTCAGACCAAATTGCACTCCACTCAGTTCTATTACCATTACTAATTATGGATCAGTTGGTCGAAGAATGTATTTAGTTTTGAATTTGTTTGAGTTTTGAATTTGATTGACAGCCGCGAAAAACCAAGTTCCAGCCGACTGTTTGAATGTCTGAGTTCGCATAATACTGAGAACCGCAGTAACTACAGTTACGTTTGAATCCTGGAACGGCATCCACATGGAGCTACATGGCATATCCAACTTGTTGTCTAATTAGCTATCTTTTCTAGAAGGGTATTTACAGGAAGATGTGTAATTACACAGCAATTATCAACCTGTTTTAACTTAGATAACAAAAATTATATCGACTCCAATTAATAAATGATGAAAATTGATTATAAAACCTCCATCGGTTATACGAGGAAAATGCATTAAAGCGCCTGTAATCTCTCGTACGATCTTGCGCGCAACAATCGGCAAAGCTGTTCAAAACGTTAATTTCACGTCTCTACATTCACCAGTCATAGCTCTCTCGAGATTATGCGAAAACCTATAACTTTAGTTCATTCAAAAGAAGGACAAATTAAAGTTATGGAATTCAACGAAAAATAGTGCAGGTTTTAATTAGTTAAGTAGCAGTAACCTCAGTGATCCTTTCCAAAATGTGGCCGGAATTGCAAAGGAGAAGGAGGAGGAGGAGGATGAAAAGGAGGAGGAGAAGAAGGAGAAGAAGGAGGCGAAGGAGAATAAGGAGAACAACAAGAATAATAAATAGTATATAAATCTAATATTCGAGCAAAATATACTCCACTGAAATGCTCAAATTATATCAGAAGCCAACAAAATAGTAAGAATTTAGTTCAGATTGACTTCATCTTAGGGATTCAATAGACAGGCCACGGGCCACAACGGTTCCCAAAGAAATTGATTTTTTCGTGTGTCAGTTGAAATCTGTAAGATATAATCATAAAATACTATATTTTGGCTCAAAACGTCTTGGGGTGAAAATGCTGTTAACTAGTCAAGGAACCGTTAAGTCAAAACACGTCAGCCAGTTTTATCAATCATTAGTGCATGCCTCCTAACTTTCTGTCTTCCGATACTTATAGAGACACTATACTTCTAATTTCCCGTTAGATAACATCATTTGCTTTACAAGTAGACAAGGGAGAAGTTTCTCGAATCACGCCTGCAGCACATGTACAATGCAACCAAATGATTCATTATTTGAACTTACATAATATTCTACCAAAAAAAACAGCGAATAAACGTTGCCAAAATTGACGTTTGCATTCTCTTACATCACTGTTGACAGAAGACTGAGGAGTCGCTGGAGTCAAAACTACATTTGTTTATTCAAAGGATGTCGATGACTCGCGAATCGTTGGTTTATGGCAACCTTTGTGACGATAAAACAACGGAATACGACGAGAAGAAGTATCGATGACTGAATTGGCAAAAAAAAATTCATGCATGCTGAACTCTTTTCGCGGAACCGAGCGTTGTAGCCGAAGAATCGGCTAAGTGTGACACGGCCTTATTGTGCCACGTACAACATGTATAAAATCATATAAAGTTATTATATTATCACCTACACTATCTAAAGTCTATCAATAGTCATGGAATTGTCATTCTATAGCTTAGCTCTTTCGTATAAATTCTTCTCCGGCATGCATCTTGCTTCATTTTGTTGAAAGTATAGTTGCAAGAAATGTTCGGCAACATGTTTAATACTGGGCTTTAGGATTTTCAGCTCTGAGTCTTTTCACTTGTATGGTTATTTGACCCGTAGTAAGGCAAGCAATGGTTATTTCCAACCAATAATTCCAAGTTAATATTCATATTTTTATCAGCAAAAGCGTAGAAGATGTCATTAAAGGTTGTCGAAATACTACTTTGGTACATTGTGTCCTTATCACCGTAATCTTCAGTCTTTGGCACAGTTTCTCGACACTCGGCTCTGAGCCGGCAAACTTGTTACTCCTTTTATCTTTTGCTCTCTTTTCTCTATAAAAAAAACTATGGTTCCAATTTCAGAGCGTCCTTTAGACGGTTTTTGAATACTAGTACACCGTTTGCTAAGGTAAATAATGATAAAATTTGCTATATAGATGTATGAAGTACTGTATATAGGCATAAGTTTCGGCTAAGGTATAAATCACGTATTCTGTATAACGGTACGTTAAAACTCTTACAAATGAACACGATTGATTTACGCACCGAAAGATACACAATTCTTCAAGACATTTAAGTTTTTCCAGGCTTAAAAATACCTGAACTTGCTGGCTATGTCGGCATGCCTTGATAACACCGACAGTGCATGGTCTTTTATAGTTAACATGCAGACCGTTACATTACAAAATGACTTCGCGTATGCTGGTTAGATTCTTACCTGGATTTGTGGTTCCCATAAGTGTTGCTTAAGCTGGTTTTGTAGGCGCTTATATGATAGATCAATCTAACTGTTAACTTCTTGATCACTGTGGTGGGTGAAACACTACTCGACTATATAGAGGACGCCGGCGAATAGAGTATATAACATCATACTGTAAGTAATTATTGATCATGATGCATAATTGAAAATTAATCTGAAACCACGACTATTATTCATCAGAGCTTGAGATGATCAAGAAGTTGGGTAATCATTTGTCGCCCATAAACAGGTGGAAATGATCGATTTTAATCTTTGGATGTCAGGGGCGATAGATAAGCAACTCTCCTACACTAAGTAACACTATATCAATATACACTTTCTGCATGAGAGTTCTTCAGTACTCTGTCACGAAGCCGATCGAGCGCCAAAAACGGTGATAATTTGAGGTGAATAGAATCATCGCCAACACTAACAATTTTGGAATCTTTGTGGGTGACCACTTGATATTTTAGCCTCAAGGCTCCAACAAGAATACCAAATAGGAGCTATCTCTCTTGGCGAGTGTGTCACGGACGGGTATCTATCATTCTCTATACGATACTTGTGATATATATGTACTCTCCCAGGGAGTTGGTATAAGGTACAATACCCAAAGTGCGAGAAATCCCATTCGTCATGATCATTAAAACTCTGTAGTTATTCACAGTCTGAACTACAGTCATTGTTTTATTTATGATACGCGTCATATTCACTCGGAAAAACCTCACTTATTCAGCCGGCAAACTCCTGATGAATCAGTAGAGTACGAAGAGCGCACTTGCTAGCAGTGACCTAAATATACAATCACTCGATTCATCAATGGCCTTATTTCTCCATGAAAAGCCAGCCGAATGCGTTGTAAATGTGGCGATGAACAAAGGCAAGGCACCTCAAGTGATAAGCGTGCAGTCATTAAGTATTCTCGAGTGTTTATTAAAGGCTCCCGTTGCGAGCGCTTCTCCAACTTTATGTAACAATTGGAAATCAAAATTAAGAACTCCGTTTTTCGCTATGTGTAATTATCACCCTTTGGGGACGTGGGTTTTTTGTTGTTATTTTCTCAAGTAGCACGATCTAATTGTTTAGAAATTACAGTGCTCTTTTTTGGCGTCAAAAACACCGACGCACATTTCACACGCATGAGTATAATGCGAAAAATAGTCACTAAAAAATATACGTTGTATTGATCTTTGCTGAGTCCTTGGACTACTTGCTTCATTCTATAAAAGACTTGCCACATCCATCTCTGGGTGTTTATTAAAAGTCGAAAACTCAACAAAAAAAAAGATTTCAGAAAACTGATTGGGAAAATGTACATTTCGAAATCAGCCAGATGGACTCTAACAGTTTCAGATACTTTTGAGCATTTGATGAACCAATTCCCTAGCTGCGCTCAGCTTGTCCGTACTTTGGCATGATGAACCCCCCACCGTATATAATATTGTTATTTGTAAGTTATAGCAGAGCGTCAAAAATAGCAATAGTAACAACTCAGTGCATAAGTAGTGTAGTTTATTTGTTCCCGAACTATTCAATAACATTGATAATACACTTGCTGCGAACTCCACCCTGGAGCAATCTATCTAATTATTCTCCACGCCATATTACTTCTTTAGTAATTGTTCGAGTTTTAGTTTAGTATCTTTAGTGATGTTCATGTTTATACATTTCAAGTCGTGCAAAGCGGTCTTAGGGTTGTTAATTAGTCATACGCACCAGCTGCGCGTGATATGATTACTGACTGTATATGACTGATATCCCTCTATTGTGTAGATCACTAAGTAATTAAAATCCATCCGGATCGATTTTCTAATCATTCTTAAGCTTATTGATCTAACGGTTTATTCATACAAATGCTAGCTTGTCATTAGAAGTGTTCGAATAGTATCCTTGGGAAGGAAACAAAACAAGGAAGCTATTTTTTTGATGTTTTGAGAGCTTTTGGTTAGCAATGAGCCATGCACTGACTTGATATGGTTCAATTTCCTCTATGCCAATTTCAAGTGTTAGACTGATGGTCATGGTTTATTTATTCATTCAAATCTGGCAGCAAAGATCTGATAAACTCGCGTCAAACTTTCTGCCTCTGTTGTCTCCCTATTCAATAACTATACTTTAATATAGTGGTAGCCAGTCCATGCATTTAGTAAGTAAAGCCGCATCTACGTATACACGAACAAGTTTTCCTTGACAAGGAAAAATTGACAATTTTTTGTCATCTACACGAACAAGTTTTCCTTGACAAGGAAAAATTTGCGATGTTTTTGTCATCTACACGAGCAAGTTTTCCTTGACAAGAAAAAATTGACAATTTTTTGTCATCTACACGAGCAAGTTTTCCTTGACAAGGAAAAATTTGCGATGTTTTTGTCATCTACACGAGCAAGTTTTCCTTGACAAGGAAAAATTGGCGATGTTTTTGTCGTCTACACGAGCAAGTTTTCCTTGACAAGGAAAAATTGGCGATGTTTTTGTCGTCTACACGAGCAAGTCTTTCTTGTCAAGGAAAACTTGTCAAGGAAATTTGCTCGTATAGATTCAGCCGCTTAAAAGTCAATAGGTCCGTCGGAGAAAATTCTAATTCAAATGACATCACGAAGCCTAAAATGCTTGAAAATCGGCTACTGATATTTCATGTCGTAGTGTATTCACAATATTTAACGAATAGCAGAGAAGATGAATTGTACAATGGAAGCTAAGAAGGCCGTTTTTATCAACAATTAAGCAGCTTGGCGTAATGTAACTAAAAATGCTGCCATGGTGTTGTATATATATATTACTCTTTTACTGGTCGATCAGATGTTTACTTCAGATAGCAAAGGGGTTACACGTGAATCGTGAAAAACACTTTAGTAAACAAAAGAGAAAACCGTGATCCGTGAATTTGCAAGAAAGACGTCAGTGCGTGAAATGGCTTAAATGATTCTTTTGAGGCGTGAATTTACGAAAAAATGGCACGTGAAGCGTGATTGCTACCCTGTTACTTGGATAGAAGCGGTTAGCTCTTGTACGATATGATTTGCACTTTACCGTTGAACCGTCGTTGAACGTTCAAACCGCGTTTTCATGATAACCGATATTACGTAGAAAAATCTGGAGAGTGTTGGAGAGTGGAGAGTGGAGAGTGTTGTCAGTGTCAGACCTCTCGCTTTTTCCACGTCGAGGTTTTCGATGCGTAAGGGTTAAAAAATGAACAATGCCCCGTTCACACCGAGGCTGAAACATGCTTTAAAGTGCCGGTTTAGCTAAACAGGATTAGAAAATCATCTACAAAACGCCATGCACAAAACTGCTGGTAAACTGTCCTTTGTGTTGCATAGTATAAATACCAGATAGTTTGATTCTTGTGAAATTAGATGCTCTCAGATTATAGAAGCTAGAAAAACACAGTTTGACTAAACAAATTTTGGTGTACGTGAATGGGGCATTTATTCCCCAATCTTTAATTTTCGAGTTTTACACTGAACAGTTTAAACTTTTTTTTAGCCTTAAAAGAGTATCTTGTGCCGACAATGATTAGGAATGTGCGAGGAGTTTGTGACATCATGAAAACACTTCCTTCAGTAATAGTAACAAAGCAGAGCGTTCGCCATTTTGAACCTGAATCGAGAAAGAAAACTGATACATAATGGCGAACCGAAGGGATTGACTAAAACTAAACGACTCCTATAGGCAAAATTGTAGAGGGATAACTGAAAGAACACGAGTGCGGCTTTATGTAATTTAGAGCTTCGAGCGTTAGAGGTCTAAGATGGGCGTACCCGAGAGCTATCAATGCGAGAAGCCTCCATGATTCTATCGATACGGGTTCAATATCTAAAGCATATTAAAATATAGCCGTCACATTCAATGCACGAGAGAACCGTTTCGCTATATTGTCCGCTCTATATTGATTCAAATAAAAGGCCAATTAACGCTGTAGAGTTCAGATGAAGTTTACGACGGTGCTTGGCAAACAGACTTTTGAAGACTCTAGCTATAGCACTTTCGAAATTAAATGACAAGACAACATTATATTGGAAAGAACTGCGAAGAGAACTCGTCACGGTACTGATTGATAGTGGACTGATATCCGCAAAATAGAACGAGTCTAACCACTTCATTGTATCAACTGTCCAAACTTGGTTCGCGCTCTGCTGAAACCAGTGGCATGTAAGTGATATTTGTTAAGCAGTTCACAGTCGTTCATCACATATTGCTTAGTACGTATATTTAACAGATAGAAGGCGAACTCAAGCCGAATCAGCAGATAGTTGGCGAGGGGCGCTAGTCAACAGAGCCGATAGCCAGGCGAGAGTGGGCCTTCTATCTGTTTTAGAATACCACAACTGACTGTTTTCATTATTTATTGATCATGAATATTCAAATTTTAAACAACGCACGCTTTCAAAGTAGCGCTATTTTACAACGTTTGGTAAGTTTGAAATTTCATCTTTTCATTCGACATGTCTTCAATACTGTTTAGGAATTCGTCTTGGCTGACAAACCAGTCTGCAGCAAATAAAAACAATGCATAAAATAATAGTACTTTTTGTTGAACATTTTCACCCAAACACTCAGTTTTCGCGGAAACCATTTTGGACGACTCAGAACTGCCGTCTATCGACTGATAGTAGGTTAGTTTTGAACCAATCAGATTGCGAGTTTCGCTATAGTATATTCCGTAGAAAAGGATATCGGATGCATAATTATCTTGGCTAGTTTATGTAGGCAGCTATATAGTTTTGAGTGTAATTAATCGAGATATTCACTCACGAATACTATTACCGATGATTTACTATGTGATAGTAAAGTGCACAACTACTGATTTCTGATTGGTCGTTTGAAGAGGCGTGGTATGGCGGCAAATTAAAGATTTAAAACAACATGCAAGACATTCTGTAGCCTCGCCTACGGCTCGTGTTTCTCCCCACACTTCTTGACTGTGCTCTCGTCACTTCCTTCGTGCTGTATTACTGAACGGAGCACGGTTGAAGCTGTTCTATTTGCTAAACAGGCAGGACAGGAACTATTTGCTCGGCTATTGTTTCTAGATGTGAATAATTGATACTTTGACGTACATGTTCTGTAGACAACTCTGCATTCCTCGCACTGATGCGCATGCGTCTGTCTGTCTTTTCTCCATACTGGGCTTTCTAGCCTGTTGGTCTATTGACAGCGAGGTAGAAGCGAGACGCCTGCCAGGGGATCCCAGAAGGCGTTG
Source organism: Actinostola sp. cb2023 (assembly GCA_033675265.1). Taxonomy (NCBI): domain Eukaryota; kingdom Metazoa; phylum Cnidaria; class Anthozoa; order Actiniaria; family Actinostolidae; genus Actinostola; species Actinostola sp. cb2023. Next base: position 203,061 of record JAUJYZ010001136.1, on the reverse strand, counting down.
CGCAGTGTGGAGGAAGTTATATGTTCGACTAAGCATTACACATCGGCTCAATTTGCAATCCCTGCGTAGAAGTACTGCATGTAGCATCAACAAAGTTAATTTTATCGCAATTACTGCAGTACAGTTTTCATAAAGAAAACAGCAAATAATTGGTTGTTTTTCAGCCGAGTTCACAGAGCGCGTCACCCATGCACCTTTTCGTAGTTTCCCAGAATGCTTCAGGATTCCAAGCGCGCAAGCGAGGCAGGGGATAAAAATATTTAGAATTGATCGTGTATTGAGGAAAATATGACTACTGTAACTCATCAAGAACAGGAAAAAACTGTTTTCTTTGCTTGAGAATTTGTATCTATCTTTGTAATTCTTCTTACGCACTTTTAATTTAAAAGTCTAAGTTTTCTACTGAATTTCTCCATTCTCTCTTAATATTTTCGATCTGACCTCGTACCCTGGTTTTGTTTGAATTTTGCACTTTGTTTTTTCATCGTAGGGTGTTTTATTTTCAAAGTCTGAAATTGACCTCGTCGTTAGGCGACCCAATTTTTCCCAGAAATTTGTTACTCTGACTGTTTATACTTGCAAATCCATCAGTGGGATCAATTAATTGTACTATAATTTTGTAAGACGACTTTTTGATCACTTAGTGCTTGCGTACTACTTGAAAAACTCCAAGTGTTTTATAATTTGGAACTCGCCGCAATTACAAACAATCACATGCAGCAAATCGTATAATGTTATTCGATGCAGTTGGCCACGTGGCTACAGTTGTAACAACGACTGTGGATGGCTTTCTAATCATTTATTAGGGTTTTCTTGTATACTAGTCATCTTCACTCACCTACTAGTCTGTAGTAGTCTATATTCAATCGCTTGTTGGTGTCTTCAAGGGCTTGTGCACCCCTCCCCCCTCCCCCCCGGGTTGTGCACTAAACTCTAAATCAGCGATCAGGGCGGTCGCTTTTATATATTCATTACGCATATTCCAATGTGCTTAATTCAGTTACACAATGTCAACAATGAGTGTCTACCATTTTAGTACTTTTGATAGTGCTTAATACAATTGTTCTCTTATAGTCTTATACATTCTAGATTACTCGTGTATACTGACCTATGTTACTCTATTGGCTCGGGCTTCCGTTTTCTCCTCTGCACTTTAATTCATAAAAAAATTGTCACCTGCAAATTTGTGTCAGTTCGTTTTTGCACGTTGCGTTTTTTGAATTAAAATTTAATATCGAAATATTCAATTCAGCTGTACTGATATTGATACCGAACACTCACAGTCGCTTGGAAACCTTGGAAGATTGTGAACGTCACTAGAATCAATTAAATCGGCGGCAGAAAGGCTGAAATACGTGTCCAGTTTATCTGTTTATACGTAAATAATGTGGTAATTATTATGACATAATTGACTAGATATCTATGTTAAATAATTAGTTAAAGTTACAAGACTCGCTGGTGTCAGTGGACGGATAAATTTATGGTGTACAAGAGCTGCTGGTATGAGGCAAAGGTGACTCATGTCGGCAGCTATTTCGCCGGTGCATTTTAACGTAAAACTATGTTTTAATTATTCCTATTGACTTCATGTCAATACATTTATATTGGTTCCAACAAGAACATAATTTGAATTACTTCTATCCTTCGTGTGTTGTTAGGACACTGATATTTACGGGTTTGTTTTGGTTCAAAGTAGATGTTAAATATACGGCTTTCTTTGAAGTAACAAATCACTGTGTAAACTGGAGTATCGAAAGCAACTGATTTAAATAGAACTGACACTCAATGAATATATAATATCGCCCGCCATATAACCGCTGATTGCAATCCCTTTAGAGTTGGTGCTTTTAAATTTTCCTCTATATATAAGACTTCGTCCAATAGACTACCGAGTAGTTGAGTGCGCATGACCATATCGCCATCACACTGTATCATAATTATTGCAGTCTTAACTGAATCTGAGAATGAGTTACTCCAGGAAAACGGTATGTCTATGTAGTGGTAATTATTTATTGAGGAGATTTTGACCATAATGTATATATATATGTGTTTGTTTTTGGGGGCAAAAATCGACCATGATGCATGGGTGCAATAGTATCAGTTCATCAAGCCTTCAAGGCTAAGGGTTTTTTCTAAATCAGTTGAAAGTTTGCGTGGATGGTACCTAACAGATGTCTGGATTATCTTGACAGTGAACAAGAACGAATTTCATGCTTTGCATGTACGCGCTAGCTCAGGATCTTGAACTTAAGATCTAGAAATCAAGGTTTTGAACTAATAGTTGATTTTACATGATATCAAATACTTACAGCACTAACTTGAAGTTAAATGCAGCTATATAGGCAATATTTACAATAAGTCGATTATGTAGATTATATAGGTACAATATTGCGTATATTCATGGATGATATTTGAAGTTCATAAGTTCTGGCGAACGCCTAACTAGCTCCTGTACTGTCGACTGTTCTCTGAGTCTGTAACAAGCTATGATTACTGAAAGTATCGAGTCCCTCACAGTTACAAGATGAGAACCAGTAAGGTTTTCGCGGTCTCGAGCAGGTTATCAATCAGTTCAAAATATATCATATGTCCCGTTTCTGCAGATTGGCCGAAGTCCCATGGTTAAATTTCCATTGAATTAAATTACAAACTAACGCTGACCAAATCGCACAGAGAGCGGGGAATTGGCTTCCTGTAAACAAGGAAGGCTTGTTTCCCTTACCGCCGAAGAAATAACAATGTTGATGCATAATTGTTACACAAATATACATTATGTCTTTTATGGCTTGATTTGACGTCGGTATATAAGAAATATTATTTTTCAGTTTCTCTTGTTGTTTTTTCTCGCGTTTTTTTCCTCGTTTTTTTCCTCATGCTGTTTTTTTCCTTGCTTTCCTCCGTTCATCACGTTTCACTACTGAATGCCAGTTTTTCTAATTCCTAAATTGTACTCCGGCTCTCATTTGAGGAATTGATATTATTCCAGGCGGACTGACGTCACCAGAGCATGCAAGATGATACATATTAGTGTGTAGTTTCTTTAAAAGGTCGATCCACTGAAGTGCATTTGTTACTGATTGAAATTGACTTTGTTGTACGTAAAGATTTACTGAAGGTTTAGAACCAATCACATAACTATGACAGAAATTGACTCCATTTTGCGCAATTTGATTGGTCGAAAAACTTGCTTCTGCATGGACTGAATGAAAAAACCCGAAGTGAACAGCGACAAATTGTGGTCAAACAGCACTGCAATAACGTGGTATTAGACCAATAAAACACCGAGTCAGAATGCCGATCTGATAGCGATAGAAATGATTAGCAGAAACACTCGTCCACTGATAGACACAAGACCTACACACGACAACAAGACACCAATGTCAGGCTGACAAAGACGAAAATACTCACTTTTTGTCTTTATAGACGGCTCTAAAAGTAAGTACCGTTCGACTATATACAATCATCTATCGTGAGTCAGTCTTACATCGAGCAGTTCGCACAATAGCTAGACAAAATATGTAGAAAAAATTATGTAGAAAAAACTATGTAGAAAAAATTATGTAGAAAAATCTATGTAGAAAAAACGATGTAGAAAAAACGATGTAGAAAAAACTATGTAGAAAAAACGATGTAGAAAAAACTATGTAGAAAAAACTATGTAGAAAAAACGATGTAGAAAAAACTGTAGAAAAAATTATGTAGAAAAAATTAAACTATGTAGAAAAAACTATGTAGAAAAAACTATGTAGAAAAAACTATGTAGAAAAAAACTATGTAGAAAAAACTATGTAGAAAAAACTATGTAGAAAAAACGATGTAGAAAAAACGATGTAGAAAAATATATGTACAACAAATTATGTAGAAAAAACTATGTAGAAAAAACTATGTAGAAAAAACGATGTAGAAAAGGCTATGTAGAAAAACTATGTAGAAAAAACTATGTAGAAAAAACGATGTAGAAAAAACTATGTAGAAAAAACGATGTAGAAAAAACGATGTAGAAAAAACTATGTAGAAAAAACTATGTAGAAAAAACGATGTAGAAAATACTATTGTTAATCCCACTGACGTCAAGGTGACGCGAACAACATTGAAAAGGTGTGATATGAAACATTGAACTGAAGTGTCAATTGCTTGCTCATCAGGACAACATATCAATCTATCGTAGACTTTCGCTGCATGAATGTTCATAGCATAGCACTAAATATTAAAAACGATTTGCTTAAATATAAAAACATGAGTATCAGTAAGGTTTCATATATCGGTCTCCGTATAGTTATACTCAGCGGTGTGATCTATATATTTAACTAATAGAAGATGACTCTCCGTGCTTCTATACAAAAATAGCCAGTGCACGCTGAGGTCTTGAAACTGCTCAGTAGTGGATGCACGAGAGGAACGCGAGTGCATTCGGCAGCTTTCAAGACCTCTATAGAAGCACGGAGAGTTGTCTTCTATTCCCTTTATAATAAAAATCTAGTTTTAAAAAGGCTACCTGCTTTGTTTTCGCTGCTCCGTGCTTCTATAACATAATACTGCACGCTCAGCAACCAATCCAATCAACGCGAGAGTCTCGCGTTCTTGGGAGGTACCGGTGATAGTTTAATATATTATAATGTACCATGTTCATCTCACTGTGCTGAGTGTAAATAGGCTAACTTTTCCAGTGGAAACGGTTTGTGAGTGTGTTTAAAGTTGTCTGCGGTGACTTTTTCTCATATAAACACATTGAGGTCAGTTGCCATGAAAAAGGACGGAAAAGTGAGTCTAACGCAACAGCAACTGAGCAATGCCCGCACTAGTTTTCGCCTCGGTGATACTTTCAGTTTGAACATGTATCCGTACACAGTCTCGTTCAGTAGTTTTAATTTTCCTAAATAACACACTCGACTAAAAGGTGGTATAATGGGTACCACGCGGGCCGCTATAAGTACCACGGCTTCAGCTATCATATACTTTGATATACAGATTGATCAGAAAGCCAAGTTCTTGAGAAGATATAAGCACAGAGTCAACAGCCGTTAATGGTTCTCTGTTTGCACAGTCTATATCAAGAGCCTTTAGGACTAGACGTTATGACGTCCGGCGCAGTTTTCACTGGATTTCTCTCGGGCAATTGAAACTATGAGCGAGAACGTGGGCCGAGTTACCAATAACAGTCGTACATGTTATCAAAAAGTTACCCTTGTTGCACTCTTCACTACTGTGTTACCAAAGCTAGAGAGTGCGGTTAGAGTCGTTTTCGTATGAGTGGGAAGTAGTTACGGTACGGTTCGTGCCGTACTGTGACCGTATCGCGCCATCATCATGCCGTATCCAAGCATTCTGATTGGTTGAGCGATGATTTGTGCGCGCTGTGTTTGGTTGAATACAATGTCTTCTATTCCGTACCGTGACCGTAACTCCGTGCCGTAGGTTTCCCACTCATACGAAAACGACTCTATAGTTAGCACTGGAAGGCAATTAAAGTTTCGGCTTCTATTGTTTGAATACTTTAATATATGCGTACTAAACTGACATCAATCAAGCCTATCCGCCTTACGAGAACTAGCAGAACCCCTGCTCTATCAACATTATCCCGTGTCGGCTTTTCAGTTACAATGACTGTCTATATTCGTAGCTGAACAATATCTGCTATCAGTGACAACTTGTGAAAGTTCCTGTCTACGGCCGTGTTTGGCCACTTATTCTCTTTGACTGCAGCCTGTGAATCGTTTGTGGTCAGCAGCAATCGAGTGACGTCACAGACAGCATGAAATAAATGATCTCAGCCGTTATACGTCATTCTGAACGAAAAGTTCATTTCCAAATCAGTGTGTGCAGCTAGGAGCCCATAGATAACTATTTATGGGTTCCTGGCACAGCACAGATAAAGAAAGCACAACCCGGCAAAAAATGGCAGAAACATTACAAATGGCCGACATCCCTTCGCCGTTTATTAATTCCTGATTCCTTGTACCGAATTTCGCATGTAGAAGATTGGTCCCAGGAACGAAGAAAACTGAGCGTTTTGTCCCAAACCGTAAAGAATTGGGAACAAAGTAAGAGAGTATATTGCCAGGCCTTGACATAAGGGGGAAGCAAGGGTGGTCGAGTGGTGAGAGCACTCGATTCTCACCGCCGTGGTGCCTGGTTCAATTCCTGGACCGGGCGCTTCATGTGAGTTGAGTTTGTCAGTTCGTTCTCTCCCTTGCTTCGAGGGTTTTTCCATCCGGGTATACTCCAGTTTTCCTCCCTCCATAAAAATAAACTAGTGAGATGAGTCATCGGTGTGCTAGAACATTAGAATGTAGTAAGAAGTGTGAGTGAGTCACATTTCAGGAAGAGGTCTTTTACAAGGTTCATTTCATTGCTATGACCAATTCATTTCATTCTCTCTCACTGTGCATTGTAGTCTCCCACCGTTAAAGAGGTAGACACACCGGACAACCTAACCACAGTGTTCATGGAGTTGGAAGATTTAGCAAGAAAGCAGTGCATAGCCGAGGAGGCGGTGCGTATTGTACGCGGAATGAAAGTTAGCAAAACAAAGAGAGAACAAAATGAAGACCTTGTGGAATTATGCACAGAGTTCGCTCGTATTCTCGATGAGAATGGCAGGTATGGAACAATTTAGATGAACCACAGGCAGCCCAACCATTTCTTCTGATGCTATTGTTATGATTAAAAGAGCGCGCGCGCGTGGGTTATATATTCGGCGGGTTCCCTGCATTGTTCTTACGGTATCGCGTGTATTTTCCCGTGCGTTTACGCATAGGTAGCACAACCATTTCTTCTGATGCTATTGTTATGATTAAAAGAGCGTGCTCACATGGGTTATATATTCGGCGGGTTCCCTGTGTTCTTACGGTATCGCGTGTATTTTCCCGTGCGTTTACGCATAGGCAGCCCAACCATTTCTTCTGATGCTATTGTTATGATTAAAAGAGCGCGCGCGCGTGGGTTATATATTCGGCGGGTTCCCTGCATTGTTCTTACGGTATCGCGTGTATTTTCCCGTGCGTTTACGCATAGGTAGCACAACCATTTCTTCTGATGCTATTGCTATGATTAAAAGAGCGCGCGCGCGTGGGTTAATATATTGGGCGGGTTCCCTGTGTTCTTACGCAACGACATCGCGTGTATTTTCCGTGCATTTAAGCCGCACAGATAGACAGTACAACCATTTCTTCTGAGGCTAATTATAATAAATAAAAATATACTGATTTGTATGGGCGCTTCGATTTTGGATGGTTTCATGTGGTAGAGCGCGCGGAATAAGTTTATATTGGGCTCCCTGTGTTTAACGTAAGGAATGACGCGTTTGTTTTTGCGTTTACGTTCAACGTAGTATTGAATCAATGTTACATTGCGTTGAACGTAAATGCGCGATTGAACGTAAACGTGCGCATTTTCCTTGTGTAAAACACAGGGAGCCCAATATAATAATACGTATTCCGCGCGCTCTACCACAGGAAACCCATCAACAAAAGACGCAGGTTCATTAGGTTCATTTTTGTGTCATTATGTAACGGGTATGTATTTGGCGGTGGGTTTCATGTCACTGGTTCCCAGGCCTCCTCTAGGCAAACAGTACGTATATCAAATTGTAAACAGACACTGCCAAACCCCACACGCGTAGATGAGTAAATAGCCAAGTTTTTCCGCTTTGGATCCCAACTCTCTCTCTGTTTATTGATTAATTATTGATATGATTCAAAACGCTTTGGTAGAGTATCGGAAATCTTGAATTAGGAACTCAGTACAATTTGATATTCATTTGAGGCAAAGTTTATAATATAAAGTTGTCTATAGCGAACTGAATGTCGCCTATACTGTGATACTCGGCTACAAATTGCTTCTGCCTTCTAAAAGTACGGTATTGGAAAGTACGGTTGCTATAAACAAAAGTTATGACGGATCAAAAACATTATTTTGTATGTGTTTATCAACTCTGGCCATCGAGCCTCGTTTTCATGTGTTTTTTCCTCTCCAAACAATACAAAAGTGCTTGTAACTTCCAAGGACTTCAAACTCACAGAAAAACTCTCATTTAACTTTAGCTGTTATTTGAAACCTTTTCGGTAATTCAAACAGATCAGTTAAACTATATTATGCTATTAAAACTAGCACTCGATCGTTTTACTGCATGATATTGTACAATTACATCTCATTTAAGTTTCGAAAAACAGTTCTTTTTTGTATTTAATTATTTCCTTTCAAAACCGATATTTTTATTATTTTTATTTCTCTTTGTGCCACGTCGTATAAGGCCAATTTCAAAACCTTTATAGTGTGTTGAAAAGTGTGCAGTCGGATGCATAGAACTTTGAACGGCACCTGCAATTCCTGAAGTACAGTTTTACATTTTGTTCTTGATGATGTTTGCTTGGCTCAAGTTTCACTTGTATTCAAGTCCAGCGAGCCAGTGAATGATACGACAAGTATTCAAAACCTCTATAATTGTTTTCTCTTTATTTATGATCTACAAACTCATCTTAGAGAGTAGTTATAAATAGAGACACTAGTTTATTTGCTATCGACAACAGCTGCATAGCTGGTAAGGTATGACGCATGCGCGGTACTGTCTTGATTGGACGAGAAACAGATTGAGATAAAACTCAGTGTAGCTAGTAAACAAAGGGCTGGCAGCGTGTCACTTGAAAAGCGATGAGTTCTGAGGTATGAAGTAAGAACTTGAATTGAGAGTCTTACAAAACGCTTGCCTCTTCTGTCTCTGAAGTTAGACGAGCGTAGAATCTTTCGACACATATTCGCTGAAACGAACTGTATCACTTACGGTGGCGAGAAAAGTGGAGATCAAAAACTGCAAAGGTATTATTATTCGATCAGTGCTTATTTTCGCCGATTGAAAAATGAACGATGGATTTGTGGTTACAGGATGTATGGCTTATGGGGACAATTTTGAATTAATTTAGAGGCAAAGACAAAACATAGCAGAAATAACCGATCCATGATTTCTAATCTAAAATCCTTGCCGTCATATAAGACTAGGAAATTAAATAGTATGCTAGCTATGTCGTGTATATATTACCACAAAATAATGTAATTTTATGACGAATATATTGGATATGAATGAGCTTGTTTGGCGTGAATTTTCTCACCGATCGATATTCCTATGGAAACTTGCAAGATTAATGATCAAAATCTTTCGATAGATAGATAGAGATAAACTTTATTTATGTGTCAAATGTAATAGCTGAGGGGAAAATCCCTCTACTAATAGGGGACACCTAAAATCATAATAATCTTTACTTGATACAAGAAGTACATTATATCTGCAGTTTGTCTTTCGAAATACGACTATATCTCGGTAACTATGTATTTAACATGACAATTAATCGAGGATTTGCCAGTTACATTTGTTATGAAAAAACAATTGATATTCGCGTTCAGAACAAAGATGTGCACAGGATATATTTCTCAATTTAATTCCATACTAAATTTCTCTTATATTATAAGCTTAAGAGAAATTTAGAGTTAAATTGAGAAATATCTTGCATGTTTGTCTAATTCTCAAGGAATATCAATTGTTTTTTCATTCGAGGGAGTAAGATAGGATATCCGCGTGTTTTATTGTCATGTCTACCGTTCTTTTCCGTAGCGTTTGATTTACAATAATCAGTTCACACACCAGTTCAAACAGTTCTAGAGTCTCCAAACCAATTGGAAAACCATTTATATAAATCCGTTAAGTCCAAACATTTTATATTTTGTCAATATTATATCTAAATTCTCTGCTTAATTTCGTTGCTTGATTGTGGGAAAACATCATCATTTTAGAATATTGCATAATTTGTTTTTAATTTTTCTTAGAATCGTTCTGATACAAGTACAATACACATGTATATAATCTAGATAATCTAGATTCTGTTCAGTTTAAAAGAGAAAAATAAAAGAGATAACAAATAATGCAAGAAATCTAGAGAAAAATACTATCCAAAATGAAAATGAAAATAATTATTATAATAACGGCGCGTAGCTAAGCAACCCAAAACAAAACAGTAAAGCCATTGTAGTGTCCTTTAATACGTCAGTAGATGAACTAGACAATCATTGTCTATGATAGACGTTATAGAGGTTTCGGCATATTGTTCTACTTTATTTCGATGCCCTCCTCGGAAACACAAGTGTCGGTGAACAACATATCTGCGAGAGAATTTGACCAGGCAAAGAAGACAGAACATAAAACCTGTATGTAATAACCGATCGGCACCCTCTATTAAGCGGTCACTCTCTATTAAGCGATAATGCCACCCTCTATTATTAAGCGGTCACCCTCTATTAAGCGATCAAAATCTCCGGATATCAAATAACCGCTAAAATAAACCGCTAAAACATAGCGTACATAAGTTCTTGGACAATTCAATCTTGTAATCTTATTGATGTGGATTTTTCAGGAAGTTGTACATGAAACCTGTAATAAGCGGTCACCTAGCAACTCCCCGAGGGTGACCGCTGACAGGTTTGACTGTATTACTTACAGCTGCAAGTATCCTTTCTTCTAACACAAAATTGATGGCGATTTCAGGCTCGAGAGTGTAATTCGAAATCAACAAGACGTTCTCAAGCAGCTTCGAGAAAGTACCGTCGAGACATCAGAGAAATATCCAACTCGCGGTTCCTCCAGTGCAGCAGCTTTATCGACTTTATTTGCTGCAGAGGCTGCATCATCTGGCCGTGGCACAGCAGTAACGGTACGCGATACAGGTACTGATCCACGCCAACCCTGGCCTGACAAGCCGTGCACGTTGTCACGTGGTACTAGTGCCTTGCAATTAATAACCGTGTCACGTGCCACAAGTCCTTTGAAAGAGATGTCTGTGGAACGTGATGATGTCACGATGACTACCGAGAACAAAGTGAGTAATTAATATATGGTTATTTAACTTTCTCGTGACCATTTCTTTCCTTGAAATTCTCTATTAAACCCCCACTCATTTATGTCCGATCCCCCTGCTCTAATGACCCCGGCCTCCCCCGGCCTCCCCCGGCCTCCCCCGGCCTCCCCCGGCCTCCCCCGGCCTCCCCCGGCCTCCCCCGGCCTCCCCCGGCCCGGCCTCCCCCCCGCCCCGGGCCTCCCCCTTTGTGGGTCCTTTGTGTACACAATTAATTATCAGTTATTTTCATTTAATTAGCCCTCCTTCCCTCTCCTCCATCTCCTCCCATCTCCTCCAATCCCAAAGAAATGCGAAGGGGTTGTATTCAGCTTAGACCATTTGTCGGATCTGATCATAAACCAGATCAAAGGAGCTAAAACAGCGACTTATTGAATCGGTCTATATTCGACTATTTTTCTTGGCCTTTAATTAATTATTCATAGCGATATGCCGGTCACTTCAAGTACGTTTTATTTTCATTTTGTACGGTTTTTTTCAGTTAAAAAATATAGACTGTTGATAAACACGAGCATTAGATGTTCAATCAGACTTTATTGTGAATAGTTGAAATAAGTCCCCGTCTTTCATAAGACCCCCCTCGAGGGCCCCCTCAAAGATTCTTCGATAAAATAGGCCCCCGGAGAGTTGCGGTGATTGCGGTACTCTGATCTGAACAAAGAATGTTTTAAAAGAGGTTTCACTGAATAGTATAATATTGGGCCAAGCGGACTATATCTTCTAGCTTTTTGTAGCGAAATACAATCAACATAATTAATTATTCATCTATCTCTGAGTTTTCTAGTTTGTTCTCAGTATCACTTTGAAAACTCAAACATTTTCCGTGTTTTTAAGAGATTGTTGTAGACCGCTGCCATACGTATGGCGGGCGCACTGAATTGAAATGAGAAACCGCTGTCACATGTATCACGGGCGCGACGTAGCTGATTCATCAAGGAAATCACCACAAACCGGAGAGAGTTGAAGTGTTTTTCTAATCGTTTATTATCTTTGTTGTTCAGTGCCAAGAAGCAGACGAATACCAAGATGATTTCCATTCTGATTCAGACACGCCGAAAGTCCAGAGCTACGAGAACGGAGACCGAAGTGAAGTCGACGAAGCAAAAGGCGAAAGAACTGAGCAAATCAAGAGTGAAGAAGCGAGCCAACATAACGGGTATTGGACAAGATATTATCAATAATATTATTAGTTACAGAGAGAAACGCCATTTGCGGGCTGGAATGCTCACCATTTTGATATGGCCGGAATTTGATATTTCTGAAACAAATTAAACCTTTATTTCCTAGTATCGTGGTGTACGAGAATCCTCAGGGGAACGACTATTCAAATTCAGATTAGTTCATTCAAATTGAATCGGCTAGTAGTCGTACCCGCTTCGTACATACAGTCATTCTCAAAAACGTAGTCCAGATGAAAAGACTACAATACTACAATAAAGTCACGTGATTCATTATGTTTTCAATTTCTGCGCGCGGAACTGCGAGTTGATACCAGCGCCATTACATTCAGTTCTCACAATGCCTTGTACTTTTGCATCTCAAATTGAAATTCCACGCGATGAATTAAATTGAATACATAATGAATCACGTGACTTTTCATTCTTTTCATCTGGACAACCCTTTTGAGAATACACCTATTTCAAAAAAGGTTGTCGAGGACATCAGTCCATAGACAATAGGTTATACGTCGTTCCAAGACCGAACTGCATTATGGTAACAGATTGAATAGCCGAAAATAGCACTTCCTGTATGAAAACCTGTATGATATCGTAACTATTTGATTTCAAACAGGACAAGACAAATTTTGAATCGAATTTTCTCTGGCATCCACGACATTCAATCTGTTACCATGATGCAGTTCGGTCATGGAACGACCTATCGCCTATGGACTGATTTCCTCGACAACCTTTTTTGAAATAGGTGTATATTATAATAGTTTTGGAGATGCTAATGACACATTTTTAAAATATAACAAAAAAGTGTAGAAACCAACCGAATTGCCTTCGTGGCGTAGTTGGTTAGGTTTAGAGGAACGGTAGGGTTAGGCATTGAAGTGATCGTTTGGTGCCAGTCGTTCAACTCTTGGCGTTCTTGACGAATTTTTTTTCTAATTGAGGAGAACCAATTGAATCCCCCAAAAGTCCCACTCATGTGTTCTGAAAACTTATTACGTACGTAGTTGGTTAACCCGTACACGACGATACTACCGTTCTTACATACAAACATACATTTGGGAATTTTGACCTACTGCGCATGCACGTTATAGTATATTTACCAAGGTGGAGGCTAAATGGGATACCTCAAAAGGACCTCATTAATATGAAACAATAGAACGATGCAGTAACACAATAGATTCGTTCTATTGTTTGGTCGGCCAAGGGCGGTTTGGGTTATGGAAACAAGCCTCTACCATTTACCAAGGCAGTTTTATAGATATTTGAATAGATAATCTTGTAATTTCAGTGTCGTGAAATCGGATAAGGAATCCAAAGAGGAAAGTAAGACGAAACAATCAACCAGCAAAAGGTTAGTTCAAACGCAGGACATTACTGAACACTGAGAATGGCTATGAAGGGGCGAGCAAATGGATTGACAACATGGATGTTGAGTAGGCTGGGTCTTCAAGAGACATTATAAACCATGCAAAATATGTTGTTTTCGTACGACATGATTGAGTGCCTAGACCGACACAATTTTAAGAAAGTTTGCTGGGTTCCAAACCATTGTATTTCATTAAATCATACTGGTAGAACTTTTATTTATTGATTCATAATTTTTCGTGATTTCTTAACAGAACAACCACACGGAACATTCCCAAAGACAAAGACGCTCACCAAGCAAAAAATTACGAAAAAGAGAAAACAAAAAAGGAGAAAGTAAAACCAAAATCTGACAAAAGAAGTCCAAAAACTGAAAAAGAAAAAATCAACGATGGAAATAGAAAAGTTGGAGAAAGCAAAAACCATCAAGCGGAAAGGTAATGTTTCTGAATCGAACCAGGAATGGATTCCAGTAGCTAGACAGATTATTGGCCTTAGCTTGCTTTGCTTATAAAGCCTGGTCCACACTAGCGACATAAGCGCAAGCACAAGCAACATACGCAGACTCAGTAATAATGGCCGGCATTGCTCATTAACGGTGCTTGTCTTTTGTCACACCTCTTGCATAAATGGTGTCCTGAGTCTGCGTATATTGCTTGTGCTTATGCTTATGTCGCTAGTGAGGAACAGGCTTAAGGAAATAGTCCAGTACTAACATTGTGAGCGATTGGTTTGCTCTGGTAGCAAGAATTGCTGGTTTGTAATCAATTCCTGGACATTTAAAGTACAAAGACGCAGCGGCCATGTTGGTGATACAAACAAGAGAAGCTACCATTAACGAGGAATGCTTTGTTAGCAATTCAACATGACCGCCATGACGTCACGTGTAATCCAGCAATTGTACATGTTCTTCAGCGACAACGTTAAACGTTAGGCCCCGTCGACACTACTCCGTTTTCGTTTGAAAACGCATACTTTTCACGGCCGTAGCCGCCAGTACGGTTGGTCCGGTTTTAACCGGACCACTTTTCGAATCAAACAGCTTCAATACTCCAGTTTCGCGTTGTTTAGAGATGACCGCTGTCCTTGACAAAAGACGCATTTGTACAGGCTTAGCCTCGATTCAGAAAACAGTCCGAGCAATTCAAAAATGTTTCTATTGTTTCATGTCAACATTTGTTCGTGTTCTTGTTGATATTTGTGAATAATTTACACTGACTCGAGGCTAACCCTGTACAAATGCGTCTGATGTCAATAAGTACAGCGGTTTTACAACGGGATTTGTGAACGCGAACCGAGAATCCACACTAAAACAATCGAAAACGAAGGTTTTCAAACGCTTTCCAAAGCGGAGACTTTTGAAAACGCAGGTCTATCGTTTTAGTGTGGACGGCAAAAAACGGAGCTTTTCAGAAACTCTACGTCACAACTCAGCCCCAGTTGCCCGAAAAATAGTATCGCTGGCGCTACTGGAGCATGCGTATTGAACACTGAGAAAAAACGTCCGAGCAGAGCCTGGTGACGAAAACGCATCTTTGGATCATCGTTTTCATCCCCTAGTGTGGATGGTGGAAAACAATGTGAAAACGCTAGTGTGGACGCAGAGCTTTTTATCCGTTTTCGGTCAAAGGAAAACGGAGGTTTTCAAAAACGGATTAGCTGTATTCCAACCACATTCAGTTGAATATCAATTCCTCTCCATGTCTGATACAAAAAGTTCGATTTATTTTTATTCCAGAGATAGGAAGAAAATCCCATTGTCAAACGATAGACAAAAACCCAAAGAAACGGAGAAGACTGTAGACGTAAAAGAAACCAATAAAAAGAACTCTGCAAGGGCTTCATCTCACATAACAAACGGAAGAAGTCCAATCAGTAGTAACGAGAAAAAAGGCAGCAAAGCTACGAACACCGATGCCGAAAGTGTACACAAAGAAAGCTCCAAGAGCAGTGAAAGGTTTGTTGAGGATTATTTAGTTGTCAATCATTGCCACTTCAGCAATCTATACTCGAAAAGAGAAACGCATAGAAGGTCGTTTGAATACTGTAGCAACACAGAGGTATCTGTGCGTTTATGTTTGAAGAGCTTTTCCAGAAAAGTAACTCATAGAAGATCGTTTGAATACTGTAGCAATAAAGATCCGATTCAGTTGAAGAGCTCCACCCAAAAATGCAACACAGAGGCACCTCATCGTTCGTTTCCTTTTTTCTCTTCCCTTCCCTTCGTTGTTTTTCTTCTCTTTCTTTACCTTTAACCATGTAATGTTCGTAAAATATGTATGACTTCAGAGGCTCAGCTAAACACTTACAGACAAGACCAAAATCTAAACCAACACAGAGAACAAGCGCTGCTGTATCCAGGTATTTTTCATTATCGACAACATCTTGTTTGATACCTCTCGGCGCTACAAGACTACGACCCTTACTAAGACTATACTGATAAATATACCAGTATACATATTACTTGTACTCGATTTCCCAGAGTAGTGTCTGAACATTCATTTTCGTTTTAGAAATAAATCGCCAGCGAAGACTTCAGGCCGTGAGGGGTCTGGGAAGAGCGTGCACTGGTACTCGAGTGACGAGAGCTCGGGAAGTACGACGACAGATAGCGAAGAAGACGAGGACCTTTCCAGAAAGGTGAGAGTACTTTCAATAACTTTCATAAAATCACTGAAAACGAAAACGCGCGCTCTTCAAACCTTGGAAATTCGTTGGACATTCGTTGGACATTCGTTGGACATTCGTTGGACATTCGTTGGACATTCGTTGGACATTCGTTGGACATTCGTTGGACATACGTTGGACATACGTTGGACATTCGTTGGACATTCGTTGGACATTCGTTGGACATTCGTTGGACATTCGTTGGACATTCGTTGGACATTCGTTGGACATTCGTTGGAACTTTTCAACTTCCAAGCTTTTGGACATTTTCAATAGCATTTCCAAGGTTTGAAGAGCGTGCGTTTTTACCAGTACAATGAAATGCGCATTGCTATGGACTAGGTTGTGTATGCGTATGCATGACATACAGTAATTTATCCCATAATCGGTCGTCGACGGAGTTGAAAATCATGTCTCATCACTGAGAAATTATGTTGTCTGAGAAAATAATAATATAATATAATACTTTATTACTTATATAGCGCCTTATCCAAAGCTCTAAGGCGCTTAACAATATAAGAAACATTATTTACAAAACAGTATATAACACTAGTGTATAAAATGACCCAGATTGCACGATGATGATTCATCCTACAAGTAGTGTTTTGTGCACATACGCTATCTTATGTACACCGCTAATCTAGAACCAAGACACGATCCTTAGGTAGAAATACGTAACGAATATTATATTGCTTTTGTTTTCTTGTAAAGATGCGCCCTGAGTTGACAGCTGAATACTGGGATATACACAAACTGGTCAGATTTCTGAGAGTAAGTTAAGTTAAGGAAAAACTACAAAAATTAAAGTATTGATTACAGTATTCTATGATTATGATTACAGTATTCTATCATTATCATCATCAGTCATCATCATCATCATCATCATCGTCATCATTATCATCATCATCATCATCATTCATCATCATCAGTCATCATCATCATCATCATCATCATCATCATCATCATCATCATCATCATCATCATCATCATCATCATCATCATCATCATCATCATCATCATCATCATCATCATCATCATCATCATCATCATTCATCATTCATCATCATCATCATCATCATCATCATCATTCATCATTCATCATCGTCATCATCACTCCAGTAGGGCTTACGTACCGCAATATTCTGTTTCCTCGCTGTCCTGGCCTCTCTCTCCCCTCTACTCAGTTCTACTGCCATCGGGAATATGTTCATAATTGTTGTAATGGATGTGTATTGTTAGGTTGGTAATCCTACTGTGACTCTGATTGCCCTATGCGCACTGCTTGACTTCAACCTTGAACAAGAGATGACCCAAGTATCTATCGTAGATCTTGGTGCTGTTGGGATTCTGCTCAATTTATTAAAAACACAGCAAAGATCATGTGTGGTAAGCTACATATTCTCATTTCTCTCTCATGATCACAACTTTCCAGTCAGTCTCAGTCAAACACTCGAATGCTGCAGTTTTGAGTTGTTGTATATGACACCTATTTCAATTACGATAATTTCCCGAAAAGGGCGAAAGGTGCGACCCTGAAGGATCATGGGGGTTTCTATTTGCAGCCATACTTCTTCATGAACGTCGTCACCCGTGTACTAAACGAAAACATTGTGGTGAAGCAAATTCAAATGACATTCAAAATGAGGTGGCCGAATGTTTTTGTCAAAATGTCAGGGAATTCTGGTAGAAAGACTTGGTAAACAGTATCTCCCATGATTCTCTGGGGTCGCACCTTTGTGAGTCAAGGGTGACTAACTTAGGTGTTGAATTAAGTGTATATCCTGGATGCCAGAGAGCTAGCCCGTTACGGTTACCTAGGACAACGCCGTCGCTGTACTCCTTGACAAAAGACGCAGGGGGTTTCCATCACACGTTCCACCCTCTTGACACAAAATACTCTGTGGTGAAAGAAGCGCTCAACACAGAAGAAATAAAGATGGCCTCGATTCAGAGGATAGCTTACTACTCGGTTTCGCAAGGTCAACCCTTTTTCACTTCCACGAAAATATTCCCGATATTTAAACGAAACAAGCCGAGATTTCAGTTAAGAAACCGATTGTGCCTCGTTTCCATGTCCCCGCAATCAACTAGTCCCCAGTCTATTGGGATTGGGTTTATGGAGTGGGCATGGAAATACTTCTGATCATAATTTGTGTTTTACAGATTGGATCATTGAAGATACTTTCAAGGCTTTCAAAAAGTAGAAAAGTAAATAACGAAATCTACCGATTAAAAGGTACAATATCTGTGTATTGGAAGCATTAGAGAATAGTGACTTTCATCTCGACCGCGGTCTGTGGCAAATACATTGGAAGACTGGGTACGAGTGTCATAACCATTGAGATCGCAGTTCTTAAATGTTGACAATATTATCTCCAATTTAAAAACTGTATAGCTTAGGCAATAGGAGAAAGAACGTTGAATCCATTCAAGTGATATTTCCACTAGTCGTTCACCGAGGGCAAACACATCGAAAAACTTGTAACTAATTCAGCCAATCAAATCACTCGAACCAAGCTAAAGTCTTCCAACATTTTGCCACAGACCAGAGTCTCGGATATATTGCGCAAATAGTTGCCATTGACAGCCGACAAAATGTCTCCAGTTTTTTTTTCTTGTATAGAAGCCATTCCCACCTGTTACATACGTAGTACTAATAAGTTTAGTGCAGTAAGAGCAATCATATGTAATGACGATGTACGCTGGCCATATAGGCCTGCCATGGGCTCCTTTCATTTGCAGATCGCGAAAAAGTCAGCTAGTTGTAAAGCGCATTGAGAGAGTGTGAACTTATTATAACTAGATGATGCTTGGACGCGGTGGATAATGAATCAATCACTGTTCCTATCAACTCACAAAACACTTGTAGCAGTCTTCGTACTGGCAGCGATTGATTTAATTGTATGACTAATTCGTTGTTTTCCAGGAATAGAACACCTCGTTGGGTGTCTTGAAAGCAACTCTGTCGAGGTTCAGTCATTAGCAGCGGGAACAATCGGCAACTTTGCGTCATTCCGTAAAGCTTACAACGCCGTAAAACGGCACAAGGGAATACCTATCTTGGTAAGGTGTAGAAAACAAAACCCGAACAAACGAACGAAGAAACGAAGAAACGGACGAATGAACGAACGAACGAACGAACGAACGAACGAACGAACGAACGAACGAACGAACGAACGAACGAACGAACGAACGAACGAACGAACGAACGAACGAACGAACGAACGAACGAACGAACGAACGAACGAACGAACGAACGAACGAACGAACGAACGAACGAACGAACGAACGAACGAAACGAACGAACGAACGAACGAACGAACGAACGAACGAACGAACGAACGAACGAACGAACGAACGAACGAACGAACGAACGAACGAACGAACGAACGAACGAACGAACGAACGAACGAACGAACGAACGAACGAACGAACGAACGAACGAACGAACGAACGAACGAATGAATGAATGAATGAATGAATGAACGAATGAACGAATGAACGAACGAACGAACGAACGAATGAACGAATGAACGAACGAACGAACGAATTAACGAACGAATTAACGAATGAACGAATGAACGAACGAACGAACGAACGAATGAACGAATGAACGAATGAACGGAAGAACGAATGAACGAATGGACGAATGGAAGAATGGACGAAAGAACGAAAGAACGAATTTACCAAATGAACAAATGAACGAATGAACGAATGGACGAATGAACGAAAGAACGAATGGACGAATGAACGAATGGACGAACAAACGAACGAACAAACAATCGAAATAAACAACCTGACACAGGGAGTGAAACTACTCAAACAAACATACCAACTGAGGCTAGTCGAAATAAAAGTACTTCTAATTTTATTTGATTATGTTAATACGTTAATGTTTATATGCGAACAACGTAGGTGAAGCTATTGCGTACCAGCAGAGGGACCACCAAATCTTTCGCGTACAGAACTTACACCAAGGACCAGAATGCACAAACACTACGTCAGAACGTTTGCAATGCATTATGGAGCTGCAGTAGATATTCTAAAAATATCGAAACCATCCGTGACGCAGGCGCAGTAGCCATTCTTTCTTCCCTTTTAAAAAGTGGGCAAAACGAAGTTATACTCTCGACTGTCGGGATTATCCAAGAATGCTCGAGCGATGTGAGTTGTTAATAATAATAATAATAATAATAATAATAATAATAATAATAATAATAATAATAATAATAATAATAATAATAATAATAATAATAATAATAATAATACTTTGATACTAAAATTAAACACTAATAAATTCTTAAAATCCATTAAGAGGAAACCTAGTAAAAACTAGTTAAAAACAGACGACGTTTCGATGCTTACTACTACTACTACTAATAATAATAATAATACGAGCGCCTCGTTGACTATCGTGTCATAGAAACCTTGAACTCGTAGTCTAATTGTTTTAGCATAAACCATCCAGTAGGTCAGAAAATGACAGAAATTAAAAAAGCAACAGACTATAATTCGTCGACAAACTCCTCCGAAACATTAGCAAAACGCGACGACGAAGCCGCCATTTTGTTTGCTTACCTCTACTCGGGGTCTATGAGCTGATAGACCACTAGTAGCGAACCAATCAGATTGCAGGACTTGCGATAGACCACTGGATGGTTTATGCTATTAATAATAATAATAATAATAATAATAATAATAATAATAATAATAATAATAATAATAATAATAATAATAATAATAATAATAATAATAATAATAATAATAATTTAGTAATGGTAATAGAACTGAGTGGAGTGCAATTTGGTCTGAAATCATACGAGTGATTACAAAATTGCACGACCGCGTAGCGGGAGTGCAATTTGTTATCACGAGTATGATTTCAGACCAAAATTGCACGACACGAAGTTCAATTACCTATTAATCATATTCATTTTGAAATCTTTTCAAATACACTCGTTATATTTATAGGTGGTAAGTTGCAATAATAAGAATAATTTTGATGCCTGAAATACAACTCTTTCATTCTAAATTACAAATTACTTTTTATGAAGAATCGTTTGAATTTAATAAAATTAGAGTTTCTGTGCGAAAATAAAAAATAAAAAAATTTGATGCAATTAATGATCCAAAATAGTGCAATTAATGATTTAATCGCACCATTTTTAGCCAATCAGATTGCAGGATTTACTAGTGATTTCAAAATGAATATGATTAATGATCAAATACACCTCATATAACAATATATTTATATAAATTTAAAAATACACACAACTAAAAAAAAATGCTATATCGTTGTATTTGTATAGCGGACTTTTTATTGTTGTTCTGTTTGAATTGTAACTCAAGGGTTATAGAATACATGCACTTGTAAGGCATTATACACCTATTCCAGAAATCGTTGTCCGCGCCCGGAAAGCAACAAGCAAGAAGCTGACGACCGCAAAGGGCATTGGGACTTTCTCCTTATTCATTTATTCATCCGCAGACATTTTGACAACATGCATTTTCAAATGGCCGAATAGTTCCAAATGATTGCTATTCAACGCTCGTAGGGATAACTTCTCAAGTACAACGGATAAATAAATGAATTAGGAGATTCCCAAAGTCCTTTGCGGTCGTGAGCTTCTTGCTTGTTGCTTTCGGCCCGGACAACGATATTTGGAATAGGTGTATATTGAAATACTCTTACACCAAATTCTCTGCGCACTTTTGTATGAGTTGGGATTAATATTTACACTTTATTAGCATCGATCTACCTCTGATATTTCTATCGGTTCTTTTAGGCTCGTTTTCGCGAAGACATTTGTAGAGAACGAATCATCGAAGATGTTGTTAGACTGTTGAAGAGCGGTGACAACGAATTAAAGACGCTATGTGCTAACGCTATATTTAAGGTACGATCCATACCACAGGGAACCCAAGCTAACCCATACCACAGGGAACCCAAGCTAACCCACAGGGAACCCAAGCTAACCCATACCACAGGGAACCCAAGCTAACCCATACCACAGGGAACCCAAGCTAACCCATACCACAGGGAACCCAAGCTAACCCATACCACAGGGAACCCAAGCTAACCCATATCACAGGGAACTCAAGCTAACCCACAGGGAACCCAAGCTAACCCATACCACAGGGAATCCAAGCTAACCCATACCACAGGGAACCCAAGCTAACCCATACCACAGGGAACCCAAACTAACCCATACCACAGGGAACCCAAGCTAACCCATACCACAGGGAACCCAAGCTAACCCATACCACAGGCAACCCAAACTAACCACATCTGGTCAGTTCCAATGGTTCATAGAAATTCGTGAATGCTTATCTCAAAAGTGTGAAATATTCTCAGTGTTGAATGAATGTGATTAAAGACTCTATGTCCGATCCCATGATGCCTTGCGCCAATGTTTTGGTTTTGTGTTTACATGGATCTGCTAAATCTATAATGGCGACCCTAAAGACCCTGTGTTCAAGCCCATGATGCCTTGCGCCAATGTTTTGCGTTTGTGTTCACATGCACCTGCTAAAACTATAATAGCGACCCTAAAGACCCTGTGTTCAATCCCATGATGCCTTGCGCCAATGTTTTGCGTTTGTGTTCAGATGCACCTGCTAAAACTATATAACATAGACTTTAATAGAACACAGTATTCTTATTTTTGTCAAGGATGGTTCAAATCGAAAGCTAATTGTTCAGATTTGATTCTGATCCGAAATATACCGATACAAATTTTGATTTTCGAAGGCATTTTGTGCGCGAAATGTACCATGGGTTCGGACACAGTAGACCGGTCGTTAACAATGGACGTAAACAGTCATGCGCACACATAATTAACTGAGCCATCCGTCCCTCTTCTTCACCGTACCAGTATTATATTCTTTAACAAGAATGAGATAGATAGAGATAGACGATAACTTTATTGAACCCTTTTTGTAGTAAAAACTGAATGAAATTCTCTTTGTGTTCTTAATGTAGTGTGGCGATGATGATGAAACTCAGCAACTCGTCCAAAAACACAGAGGCCTGGAACCCATGGTTCAAGTATTGACGTCACCCAGCCAATTTAAGGACACAAACCTGCTTGGGGCGGTAGTGGGAGCCATCTGGAAATGTGCTTCTTACAAAGAAAATATGAAGAGGTACATGCAAATAATAGAGGAAAAATGAACATTTCAGCGAAATTCAATGCGTTTCCTTTTGTGTCGTTTTGTGTTATGACGTACGTATTGACCTCTGCGAAGCAATTCCGTATTTGGAAGTGAACTTCCATATTTGGTGTTGGCCATTGTTTTCCTTTCGGCGTTTTCTACAGTTGTTGAAAAGCTTCTTTCGGAAAATGTGTGATATTTCACGCTGGGTTTTGCGTTAAATGCCGTTAAGTTAGTCACCTGGTTAGAAGTTTCACTATACTGTACATTACTGTCAAACAATACTCATGAACATTGGGGGAAAAACAAGCGCTCTTTAAACCTTGGAATAACGGACATCTTGCTTGGATTTGGACCTCCCTATTTCGAATCCTAGCTCGCTGTCTCGAAATGTTTTCCAGTCTTGTCTCTTAATCGAGATGTGTTTCTACAATATATTATAATGTAGTCATTGCAACATGAACTTTAGTAGTGACTGTTATTTATTTCACCTTTGAAGGTTAGAAAGCTTTGATACTCTTCGTCATTTGATTCGACTTTTGAAAGCAGACAAACCACTAGAGGTCAGTATATGCAGGGCAGACGAATGAGTCCCTATTTGAGTCACTTTATCTTTAGCTACGTATATGTCATTCCCTGCTACGCTATGCCATACTCTACCATGCTATGCTATGCTATACTATACTGCGCCATACCATGCTATGCTATGCTATACTATACTGCGCCATACCATGATATGCTATGCTATACTATACTGCGCCATACCATGTGATATGCTATGCTATACTGTACTGCGCCATACCATGCTATGCTATGCTATACTATACTGCGCCATACCATGATATGCTATGCTATACTATACTGCGCCATACCATGCTATGCTATGCTATACTATACTGCGCCATACCATGATATGCTATGCTATACTATACTGCGCCATACCATACCATGATATGCTATGCTATACTGTACTGCGCCATACCATGATATGCTATGCTATACTGTACTGCGCCATACCATACCATGCTATGCTATACTGTACTGCATCATACTATGTCGTGCTATGCTATACTATGCCTTACCACCATGTTATGAGCACCGGCCATGCCATACTATGCTATGTTATACTATACTGCGCCATACCATGATATGCTATGCTGTACTATACTGCGCCATACTCAGGTATATTAAGGCTTGGCTTTTTAGAGCAACACGTAAAATCACACTTTTTACAATTTTCTATTCATATATAACACATGATTATGGTGTTTGGTCCTAATAGGAGGCATTTAGGTTTTGTAATATTTTAAGTGCAATTATGTTAATTTCCAGGGGTCACGTGAACTTAAAATGAGAAAATGAGAAAATTGAAAATGGGGAGTACAGAGACCTTTCTAAGAATAATAAAATAGGTGTTATTTGATGATGTTTGAAGAGGTCTTCCTAAGTTAGCCTTTGATGGTTGTCCCCAGCTAAACAGTACAGAGAAAAATGAGAATATTGAATTTTCAGCTTGGTCACGTGACCTGTTTTGTCAACTAACAATGATGGACAACGAGAAAAGGCTATTTTGGAAAGACCTTTACAATTGTCCTTATTTAATATATATATTATTATTCTAAGAAAAGTCTCTGTACACCCCATTTTTTGTTGAATCTTTCGTACATTTGTGACCACGTGGTTTGTCACGTGATACGGCATGTCTAGTAGTTACCATGCTATGCTATGCTATACTATACTGCGCCATACCATACCATGCTTTGCTATGCTATACTGTACTGCGCCATACCATGATATGCTATGCTATACTGTACTGCGCCATACCATGCTATGCTATGCTATACTGTACTGCGCCATGCTATATGGCATATGCTATGCTATATGGCATGCTATATGTCATGCCATGCATGCTATGCTATACTGCGTCATGCCACATGCTATGCAATGCTATACTGCGTCATACTATGCTATGACATACTGTGTCATGCGATGCTATGCTATATATGCTGCGTCATACCATGCTATGCTATACTATACTATGCTAGTATGCTATACTGCGTCATGCCATGCGATGCTATGCTATATATGCTTCGTCATGCCATGCGATGCTATGCTAGTATGCTATACTGCGTCATGCCATGCGATGCTATGCTATATATACTGCGTCATACCATGCTATGCTATACTGCATCATACTATGCTAGTATGCTATACTGCGTCATGCCATGCGATGCTATGCTATATATACTGCGTCATGCCATGCGATGCTATGCTATATATACTGCGTCATGCCATGCGATGCTATGCTATATATACTGCGTCATGCCATGCGATGCTATGCTATATATACTGCGTCATGCCATGCGATGCTATGCTATATATGCTGCGTCATGCCATGCGATGCTATGCTATATATACTGCGTCATGCCATGCGATGCTATGCTAGTATGCTATACTGCGTCATGCCATGCGATGCTATGCTATATATGCTGCGTCATGCCATGCGATGCTATGCTATGCTATATATACTGCGTCATGCCATGCGATGCTATGCTATATATACTGCGTCATGCCATGCGATGCTATGCTATATATGCTTCGTCATGCCATGCGATGCTATGCTATGCTGCGTCATGCCATGCTATGCTATACTGCGTCATGCCATGCCATGCTATACTATGCTAGTATGCTATACTGCGTCATGCCATGCCATGCTATACTATGCTAGTATGCTATACTGCGTCATGCCATGCGATGCTATGCTATATATGCTTCGTCATGCCATGCGATGCTATGCTATGCTGCGTCATGCCATGCTATGCTATACTGCGTCATGCCATGCCATGCTATACTATGCTAGTATGCTATACTGCGTCATGCCATGCCATGCTATACTATGCTAGTATGCTATACTGCGTCATGCCATGCGATGCTATACTATGCTAGTATGCTATACTGCGTCATGCCATGCGATGCTATATATGCTTCGTCATGCCATGCGATGCTATGCTATGCTGCTGCGTCATGCCATGCTATGCTATACTGCGTCATGCCATGCCATGCTATACTATGCTAGTATGCTATACTGCGTCATGCCATGCCATGCTATACTATGCTAGTATGCTATACTGCGTCATGCCATGCCATGCTATACTATGCTAGTATGCTATACTGCGTCATGCCATGCCATGCTATGCTATGCTAGTATGCTATACTGCGTCATGCCATGCGATGCTATACTATGCTAGTATGCTATACTGCGTCATGCCATGCGATGCTATACTATACTGCGTCATGCCATGCGATGCTATGCTATGCTATATATGCTGCGTCATGCCATGCGATGCTATGCTATACTGCGTCATGCCATGCCATGCTATACTATGCTAGTATGCTATACTGCGTCATGCCATGCGATGCTATATATGCTGCGTCATGCCATGCGATGCTATGCTATACTGCGTCATACCATACCATTTTTAGTATTTTTCATTATTATACATTATTACTATTGTTATTTATAACTATTGATTAGGGCTCCTATTGATAACAGTGTATTATATACACTGAAAGGACAACCCTGTTTAAATAAAGGTTTATTCATTCACCATATACCATGCTATGCTATACTATAGCTAGCTATACCATACTGTACTGCGTCATGCCATGCCATGCTAACCAGTTCTTTCTCATGTGCCATTTCAGGTCGAAGCAAACATTATTGGCGCCCTGAGTGCGTTTGCATACTGTCCCAAAAACATCACGATCATCTATGAAGAAGGGGTTTTAAACATCGCAATCACCAGGTTAAACCTCACTGTTCCCAGTATTCTCATCACTTCAACAAGACTTCTGGCTTTATGTGCTAAGGAGATTGTACCTAGGCGGTAAGAACACCTAGGCCTAGTTAAACGTACAAGTGATAGAACAATTTCATCAAAAGGAAATATATAAGTAGGAAGGCAAGTAGTGTCACTGAATAGTGAAATTACTCGCCTCTCCGGCCTGCTACTTTTTCTCCGGCTAAACGAACTAGTGATAAATGTACTCTAGAATATAAATGTTTACTTCTTTCAGTTACTGATAGAGAATAGCCTTGGATCCTACGATTAGTTATCACATATATACTTCATTATGGCTGTGTTTCCAGCGTAGTTGTACCTTGTGTGGTGTAGTTGTATCATATCGGACTATCACATACATGTATGCTTCATTATAGCTGCGTTTCCAGCGTAGTTGTACCTTGTGGTGTAGTGGTAACACATCGGACTATCACATACATATATACTTCATTATGGCTGCGTTTCCAGCGTAGTTGTACCTTGTGGTGTAGTGGTAACACATCGGACTATCACATACATATATACTTCATTATGGCTGTGTTTCCAGCGTAGTTGTACCTTGTGGTGTAGTGGTTATACATCGGACTATCACATACATATATACTTCATTATAGCTGTGTTTCCAGCGTAGTTGTACCTGTGGTGTAGTGGTAACACATCGGACTATCACATGCATATATACTTCATTATAGCTGCGTTTCCAGCGTAGTTGTACCTTGTGGTGTGGTAACACATCAGACTAACATCCTGAATCCGTGGGTTCGAGTCCCGCCAAGGTACAAATTGTCTCTTTCTAATTGTTTCATTTAATACAGGATGATCTTAACAAGCGATGGAGTGAGATTACTCTGGTCCTTAATGAAGTCTTCCAATCATAAGGTGATCATTTCATCGACGGGATTTCTCTCCTTTTCCCTTTTCTTTTCCCATCTTTTTCACCCTTTTTTTTTGCATGCTCTCATTTTCATTGCGTGAAGTAACTGTCCCTGGAAGGGATGTTATAGCAGTGGTTGAATAGGTGAAACTGTTTTCTTTAATATGTAGGTGGTTGCAAGTGCTGCCTATGGAATCGCCATGTGCGTCTCCAATTCACAGGTTTGTTAATCATCCGTACCCCTACCCCCTGGGGTGTTCGTTCGTTACATGCGTCATTTATCAGACGACACCACTGGGGAGGTGCTGGGAAAGAATATTTCCAACTGTAATTAACACCCATCCCACAGTGCTTGCTCGTTTAGACTCAATCGTTTCAGTTCAGTTAGATGAGGCTAGGGTCAACAACAATGAACAACAATAAGCAAACACTCCCCCCTGTCAAATCTGTTATTAGTCACTAAGGTGTTGTCGGTTAGTTTGTTCTGATTTCATTTCCAGGAATCGGCTGAGATAGTTCGTTCATTTGTCGGAGGACTGGAGCTAGTGACCAAGCTACTCAAGTCTAACAAGCGAGAGGTTTGTTCTAGAAACAGTTCAGTTATTGCATGCTATGCTTGGTTTCATTGTTATCCTTTGAGAGATAGAAAAGCTTTGAAATATTTAGTTCACAACACTAAGCGAGCCAGCTTCTTGTCGCTGAAAAAGCCAATTGAATGCTAGAGGAAAACTTCATCCGGCCTCTGATTGGACGTATCGTTTTTCACACACGTGAAAAAACACGATACGCGGCTTCTGATTGGACGTATCGTTTTTCTCACACGTGAAGAAACGATGCGCGACATCTGATTGGCTAACAATAGTGAGCGAACGAAAATTTACTACACGGAATTTTCGTGAGTAAATCTCAGTATGTATATAATAAGCACATGTATGTACCACCTAGTCTCTCCTATAAAACCAATGAACACAGCAGAACCAATGAGAAACGAACGAATGAATGAACGAATGAATGAATGAATGAACGAATAAATGAACGAATGATTAAGTTGCGTACTATATTGTATATGCACATGTACTAGCTAGCCCCTCCTATAAACAATGAACACTGATCAACCAATGAGAGACGAACCAATGAGAGACGAACCAATGAATGAACGAATGAATGAACGAATGAATGAACGAATGAATGAACGAATGAATGAACGAATAATTAAGTTGCCTACTACATTGTATTGTACCAGGTTCTGATAAGTGTGTGCCGTATGGTCATCAATATTGGTCAGGATCGTGAGAATATGTCCATCTTGACAGACTATGACGTGGTACCTTTACTCATCTCTCTCGTTTATGCGGTAAGTCTATTATACAATCAATAAACCAACCTCGACGTCCCCAGGGCCCTCTCTTCTCGAGAAGAGAGAGCCCTGGGGACGAGGTTGGTAACTGCACATCAAGACCGAAAGGTAGTATGGGTAATATTGATGGTTTATTTGTATTTAGTTTGTGTTCACTTTATTACACATTAGCAGAGTTAGCAGAATAAACAGGGTACTAGCTGCGAATCTCTGAAGATTACCGTGCTTTCGTTCGGTTCAAGGCGAACTTCCGTACTTCCGAACGAACTTTCGGGAACTTCCGAATGAACTTCGGAACTTCCTAATGAACTTCGGAACTTCCGAATAATATTCGGAACTTCCGAAATAACTTCGAAACTTCCGAACGAACTTCGGAACCCACTCGTGAAACGTGATATTGAAACGCAGTAAAATACGAAATATCTACAGCTGTTGTATAATATTCTTTTCAGGACGACGAAGAGCTACATCAATATGTCGCAGAAGCAATCGCTACGTGAGTACACTGTGTAGTGAATCATCATTTGTTTTTTTGTCGATAAAATGGAAAGTTACTGTTTTGTAATTGCATGTTTTCTCCGTGTGCTCTGTGAAAATTCAAAGCACAAATGCTTTTAATCAGTACTGAGTGTACATCACTGGTTGATATACTGAGTGACAGTCATTCATATAACAACATTGTTTTCAGGTGTTGTAATCTAGAAAAGAACATCACGGTGCTGTCATCCACGGTCGTCCCTCTGTCCGATGGACTGGGTACCTACAAGAGCATCAAGGTTCACAGGACGACCGCTTTGGCCTTGGAAAAACTGTCACGTGACCCACATAACTGCTATCTTATACATACGCACGGAGCACTGAAGGTACGACAATGTTGTGCTGTGCTGCGCTGCACTGTTGCTGTGTGCTGTGCTGCGCTGTGCTGCGCTGTGCTGCGCTGTGCTGCGCTGTGCTGCGCTGTGCTGCGCTGTGCTGCGCTGTGCTGCGCTGTGCTGCGCTGTGCTGCGCTGTGCTGCGCTGTGCTGCGCTGTGCTGCGCTGTGCTGCGCTGTGCTGCGCTGTGCTGCGCTGTGCTGCGCTGTGCTGCGCTGTGCTGCGCTGTGCTGCGCTGTGCTGCGCTGTGCTGCGCTGTGCTGCGCTGTGCTGCGCTGTGCTGCGCTGTGCTGCGCTGTGCTGCGCTGTGCTGCGCTGTGCTGCGCTGTGCTGCGCTGTGCTGCGCTGTGCTGCGCTGTGCTGCGCTGTGCTGCGCTGTGCTGCGCTGTGCTGCGCTGTGCTGCGCTGTGCTGCGCTGTGCTGTGCTGTGCTGTGCTGTGCTGTGCTATTCCGATCCGTTGTCCATTAATTAAAAAAAACTATTTTTATTTGTTTTAGCATCTCATGAAAATGATGGCTTCACGAGATGAGGAAGTCCAGGAAGCGGCTGCTCGCTGTATAAAGAACGTAAGAATGAACGCAATCAAGTCACGCAGTTTACAAAGCATCCAGTAACGTAAGAATGAACGCAATCAAGTCACGCAGTTTACAAAGCATCCAGTAACGCAATAATGAACGCAATCAAGTCACGCAGCTTACAAAGCATCCAGTAACGTAAGAATGAACGCAATCAAGTCACGCAGTTTACAAAGCATCCAGTAACGTAAGAATGAACGCAATCAAGTCACGCAGTTTACAAAGCATCCAGTAACGTAAGAATGAACGCAATCAAGTCACGCAGTTTACAAAGCATCCAGTAACGTAAGAATGAACGCAATCAAGTCACGCAGTTTACAAAGCATCCAGTAACGTAAAATGAACGCAATCAAGTCACGTAGCTTACAAAGCATCCAGTAACGTAAGAATGAACGCAATCAAGTCACGTAGCTTACAAAGCATCCAGTAACGTAAGAATGAACGCAATCAAGTCACGTAGCTTACAAAGCATCCAGTAACGTAAGAATGAACGCAATCAAGTCACGTAGCTTACAAAGCATCCAGTAACGTAAGAATGAACGCAATCAAGTCACGCAGTTTACAAAGCATCCAGTAACGTAAGAATGAACGCAATCAAGTCACGTAGCTTACAAAGCATCCAGTAACGTAAGAATGAACGCAATCAAGTCACGTAGCTTACAAAGCATCCAGTAACGTAATAATGAACGCAATCAAGTCACGTAGCTTACAAAGCATCCAATAACGTAAGAATGAACGCAATCAAGTCACGCAGTTTACAAAGCATCCAGTAACGTAAGAATGAACGCAATCAAGTCACGCAGTTTACAAAGCATCCAGTAACGCAATAATGAACGCAATCAAGTCACGCAGCTTACAAAGCATCCAGTAACGTAAGAATGAACGCAATCAAGTCACGCAGTTTACAAAGCATCCAGTAACGCAATAATGAACGCAATCAAGTCACGCAGCTTACAAAGCATCCAGTAACGTAAGAATGAACGCAATCAAGTCACGCAGCTTACAAAGCATCCAGTAACGTAAGAATATTGAAGTAACGTATATAAGAATGAACGCAATCAAGTCACACAGCATACAAACCTCGTCCCCAGGCTCCTCTCCTCCCCTCCCCAATGGTGAAGAGCTGGAAATAGCTTACATACATACATATCCAAAGCGTCCAGCAAACAAAGCCTGTTAAGAATGCACTCTACGTATCGCTTGCATAGCATCGATCCAGTAAACAAAATATATAAATATAAGAGACATATAAAAACAGGAGTCCATATGCTCATGATAAAAATGAATATATCACTAACGCAACAAATAATAAATAATAAAATATTAAATGAAATGAATTCAACCTGGCGGTCAGCCTCATGCACATACTGATCTCTAGCTAGCCAAAACTGGGTATAGACTAGTCAACTCTTTCTACTGGCGAACACCCCTCTAAGGCAGACAGTCCTTGCTGCATTATAAATTCACTCTCTCTGAGGCGGACACCTCTCTGAGGACACCTCTAGCTCTAAGACAGACACCTTATCTGGTCCCTGCTCAGTACAGCTGGCACAATTCACTGACTGTCACCTCTAAGACGGACACCTTATTTGTCTAGTCCTTGCTGCAGTGTTTTACTGTTAAAATACGATGAAGTAGTACAAATTACTCCCAAATTTTGAGGCGAAATTGCTCGCGTAATTTGTAATTTTCACATGTGAAATTTCACTGTTGCCATGGTGATACTTTCCCTTTCCCAAAACAAATTAAAGATGGCGTCGAGAGGACTGAACGAAATTTCAATATGTTTTAAAAGCAACAGCAACAAACGATAATACGAAAAAAGCACCAATTAACTTTGGGAGTAATTTGCCCAGGGCCAGGGGGGGGGGGGGGGGGGGGTACTCAGGGGCATCAGTGATGGGGTGGTGCGAAGACCTTTTTTGGGTTTGAAATTCGCGGCTTTGGACTTTTTTGGGGTTATCAATTTTCTGGTGGACTTTTTTTGATATAAAGATTTTGGCAAGGACTTTTTTGGGGGTTGATAAAAATGATATCCTACCGTTCTCGATTTTATGCGGAGAAAAATTGGAGTTATGATTGGGGTTATGATTTTGGGCCGTTAGACTTTTATTGGGTCTTGTTATTGCGTAATGGACTTTTTTTGGGTTAAAAAGTTTGACCTCATTCGCACCTTCCCGTCTCTGATACCCCTGAGTACCCCCCCTGGGGTAATTTGTACTTTATGGTATTAATTTTTTTTAATCAAATGGTATTTCGTGAAATTTGGGATAAATTTCATTCGTGTTTGTCGGCAAATTAACTCTGCAAAAGTTTTTTTAAATTACTTCGTTTTGACAAACACGCGTGAAATTTATCCCAAATTTCATTGTCTTCATTTGATTACCTATACAAATTCACTCTCTCTAAGACGGACACCTCTCTAAGACGGGCGCCTTTGTGTAGTCCTTGCTGCATTGTTTTATAATTACCGTATAAAAAAATTAATTCACTCTCTCTCAGAGACGGACACCTCGATCTCTCTAAGGGGTGGATCATTAGAAATCCTGGGAGGGGGGGTAACAATTTTTTTGAGCACGAATATTTTTTTCTACCTGTATTTCTCTGCAGGATTTTTTTTTGGAGTTGGGTAGCTCTGCAGGATATTTTTTCTCTCGGCTCTCACTGCTTTTCAAATTGATAATTGTTGTGGCTTGCATGCTCACATTTCCAGTCACATTTTCACTACAGTGCTTTTCAACATTCTATGCCGACTCAGGCTCAACTCAGTGCAGCCCCAGCTAGAAACATTGAATATCACTACAACTAACTGTCATTAAGCTTTATACATGTTTTATGTACACGCCATAAAATAAGTACAAGGATTTATTTCCTTAACCTTTATTTACTCGAAGAAGAGGCTTCAAATTAGGGAGATTTCAGCTGAACTAGTCATTTCCGATCGACTGAATCAGAGCTCAGTAGGTCACAATTTGCATTTTTTTTCGTGAACGTTTACGCATTAGATTCTCTCGAAAAGCCGAGCTGAGAGATTTCAGTGCCGTCTTCTGCGCGGCACTGGAGTCGCTTTAGTGATACCCAAATACTTTAAATTGAGTCGAAATGTATTTTAAATCATTAAGGCAAGACAATTTTTACACAATGATACATACCATAGCAAGCTCGAAAAAGAACGGTATTTATATAGAGAGCACAATTTGGCGAGCGACGAAGTCGCGAATTCCTAGAGGGGTGCGGGGGCATGCTCCCCCGAATTTTTTTGAAGTATAGAGTCTCTGAAATAGCATTTCCTGCCTTCTGAGAGTATAGTTTCCAGTAAGTTTAAACTGACAGAAAATTGAACTTCTGGCCGAATCATGGGAGTCTTACAGTGATACAACCCCCCTTAACCTAGTGATCCCCCCTCCCCCCAAATCTTATGACTAATATAATGACAGTTATTATTACTGGCTTTGTTTCTAGAAAAATAATGACAGCCGGCTTATAATGTTGTGCTAAGTTCCTCAACTAGCTTTGTCTTTATCAATTTGGTGTATTATTGTAAAAAATAATATACTACAGGGGTGGGTCTCGAGATTTTGAAAAGGGGGTGCACTACTAAGGGGCCGCAAGGCCCCTTCTTCTAGGGGGGTGTGGGGGCATACCCCCCCCAGAAAATTTTGAAATCTAGAAGCTCGAAAATGCAATTTCCATCCATTCTGGGCATCAAATGGTGGGCAGACGGTCTGCCCACCATTTGATGCCCAGAATGGATGGAAATTGCATTTTATCGGGCCCAACTCAAAGGGGGGGGGGGGGGGGGGGGGGGGGGGGCACCGGCCCCCCATGCCCCTCCCTTGGATCCGCCCCTTGGTGTATGATGTCTCACGACTTTACCAACTTAATAAATGTAGATGTACTAGTTTCCGAATAAACTTTATGACTTGTAACTTGTGCAGTTTTGAGAATCTGAAGTTATTTCAGATAGAGTATATTCAATGTTTTTTGAAGCTGTCTTTTGATACATTTTGCCTCCAGATAGCATGTTGTGCTCCAACTGTCTTGCTTGCTTGCAGGAATTTTTTTTTGGGTTGTAGGGTACTTGCAGGAATATTTTTTGGGACATTTTGTCTTTGCAGGAATTTTTTTTTGGGAATTGTCACCCCCTCTCCCAACATTTCTAATGATCCACCCCTAACTAGACGCACAGCAATAATGGGTTCAGAGAGAGTGACTGTATTCGCGTACAAATTAAAGCTTTCACTGCCCGCCCGCCAAGGAGTTTTGCAAGGAATCATGAAATAAGCATGCTCCGAAACCATAAAAGAAAAAAACCCGTAAAAGCTTATGATCATTGTTTACTGACTGAAGAATTAAAATGCTCAATTCTATTATTGTTGTATCTTTATTTACATATTATATTATTTATTATTTTGTCGTGCATTTTTAACAGATGGAAACCAGGGCAGCCTATATTCTAATCCCACATAAAATAAAAAGATTGATTGATTGATTGAGCAAATTTTGTTTGGAAAGAAATCTCATCTCGAGCTAATTGAAAGACGTTGGGCATTAAAATATTTCCTTAGCCCTAGTAACGGTTGCTATGGCAATGTTTTTAGTGATACAGGCTGCGAGCGGTCCCTGGGGGGAAATTCATTACATTCTCGGTAGTACACTGAACTGAAATAAAAAACGTGCTCGAAAAATAGTTCAAATAAAATAATGTTTTTTAGGGCCCCGTTCTGTTATCGAAGTCTATAAACCTTTCCCCTCCCTCCAAGGGCATTCTGACATAGAATGCGCAACGTGGGCTACTAGTTCCAGTCCCCGGTGTTTTGGCGCGTGACTATACAAACGAAATCAACCAAGTTTGAAGATGCAGCAAGCTGTCGTCGGCTTGTTACAGGAAAGTGTCTGTAATGTTCCGTTTTCTTCGTCTTAAAGCATGTAGTCGTCTAGTACGATTACTAGTGGTTGCTGTTCTTGTCTTCTTCGTCATTTCGGTTTTTATTCTAGACAATCTTGAAGGGAAATCTCATTCAAAACAAGGTGTGTAAGCTTTACTACATTGCATGGATATATTTCTTATATGCTACCTTCACAATACACATGTTGGATTCATAAACAAATGGGGAATTCAATGCTTTCTATGCGCAGAAGTAATTTTCCGTTAAGATCTGGTGATGTAACTTTTGTCTAACATTCTAGTCCAATTAAAACTAATGAAACCTCAACCACAATCACGACTCTCGAGCGGCTTGTGGTTCTCGGACTGTGCGAGGCGATTGGAGATAATAATCACGCACAGAGTGCGATGTGCGTGATAAAGCATCTAAATTATTCAAGAGTAGTAGCACTCGCAGTAAATAAATTTATACTATAACAACGCAGTCTGCAAATATTTCAAAACATTTACTTGTTGCCATAGATCCAAAATTGAAATCTGATTCTTTTCAGATCAGTCCCATGAGATCATGCAATAATTTACTGGATCAAAATGTTTTATAATGAACATGAATATAATCGTTCAGTTAAATCTAGGATATATTATTAACCCCAAGAAAACTTATTAAAAACCAGGGGGGGAGGGGGAAATTTACAAAAACGCAACATACACTGTATATTATACGTATATTATGATACACTTATTCCAGGTTTTATGTGCAGTATAAATTTTAAACTTTATTTGAATTACAGTGTGGACACTCGAACCGTGAACACTTCAAGTTTTTTTCTAACTTTTTTTTTCGAACTTTCTATTGCCTCATCGCATCTCAAATGCATGGAGCATTGAGTTTAAATATACTTAGTGATCAAAATAAATCATTTTTCTAATCAATTTGCTCAGTGGATAATCTATAAATATGTGTTAGAAAAAACCTAAGTGTTCACGGTTCGAGTGTCCACACTGTGTGTTCACACTTTCACAATTATTGATAAAGTTATACATGTATTGATAAAGTTTAATACATGTATATTGATAAAGTTATACATGTATTGATAAAGTTATACAATACATGTATTGATAAAGTTATACATGTATTGATAAAGTTATACATGTATTGATAAAGTTATACATGTATTGATAAAGTTATACATGTATTGATAAAGTTATACATGTATTGATAAAGTTATACATGATAAAGTTATACATGTATTGATAAAGTTATACATGTATTGATAAAGTTATACATGTATTGATAAAGTTATACATGTATTGATAAAGTTATACATGTATTGATAAAGTTATACATGTATTGATAAAGTTATACATGTATTGATAAAGTTATACATGTATTGATAAAGTTATACATGTATTGATAAAGTTATACATGTATTGATAAAGTTAGAGTGCAATTTAGAAAAGCGTGAAATAGTACTAACTTTAAATAGTACTAAATAGTGCTATTTCTATTGTTTTCTATTGTTTCATTAGTGCTATTTAGTACTAATTAATTTAGTTTTCAAGCTTTTCTAAATTGCACTCTATACATGTACATGTATGTAAATGTAAATTAAGGTGCATTTATATTTGGAAATGATTCACAAATGTAAGATATACATATCATTATGATCAATCATGCATGGTATAATTGTACTGCGTGTGAGTATTTTTCCAAGCTTTAATTGGTTTCCAGTTGATTGATTAATTTTAATTGTTTTTGAATTCAAACACATAATTAGTATTAATTATTATTTGCCTTGATATTAATTAAGTCTCTTCACACAACAGCTACTTTAAAGTATCCTATGAGTGTCTGCATGACATGCTTACTTGAGCAGATCGAACCATCGTGAAACTTTCTGTGATGAAACTAAGGGGCGTCTAGGAGGCTACATATATACAGTCATGTACCTTGAAACGTACATTTCAGATTTTTAATGAAACATAATGACTAATTTATTACAGTTGTAATACAATTGTTCAATATACATGTATTTAATAAACTACGGTACCTGAGTACATACAATATGTAGCTTACAATTGTATTTAGTATTTGAGTGCCCCCACCTATGGCCACCTAGCTGGTAGCAAAACAAGTCATGATCATTACAGTATACAATATAAACATTATTAGTTAATTGTTTTATTCATGTAATTGATGTAAATTCTTCTTTGTTCAAACCACATGATAGATGATTCCAAAATACTCAATCACATCATGCAACGCGTTGATAAACTTGAGCAAAGGCTTTCCCAGTTCAAAAAGTTACCAAAAATACAAGAATTGCAACTACAAAAATATGAACTTCAAGGTAATGATATCTGTGAACAGTGGATTTAGCTACATTAATTCAGCCACCTGAATGTACTCAAAAGCTTTATCTGTATAGTATGTACATGTAATATTGTGTTATTTTTTATTATTACAAATTTATTTACTATTTATTTATTTATTTATTTTTATCTTTTTTACCATTTGTAATTTCCATGTAAAGTTTTTACACAATTCAGCTATCCAGCTGCAATAGTATTTGCTAATAATAAACTACATGTACATGTATCTATCTATCTATCTATCTATTAATTGGATAATATAGAGTGCACGCCATGCATGTATATATCCATGAAACAAAACAAATTATATATGCATGTATTGTCTAATTGCACTATTTTGTACAAACTAGTGGTATCACTGGAGCAGAACAGTGTGTGACTTTTGTATATCAATTGCCCTATACCATTATGACGTAACGGCTTATTTATGAGGGGGACAGAATCATGAAGAACAATAGAAATTTGAACTAAATCTGCTCTGCTGAGGTTCGCTTGATTTTAAATTGTCTAGTTTCCAGATATTATGTTCATGGATACTTTTCCCACAATATTTACTGTGTTTGGTGACTTTTATCGCTAGTTTCAGATCGTCTGTAAAATACATTTATTTGGGAAATCCTTTGTGTTGTTGCTGTTTTGTCCCCCTCTAGCGACCATGATCCTTAGCGTTTAAACAATAAATTGTTTTGATTTGACGTCATAGTGGTATAGGGCAATTGTTTAATGATAACAATAAAACCAACATTCCTTTTAATGTGTTGTGTGGTTCTTGCCTGAGTGAATTCTTAGTTTGTCGATAACTAAATAGTTGATAACTAAAAAGTATTATGCACTAACTAGTTAGGAATAATTGTTTCACGGATTAAACAGTCATTAAATATTATACTGCAAGCAATTAAAGAGCCTTAATCTTTCAGGCCAAAACTAAATGGCCATATAACTTGGTGGCTGCATGCACTTAATTATGTACATGTATCTGTGTGTTGTTTGCATGCATGCAACCCTAACATGTCCGAGGCCGGAGACATCAAAGATTAAATACAGTAGCTGCATGCATTATACATGTATGCTTTTGTCCCTGGGACTGTCATTATTATGTGATGCAATATTGTAACCCGTGGCCTTCGTGCATTTATGTTTGACTGGTGACAGTTAGAACCCGCAATAAGGACTGTCAGTTGTGTCATTGCAGTCAGTTAATGGTCCAGTATAAATGTTTTAGATCAATCTCTGATGAGGCGAAGGTGCAGTATTCCTGAGAACTGGAGGTATCCATTCTGCAATGACAAAGTATTGGTAAGCATGCAAATCTAATTCTTTGCATCTCTACATTTTTAAACAAACCAACATTTACAGTGCTTTTTGATCATTCTTTCAGTGGATCAGGGCAATGTGGCAAGGCCATTTAAATTGTTACATAAAACAAAACAATGTTGATCCTACAAATGATTGCAGCATTTTACGGTTCTTGAGTGAGGTGAGATTCATGTACATATATTTTTATTATTATAGTTTTTGGAGGGCCACAGGGTCATGAGTTTATACAAACTGTCACGTGCTACCCTCGATAAATAAAGTCTGTTCATTCATTCATTCATTCATTCATTCATTCATTCATTCATTCATTCATTCATTCATTCATTCATTCATTCATTCATTCATTCATTCATTCATTCATTCATTCATTCATTCACATGTATTAGAAGTATATAGAGGATATTACATGGATGCGCGGAAATACGAATTGTATCTTCGAGTGTTTTTTTTATTTATTTATTTATTTTTTATTTATTTATTTTATTTTTTTTTATTTTATTTTTATTTATTTATTTATTTTTTATTTTTATTTTTTCCTTCGAGTGTTGATAATATATCTCACGAGTGAGTACAGCGATTCGTATCTCCAAAATATCTCTTAAAATATTTTTATGAAGATAACATGTTACCACCAATAACTGCAGTACCTGTAGTCATCATCATCACCATCATCACCATCACTATATAAATCATTATCATCATCACAGTTTGTGATTCCAGGCAGAAGCATGGTGTCCTCTGTTGCCAGGAAGAGAAAAACCTAACCCATTGCAACAAAGGCCAAGGGTAAGTGCCTACACATTTCAAATCAGTGAGTTTCATTGAGATGAATTGAGTTATGCTCACCCACCCAAACATTGTAAACTTTTGGGCCTTCTGTACACCACTATTGAGGCCAGCGGTTATGAGTTAGAGTCCCTATACATATTTAACAAATCACAAGTTTTAGACATTGTATGACATCTATGATCAATACATCCATTCTGGTCGACTTCCCTCTAATCCGTGTAGCTCAGTGCAGCTTTAAATACCCGTAGGATGGAGCACTGATGGAAGGAAGGGGGCAAAAGGGCACACCACCTGTCCCCCCAACTGAAGGGGCTACGGACGTTAAATATAGCACCTTTACCTTTATCATAATTCTACTTAACCTTTGCCGTGTGTCAAAAATAAAGTCATTAGGGAAATAAGAGCAAATATGACACACATTTGTATCCTCAAGTGTATAAAACAGAGCATGTGCATGTTTTGATTTAACGACAAAAACATAAAATGTGATTTTCCATACCCTATCCCAGACCTAAACCTGAAGAAACTTTACCCTATTCCGGGCTCAAAGCTAAACTTTGTACTATTATTATTATTCCCCTCCTCCCCCTCCTTGGCACCCCCTCCCCCCTCTCCCTACTTGGGACCCCTCCCCCTCCTTCTCCTAGGGAACCCACCCCCCCTCCCCCTCCTTGGCACCCCTGAAGCGGAAACCGATTTCTGTTGTTTACTTGAAGGCTAAATTACGCACCAATAAAACAGAGCTTTTACAAATGTTGAAACACTCCAATTGGGCGTGGATAAGAGATCGTATCAACAGACTTTGGCCGTACTGGATCGAGGGAGCACTGGCACTAGAAAAGCGTAAAACCAACTTACAAAACCGAGCATCTCAAAATGTAAGTTAATGTCTGTACATATACGACAGTACATATACGACAGTACATATGAGCCTATATAAACCACAGGAAGTTCAACCAGTAGCTTGTGGAGTGTAGCGGAGGACCGATGACCGTCTGAAAATTAGGCTACCCAACCAGGCCATTGCTTCTGAGGCTACTTTTAATTAATAAAAACATATATGTATGCGCGCATCTAGCGCGTCGTTTTAAATGGGTTTCCTGTGGTAGAATGCCTTATCAATACTGCTTTTCTGCGGGCGCGTCCTACGGGACGGGCACAGGACCCCAACATAATACGTAACTAAGCACAGGGAACCCAATATAATACGTATTGCGCGCGCTCTACCACATACAAATATATATTTTTATTAATTATAAGTAGTCTTTGTTTCTTTTGAAAATCGCTTACATATGAAGTGAATAGTGAGATGGTTCAGTATTTTGTGATTTGAGCTTCGCATTTGCGAGTTATGCTAATTCGGTGACGTCAGTTGATTGTTTTGCCATAACTTATTTATATTTTTTTAAGCAGCGCTCTTTTCTGAAATACACACACAAAAAAATTAACATCATGTATATGAAGTTGTAGAAAACTTTTTGCCAGATTAAAAATGTCAATAATTTGCACAAGGACGCTTTTGTATAATAAATTCAAAACACACTGACGTCAGCAAATTACAATATCACGATTTCAAACCTTTATAACTCGCAAATGCGAAGCTCAAATCACAAAATACTGAACCATCCCGCTATTCACTTATATGTAATCGATTTTCAAAAGAAGAAAAAAATATACACTTTAAATGGTTCAACTCAACAGATGCGTTTCTGTATTTTTTCTCTCTCTCTGGGCTTCCTGTTGTCTATTTGCTAATATTTGTATTCATTTCTTTCAAGATTTTTGTGTTCATGGGATCGTTCGCCTTTGAGCCACAATTCTTCACTGCGGCATTCTATGGTGGTCCACTCGGCGAACTAGTCCAATGGACTGATCTTATCAGTACCTTATACATCCTTGGCCATAACCTTACAATCAGCGCGAATAAGGACGACTTACCCATGTAAGTAGTTCTGAGATGCATATATGCTTTATCATTTACCCTGAAAAACCGGAAATTCCAGTTGGAAAAACAAATGGTACTGATGTGTCATTCCGATCGGAAAGTTATGGAAAACTCGGTCTAGCGATTGAGGTAATCCACTTTTCCCGCTCTTTTCGGTTTTTCCGTAGACGCGTGTACCATTAGACCGAGTTTTCCGGAACTTTCCGAATGGAATGACATATACCTTTTTTAACCGGAATTTCCGGTTTTTCAAGGTAAATGGTAAGCACCCCTGATATTAATGGTAATAACAGACCTTATGCAGTTCAAGATTCCAGGGCAACGGCTAAGTTACTGCATTGCAAACTTTTAAAACGTTAATTTAGAAAGATCGACAATAAATCGGGAGTTACATTACTGATGTTGCGCAAGTATTTTGTACAAGTCTTCGGCTCATTGTATACTTAAGGTTTAAATAAGGTTATCAACCAGCAAAACGTTTTTTCTTTTGCCAGCCAGTTTAACCTGTAATCGTGCAAAAAGGTGCCGGCGTCTCGTTTCACTGTAAAAATGGGTTCGAAGCTTTCATACTTTCGTTCCTACTAGCAGTTTGTACGTTCCTTCCTTCTCCTTCCTTCTCCTTCCTTCTCCTTCCTTCCTATTCCTTTCTTCCTATTCCTTTCTTCCTATTCCTTCCTTCCTATTACTTCCTTCCTATTCCTTCTTTCCTATTCCTTCCTTCCTATTCCTTCCTTCCTATTCCTTCCTTCCTATTCCTTCCTTCCTTCCTTCCTTCCTTCCTTCCTTCCTTCCTTCCTTCCTTCC
This sequence comes from Actinostola sp. cb2023, assembly GCA_033675265.1. Lineage (NCBI taxonomy): Eukaryota > Metazoa > Cnidaria > Anthozoa > Actiniaria > Actinostolidae > Actinostola > Actinostola sp. cb2023. The sequence goes on along the minus strand of JAUJYZ010001136.1, from coordinate 160,164 downwards.
TTCCTTCCTTCCTTCCTTCCTTCCTTCCTTCCTTCCTTCCTTCCTTCCTTCCTTCCTTCCTTCCTTCCTTCCTTCCTTCCTTCCTTCCTTCCTTCCTTCCTTCCTTCCTTCCTTCCTTCCTTCCTTCCTTCCTTCCTTCCTTCCTTCCTTCCTTCCTTCCTTCCTTCCTTCCTATTCCTTCCTTGTCCTTCATCCCTACGTTCCTTCTTGAAAGTCCTTCCTTTCTTCATTACTCACACCTTTGTTGGTTTTTCCTTCCTTCCTTCGATTCTTCCTTTCTCCCTGTCTTCATCTCTCCGTTCCTCCCTTTCTTGCGTTCTTTCCTTGTATTTCGTTTTACTTTAGTCACAACCATCGCCTTTCTTCTTTCTCAGATTACTGAATGCTCCTAAGATCGAAGGTTGTGCCACCAAGGCAAAAGATGATGACTTCGATATCATTTACACCGATTATAATGGTTGTAAATACATTGCTATGGCAGTAGGACCAAATCATTCACAATACAGGTATTTCTGTCGTTGTGCTTTTAAGTTTATATTTTCTCTCGTGCATCTATAACGCAGTGGGCGCATGGACGCTCGTTGACTAATTGATATAGTATTATTAAATAACTATGATATAACGCGCGCTCTGATTGGCCAAAGGATGCGTATTCCGCGTGCTCTATGAGAGCACAGTGCACGCGCGCGCAGATATTCAAATATTTTTTCAACGAAAAAAATTGAAAACTTGCCTTAGAATCATACTTGTATTTTATAAAAGAAATAGAAAACTCGGCAGCTGTGCTCTATCGAGTTATAGAAGCACTTGGGAATTGAAAGAAGACTCGAGAAGTGCGAGAAGCACTCGGCTACGCCTCGTGCTTCTCTTAACACTTCTCTCATCTTCTTCCAATTCCCGCGTGCTTTTATAACTCGATAGAGCATGCTGCCATGTTTTCCATTTCTTCAGCCTAGAGTGTGTGTAAATTTCAAGGTTTCCAACTTTTTCAGGTGTCGAATACGAGTGGTTGATTCGTTTGGTACTGAGGCAGAATTCAATTTTGCTGAATATTCCCAACCAATACCAGGAGGAAGATCGCCATGGGCCAATGCCGACCTCAATCTTCGACAAATTATGACCATGTTTCGTAAGTATTATGTGCATGCTATTATTTGCATACTCAGTTTAATAAAGTGTTGACTAATACGAATCAGACCAGTTGGTAATTCCCAAAAGTGGTCGCGGTCACATACGCGAGGGGTCGCTTACGTTAAGGGTGGCTTACGTGAGGGGTCGCTTGCGTGAGGGCTCGCTTGCGTGAGAGGTCGCTTACGTGAGGGGTCGCTTACGTGAGGGGTCGCTTACGTGAGTGGTCGCTTACGCGAGGGGTCGCTTACGTAAGTATTATGTGCATGCTATTATTTGCATACTTTTAATAAAGTGTTGATTAATACGAATCAGACCAGTTGGTAATTCCCAAAAGTGGTCGCGGTCACATACGTGAGGGGTCGCTTACGTGAGTGGTCGCTTACGCGAGGGGTCGCTTACGTAAGTATTATGTGCATGCTATTATTTGCATACTTTTAATAAAGTGTTGATTAATACGAATCAGACCAGTTGGTAATTCTCAAAAGTGGTCGCGGTCACATACGTGAGGGGTCGCTTACGTGAGTGGTCGCTTACGTGAGGGGTCGCTTACGTGAGGGGTCGCTTACGTGAGTGGTCGCTTACGTGAGGTGTCGCTTACGAGAGGGGTCGCTTACGAGAGGGGTCGCTTACGTGATGGGTCGCTTGCGTGATGGGTCGCTTGCGTGAGGGCTCGCTTGCGTGAGAGGTCGCTTACGTGAGGGGTCGCTTACGTTAGGGGTCGCTTACGTGAGTGGTCGCTTACGTGAGGGGTCGTTTACGTGAGGGGTCGCTTACGTGAGGGGTCGCTTACGAGAGCTTTTAATTAACAGAATTCGAGTAACAATACAAACAGGGTTACGTAAAGGCGGTCGTAAATAGAGCTGGTCGCTTACGAGAGTGGTCGACGCAAGGAGAGATGTCTATTAATTATAAAATTAAACGAGACTTACCTGGAAGTTGAAGTTTGATTAGGATTCTATCAGTCATCTACAGAACAGAGATTACACGAGATCACTACGCATGCGCATAACCGGTCATTTTTTAAAGTAAGAGTGGGCACATGAGGCCCAAAGCATCCAAGAATGTGCAGTCCCCACTGCAGGGAGGAACAGTGTAACATGAAGGGTGGGCGTGTAATCTCTGTTCTGTAGATGACTGATAGAATCCTAATCAAACTTCAACTTCCAGGTAAGTCTCGTTTAATTTTATAATTCTATCAGTCATCTACCACAGAGATCCCACGAGACTTTAAAGTCATGTGGCCACTCTAGCCAAAATAACAATAAAGGACTTCAACAATAAATTAATCAACCAATTTAATCCCAGATTGAATCTAACTGAGTGTAACAGGAACGTAGCAAACACAAGCTAAAGAGGGTTTACAACTAACCCATTGTTTTACAATTCAGCTGCAGCTGATAGAATAGCATGTCCAAAGCTCTCTGTCGTATTTGATCCTTGGACAGGCTTGTTATAGAACTTGTGAAATACACAGTCACTGCACCAACTGGCAGATTTCATTATTGTTTGTAAAGGAATCTTATTGAACACTTTACTTGTTGAAGCAGCCCTTGTGCTATGAGACTTGAATATTGTGGTATCAATGCCTGAAAATTGCATAACGTTTTTAATCCATCTCGATATAGTCTCTTTTGATATTTTCTTGTATGGCCGTATAAAGCTGATGAACAATTGGTTTTCCCCATCTCGTAAAGGGGCAGTGCGCGCCAGATATTCCTCAAGAGTCGAGGCTACACACAATCTCTTATCTGAGCAAAATCTTGTTATGTTAAGTATGGGCTGTTCTCTTCCTGGGGCAGATTGTTTTACAAGCTGGTCAATATAAAATATGTATGATGTATTACTGTCTATGTGCATATTCCTTAAGTTCATAAGGTGAATTGTCTGACAACGTTGTCCTGTCACAAGTGCACATAACATAGCCAACATGTAGGTAAGGCTTTGTAGACTAAGTTCCTTTAATGGATGGAGTGTCCTGAGGTACTGAAGGACCACTGAGGTGTCCCATGTGGACACATACTTCGGTAGTGCAGGCCTGGCCTGAAAAACCCCTCTAACGAAACGCTGAACTAGGGGGTGTGTTCCAATGGTTACATTGTTGTCTAAGACTATAAGAGTAGATAATGCACTCCTTGCAGTATTAATGCAGCTATATCCTAGGCCGCTGTCATAAAGTCCCTGTAGGAAGTCTAGAACAGCACCTAAAGGTGGAGAAAGGGGATCCACAGATTGTTGATTTGCAAATAACTCCCATTTTTTTAGGTATGTGCGGTACTGCTTCTGTGTGCTTGACCTCCACGAGTTGCAAATTGTTGCCTGAGCTGCTGGTGAAATGCCTTTATCTTTAAGGGATCTCCTGACAATAGACATGCCATCAGTTTGAGTTTGCGTCCCAAAGGATGATGACGATCCTTGTTGAAAGTCAGGTGCACATTGGACTTTTTTGCCGGAAGGAGAATTGGTCTTCTGACCAAAAGTCTGGTGAGCTTGGGGTGCCAAGGTTGCGTCGGCCAATTCGGAACAATCAGGATTGCTAATGATGGTTCCCGTTCGATTTTCTGAAGGACTTGTGGCAGAACACTAAATGGGGGGAAAGCATATACAAAATAATTACTCCAGTCTATTGTAAGTGCATCAACTGCAAGAGCATTTGGATCAGAGAACCATGAAACATAGGGGGTAATCTGAAAATTCAATCGGGAGGCAAACATGTCAATGTTGGGCTGTCCCAGGATACTGATAACTTTGTTAAAAATGCTGACATCTAACTTCCATTCAGTAGAGTCATCGAAGACCCTAGATGGCTTGTCAGCCACAATGTTATCCTTCCCTGGGATATGGCTGACAGTGAGCCAAACAGCACGTGGTATACACCACTCCCATATTTGCCTTGCTATGTTGTTGCATGGTATGGAATGGGAGCCCCCCATGTTACGAATATATGCCACTGTGGTTGTGTTGTCAGTCAACACTTTGATATGGGTCTGTTTTAGATCCTTACATAGGGCCTGTAGCCCCAAATAAACTGCCTTGAGTTCAAGGCAGTTTATATGATAAGGAGACTCCAATTCAGACCATCTTCCCCCAGTTGTATTGCCATCCAAGCTGGCACCCCACCCTTGAGTGGAAGCATCAGTATACAAGGTATGGTGGATTTTTCCCTTGTCAATTTTCCTTTTTGATATCAGGGCATTTGATATTCACCAGGAAATGTCAGCTTTTGCCCCCTCAGAGAGCTGCATAGGCTTATCAAAATCACCATAGTTGGTTTTTAAGGCAACTGCCTTCTCTATTTCTACTTGGCGAAAGAAGAGTTCCCCATATTCAACCCCTGGGAGGGAGGAAACCATCATGCCAATGAGTTGTGCAACCTCCCTGATAGTGGGTGTAGCTTTTTCTAGTACCCCTTGAGCCACCTGTTTGAGTTTCAGATGTTTTTCCCCGATATGGATACAGTCATATCCATAGAATTCAGTGTGAAACCCAGGTGGTGTAGAGTTTGGGTTGGTGTTGTCACTGATTTCTCTTCATGTGGCAAGAAACCCAAGTCTATAAGCAAGGTGAAAGTATCACTTATATTGCTTTGACATTCCTCAAATGAATAACCAACTAAAAATGAGTCATCAAGGTAACCACTTGAAATGTGCCCCATTCCTCTGAGTTTAGAGAAAACTGGTTTCATGATTTTTGTAAAGAGGCGCGGGGCAGATGATAGACCCTGGGCCAAACAGGTAAATTGATACAATTTATTATTCCAATAAAATTTCAGATACTTTTGATGTTCTCTGTGAACTGGTACTGAAAAATAGGCGTCTCGTAAATCAGTGGAGGCCATGTAGCACCCAGGTCTCATTAATTTGGTGCATGTATGAATTGAATCCATTTTAAAATGGTGAAAAACCACGAAGTTGTTTAATTCTTTAAGATTCAGTATCATACGATAAGATCCATCTTTCTTTGGCCTTAGAAAAATATTGGAGATAAACTCTCCCCATTCATAAGTACTTTCTTTGATAATCCCTTTATCAAGAAACTTTGAAATTTGTAAATCAGTACTCAGATTTTCCTGAGCTGAAAACCTGATTGGCCCAGGTATAAAGAACTGCACAGGTTGAACTAAAAATTCTATTTTGTACCCTGTGACAGCAGATAATATGGAGGAGTCCTGAGTAAGCTCTCTCCACCTGCTAGCAAAGTGTTGAATTCGACCTGCTACTCGTACAGGTGAATCCTTTGTTTTTTCCACTTCCTCAGAGGAATGAGGCAAATCACTTCCCTCTGTTCCCTCTATACTTACAGTCAATGAATCTATTTTTGTTTCTGTGGTTTGGATGTCTTTACATATTGATAGTTCCTTTCCTTTTGGTAGTAGTTGTTGTAGTTTCCTCTTCCGTGGGGACGCCCCTGATAGGCACGCCCCCTGCGTTGGAATAAAAAAGGCCTCTTGTAGTTATTATTGTAGTTATGTGATCCGTTTGAGGAAGAGAATTCTCCCTTTTGTTTTGTGAGTTGTTGAGCTGCCTTTTTACTTTCTTTGACTGTTTTGAGGCGCTCAGTCAGGTCGTCTCCAAATAGCTCTGAGCCAACAGGTTCTTTGCTGCTGCAGATGGTTTTGTATTTGATATCCAAGTCAGCCTTGAATAGATCACGACGACACATATTAAGGTCATGATTGGCTGAAGCTATCAGTAACATAGACTTTGTTAGACTTTCCCAGACCTCCTCTGGGGTTGGCATGGGGGATTTTTTCTCCATTGTCTCTCCTACCGTCCCTGTCAGGTAGGCAAGTGGTATTAGTCCCTTTATCAGGGATTCCTGCATTTTCTGGATTCTGGCATCCATGCTCCGAGTGGTTTTCTGGGCAATGTCCCATATTTCGGTGTTGACTTTCGTAACCCGTAGAAGCTTACAGTTTTCGGGTCTTTTTACATCCTCCTTTCGCTTTGTCAACACGTGATCACTCAGTCCTGAGGCCAGAATATTATCGAGGACTTTGGCAATTTTCTCGTTTAATATTTTGTCAGTCTGTTCGTCCTCAGTGACCTCTTGTACTAGGACGTCAACTAAACCGTCAGCGACGGTCATATTTTGTTGATCAGAGCTCGTCTTGCTCTTTTTTGCCGAGGGCTCCCCTTCGGCTTCTTCATCGTCGGCCTCACTATCTGATAGGTCGTCTATCGTGCTGGCATCATATGCCGCCTTTAGTTCGCTTATAACAGGAGCGAATTTATTGACAACGGTCGTTAGTTGGTCAATTTTGTGGCTTAACTCGTCGAATCCCTTCGACGTTCTCGACGAGCCGTCGTTGCCGGAGCCAGTTGTTGTTGTCGCTGGCTTTGCTGGCTTTGCTGGCTTCTTGCCCTTGGAGCCCTTTGTTGTTGGTTTATCTCTGCTTTTAGCAGTTGTGGAAGCGTTCTCTACTGAAGAATTGCTTCCTGGTGTCCCCGGCGGCGCCGTGGGACAATTCTCGTTGATAATATCCTCGAGCACGCTCGAGCAAGATGGTTCAGATGACATCTCAAAAGCGACAAAAAAGCGCTTTAAACAACGGGGTTTGCCTCGCAAACCACCTAAGATTATTCGTGAGGCAGCGCCACACGTAGGAATCCAGATGATTTCTCTCAAGGAGAACGGATGGTGAAGATATCCGTGGATTTCGGTTCGCTTGACCAGTCACACATGAAGATGGCGGAGCGAAAGCGTAGTAAGTGGCCGGTTATGCGCATGCGTAGTGATCTCGTGGGATCTCTGTGGTAGATGACTGATAGAATGTCTAATTCACGGTTTTATGAAAACCACGGACAGTACTGTAGATAGCTAGTACTGTATTATGGCGAGGTGTCAGGAGCGATTTTGCATGGGCTATAACTCACCAAAAATGGCCATTTTGGCCGATTTTAGACCGTTTTGCATGGTTGTTTGCTATTGTTATATTATTTTCCAGCTCACAGTCCTGATAACACGTTTTTGGGTTTCGTTGTCGATGAACCCCTCAAGGCACATCGTAAAAAAGTGTCCACTTCAAGACCCATTGGCCTCATATATGGCAAAGAAGCAAGATTTTGGAAGGTAAATCTTGAAGCTTGTTGCTCTTGTATTAATTATAAACTATGATATAACGCGCGCTCTTATTGGCCAAAGGATGCGTATTAATACGCATCCTTTGATATTCCGCGTGCTTTATGAGAGCACACGATGCGTATTAATACGCATCCTTTGATATTCCGCGTGCTTTATGAGAGCACACAGCACGCGCGCGCAGATATTCAAACATTTTTGTAACGAACAAAATTGAAAACTTGCCTTAAAATCATAATTGTGTTTTATAAAAGAAAGAGTAAATTTGCCTGCTACGCGTCGTGCTTCTCTTAACACTTCTCTCGTGTTTTGATCAGTCCCCGCGTGCTATAAATCAGCACATAGCACGCGCGCTCGATTTCTATTTCTTCATTAGATTGTTATAATTGTATTTTTAGTGGGATGTCTTGAAACTGGTCCACACCCTTAATAAGTAAATAAAGTCGCTTATTTAAGCTTGGAAGTTGTAACGACTTACATTTCATAAATAATAATAATATACATGTGCTATAAAATAGTCTTGAATTTAAACGATACATCGTCTACTTTACGAGAGCACACGGCATTATATATATTATTATATTATATATCCTCTTCTCCATTCCAAATTGCCGTTTACGGAAAAGAGGGGAGATTGGGAACTAGTTTGTCAACACAACTCACAACTGACAATCACAAGCTGCCACACTAGTTGAATCCACACAAATGCGGCGTTTTCGTTTGTCAGTCCTGACGTGCGTTTTCGAATCGTTTCGAAATGGCTCCGCTGTCGTATTGAGGTGTGGGGAAGGAAAAAATCGTTCATTTTCAAATAAAGACGATAACGTGTACTCCCATCCAGCTCTCCCCGGCTCCCCCACTCCCCACCGAGCAATGTTGACCCACAGGGAGAATCTCTGAGCTTTGACGAACACATGTTCGGTCTCAACATTGATCGGTGGGGGGATGAGAGGAGACGCTCGCTGAAGTCACTTGACAGCACTGTGCGCGGAGTTTGAAGTCAATGTCCAGGCCGATTGTAGTTTTGAGCTTGTTTTTCAGCTCTTTCCACATAATAACACCCGAACAAAGTACAGCAAAATACAATGAATTCGTTATTTAATCTTCAGGGTAAACGGAACTACTTGGATACTTTACACAAGTACTTTGAACTTCATGCAACGGTAACCGGGGTGAGTATAACATTGTTTGCTACGAGCAGTTCCTCTTTTCCCTCCATCCTCCTGGCGCACGTGCATCGACAGAGGATAGTACATATGAAGCGAATTTTTTCTTCTTTTAAAAATCGATTACATATGCAGTGAATAGTGCGATGTTTCAGTATTTTGTGTTTTGAACTTCGCATTTGCGAGTTATAAAGGATTGAAATCGTGATATGCTAATTCGGTGACGTCAACTTGGTTTTTTTCAAGCAGCACTCTTCTCTGAATTAGAAAAAAAAAGTTTAACATCATTTATATAAGTTATAGAAAACTTTTTGCCAGATTTAAAAATGTCAATAATTTACACAAAGGCGCATTTGTATAATAAATTGCAAGCAAAATGACCTCAAAATGACGTCGTGATATTAGCATATCACGATTTCAAACCTTTATAACTCGCAAATGCGATCGAAGCTCATCCTGAACCAGTACTGAAACCATCCCACTATTCACTTCATATGTAATCGATTTTTAAAATAAACAATTTCGCTTCATATGCACTTTAAAAGTTAAACAGAAGTTTATAGCTATGACATATCAGATTTTTATTATACAAAAATACTCCTGTGAAGATTATATGCAAAACATTTTTACAGTCTATATAGAAATAATTTCAGTTATTTTTATTTTCCTATTTCAGAAAGCTCTATACTTGAGAAATATACTAAGGGTGCGTAACGTTCGATTGACCATATTCCAGAATAGGAATACACGGAATAACCGATCCCTAAATCGCTGTCACGCAGCTACTGTCCACTGTAAAATGATACAATTCCTTGTTGTATTATAATAAAGTTACAAGGAACGGTTTGGAATTTTAAATGCGCGGTGCTGAAATAAAAGCATCCAAGTGTTTATTCCGTGTATTCCTATTCTGGAATAGGGTCAATCGAACGCACCCTAAATAAGTTACGGTAAATTCCTTGCTCGACGTCACCAAATTAGCATATCATAGTTTAAAACCTCCAAAAATCAAATCTCAAAATACTAGCCTGCGCCATAAATGAAATAGGGGTTAGGGGCACGGTTTCTTTTTAAGTTTAAAAATGTTTCGCTTAAAAGAACGATTTTTTTCGAAAAATCCATCCAAACTTACAGCAACTCACAGCAACTCGAAACTTTGTCGGCCATTTTGTAACACGGCCAAACAGACTGGAAAACCTAACACAGGGTGACCGCTAACTCCTGCCCAGTCCCCGTAAGCCGGTCTACGTAAACAACACAGATTTCTTGATATGGCCTGCTTTTTCTTGTGACAGGATGTAAAACTGAACGTACCAGGTTATGTAATCAATCATGGTATCCTCAAAGGCGGAGAGCTGAAAAAACTACTTGATAAATCAAAGGTGTTTATTGGATTGGGTTTTCCGTACGAAGGACCAGCCCCCTTAGAAGCCATCGCTCGTGGATGCATCTTTTTAAATGTCAAGGTAACTATTGTTCACCAACTCAGGTTACCAGTCCCCCTATAAATCACGACCGTACATTCTCGTACCCAGTCCCTTGTCGACTTTCCTAATGAAAATAATCTGGGTGCGAGAATATTTGATCAAAGTCAACGTTAACGGCTCCACTTCACCACAGGGTGACCGCAAGACAGTCAAAATGAAAGCTGTTGCCCTGTATTTGGTTTGTGTTACACACCCGAATTCTGGCATGACCTCGGTGTAAGAACCTTACATACAAACACTGTAAGACTACTGAATCGCTAATTTTCAAAATAACCACAATAATTCATAGAGATATGGATTCATAAATCCAGTACTAGTACTGCAAAGGGTTTCAGAGATCTTTAAAACTTAGAACGAAGTGAGTTGATACACGCAGTGAAGAGAAAAAAGCAGCTACGTCAGTTGTGAGGTTTTTACACCGAGATAAACCCCGAATTCTTCGTCCAAACGTGGAACGCTAGTGACCGAAATGATTATTTTTAGGACTGAATCTAGTGATTGTTTTGTTCTTTTGTCTTAAAGCTTGATCCTCCTCATAATCGACTGAACACTGACTTCTTCAAACTTAAACCTACATTTAGAGCGGTAAGTGTCTGTATTGTGACTGTCTTCACTGCCTCATGTATACAGCTATTTCAAAAAAGGTTGGTGAAGGTTTTGTTGCATCTTGCATACCAAGCCCGAAATGCACTATGGGGGATGTGAATGGAATCAGCGAAAGGTCACAACAATATGAACTCTGGGAATTTTCCCAAACTTTGTCTTCGCAATATGGAGCCGGCATATTTTCTTCTGTATGTGCATGCTGACATTATTTACATATGATCCACAATACATTTCGGGCTTGGTATGCAAGATGCAATAAATTAAAACCCTCACCAACCTTTTTTGAAATAGCTGTAGATCAACGAAACGACGGCAAGCAGGCCGCAAAGCATCGAATATATATCATGTTTAATATACTAGTAGTGTGTTTACATCACATGTAGGTACAAAACATTAAGGTTGCTTACCGTTTGCCGTTTAAAAATGTTTCGCTTAAAAGTACGATTTTTTTCGAAAAATCCATCCAAACTTACAGCAACTCACAGCAACTCGAAACTTTGTCGGCCATTTTGTAACACGGCCAAAAAGACTGGAAAAGCTAACACAGGGTGACCGGTAAACGGTTTGCCGCCGTTATCTGACGATTACACTGACATTTCGTTACAATCCCTGAAGATGGGCGCTCAGCCCGAAAGCTTGGGTAATTAAAATATCATATGGTTAGCGAAGAATCGTCTAATCTTTGATACAATGACACCAATCTACAAGACAACATTGGAATTATCGTCAACACAATGTTTGCAATCTTGCTGCTGCACTACTCGGTGGTGCGATGTCACTGCAAGAACTAAACTACAGTTGAATTATTGCGATTCTCAATATTATGCGAACTCAGACATTTAGGCAGTTGGCTTGTATTTTGGTTTTTCGCTTCTGTCAATCAACATAAAGAATCAGAAAACTTAAAAATAAAAGTCAGAAGACCAACCAAATGGAAACCAAATAGTGATTTTGAGCTAAATTATGGATCATTTGGTCGAAGAATGTATTTAGTTTTGAATTCGTTTGAGTTTTGAATTTGATTGACAGAAGCGAAAAACCAAGTTCCAGCCGACTGTTTGAATGTCTGAGTTCGCATAGAGTCGTTTTCGTATGAGTGGGAAAGTTACCGCACCGTCACCGCACCGCGCCTTGCCGTATTGAAAGAGTTTGATTGGATGAGATGCGGCTGCACGCTTTTTGATTGGTTCAGAAAGGAAGTCATTTGAGTGTCACGGTGCCGTAGGTTTCACACTCATACGAAAATGACTCTAATACTGAGAACCACAGTAAAGAACAACATTTTAAATTGAAAACGAATCTCTAACGCGCTACCGTTTGTCAGCTTACATCACAACATCCATACACTGAAGACTTCATTGGCGAGCCACACGTTTTTACCTTGGACATTAACAACAACACCCTCGTGGAGGAAGCTGCAGAGCGAATACTAAACACAAAGGTATGTTGTTACTGTGCCGAGACCGCTGTACGACAACACTTCAGACTAAAGGCTCATTTGCATGTCCATTTTCTCATTGTGTAAATTAGAAGTTTTAAAACCCAATAAAGTTGTAAAAAAGAGGCTCATGTCATTGGATATTTCCAATACCAATTATAAATTATCTACATTGGACAATTGACTTGTCAAATACTACTCTGATTCGAGGGTAATACTGACAAACAACCTAGGCTGGCATGCACCTTTTCGTAGTTTCCCAGAATTCTTCAGGATCCCGCGCACACAAGTGAGGCCAGGGAACAAAAATATCAAAAAATGGCCTCTCAATCAAAGCTAAAATGGCGGCTAAAGAAATATGGCGTTGATAGCAGTTGTTATTTTATTTGTACAGGTCAAACCGTATCTTCCTCTTGAGTGGACGCCTGAAGGAATGCTAGAAAGGGTTAATAGTTATTTACAAAACTTGGTATGAATCGTCCCAATTGATACCCCCCTCTAGTTAGACCTGACAATTGACACCCTCCTCTAGTTAGACCTGACAATTGACACCCCCCTCTAGTTAAACCTGACCAATTAACACCCCCCTCTAGTTAAACCTGAGCCTAAGTTTCTAACAATAGGCACAGGGCGGACCTCAGAGGATCCCACTGTAATGCTATCAAAATTAACCTTAGCAAGCTGCTGCCTAGTACCAATCACTATAAATTCAGTCTTATTGTCATTCAGCATGAGTTTATCAGTTATCAATTAACACCCCCCTCTAGCTAGACCTGACCAATTAACACCCCCCTCTAGCTAGACCTGGCCAATTAACACCCCCCTCTAGCTAGACCTGACCAATTAACACCCCCCCTCTAGTTAGACCTGGCCAATTAACACCCCCCTCTAGCTAGACCTGGCCAATTAACACCCCCTCTAGCTAGACCTGACCAATTAACACCCCCCTCTAGTTAGACCTGGCCAATTAACACCCCCCTCTAGTTAGACCTGGCCAATTAACACCCCCCTCTAGCTAGACCTGACCAATTAACACCCCCCTCTAGTTAGACCTGGCCAATTAACACCCCCCTCTAGCTAGACCTGACCAATTAATAATAATAATAATTTATTAATTTATATTGCGCACTTTTCATAAAATGATCAAGTGCGCATTACAATAACTATGACTAATTACAAAAATAAAAATAAAAATTATTTATATATATATACTGTACAAGTTAAAATACAAAATTAAAATTTAGAATGAAATATGTACACAAAATAAAAACTAATCATAAGCTTGTCTGAAAAGATAAGTCTTTAAACGACGTTTAAAAGTATCTACGCTGTCGATGGCACGAAGCTCAGTAGGTAACGAGTTCCACAGCTTTGGCGCGCCAACAGCGAATGCCCTATCACCAAGAGTAGCCCTAGTTCTTATTGTAGGGAGAGAAAGCTGCAAACTACCAGAGGATCGTAAACTGTACCTTGACGATTTGATCTGAATTAACTGGCTAATATAATCAGGTGCAAGACCATGAATTGCCTTAAATGTAATTAAAAGTACCTTAAAATTAATGCGAAACCTGACAGGAAGCCAATGCAAGTCACGCAGGAGTGGCGTCACATGGCAGTACCTAGGGGCGTTACAGATGAGCCTGGCAGAAGCATTTAATACGCGCTGGATCTTATTCAGTTGACAGGCCGGCAGCCCATACAACAAACTATTGCAATAATCAATGCGCGACGTAATGAAAGCATGAACAAGGGCCTGTGCGGCGTCTAAAGATAAGAACTTGCGAATGCGCCTGATATTATGCAGGTGATAAAACGCAGCGCCACAAAGCTTACTTATATGAGATGACATGGTTAACTGTGAGTCAAACCATGAGCCTAAGTTTCTAACAATAGGCACAGGGCGGACCTCAGAGGATCCCACTGTAATGCTATCAAAATTAACCTTAGCAAGCTGCTGCCTAGTACCAATCACTATAAATTCAGTCTTATTGTCATTCAGCATGAGTTTATCAGTTATCAATTAACACCCCCCTCTAGCTAGACCTGACCAATTAACACCCCCCTCTAGCTAGACCTGGCCAATTAACACCCCCCTCTAGCTAGACCTGACCAATTAACACCCCCCTCTAGTTAGACCTGGCCAATTAACACCTCCCTCTAGCTAGACCTGACCAATTAACACCCCCCTCTAACTAGACCTGACCAATTAACACCCCCATCTAGTAGTTACACCTGGCTGTGTTACCGGGTGATAATCCCCTGCTCTTTGTGATTATTACATGTAGCACAAGTTCTTTAACGTCTCCCTTGCATATAGAAGTCAGAAGTGAAGGGAGATCTATAGACGTTTTACCTCCTTATCTCAGTTTTGATACAAATATGTCAACTATGGATTTCTTTTTCTTACATTTTCTTACAGGATTTTTGTACTAAAGACAGTGTAATATGGCCGCCAGAAGACCAACATCATTTAATTGAAGCACCGAAGGGAATGTCATGCAAAGATACGTGCATGAAAAATGGTACGTATTCAGTCCGTTTAGATAGCTTGTTCAGTGTTGATAAGAGGAACTAGTCATCATCATCACCATCATCATCATTTGACATCATCACATCATCATCACGTCACCATCATCATCATGAATCGTCAATCATCACCATCATCATCACCAACAATCATCATCACCATCACCATCAATCATCACTGACCACCCGGCATCATCATCATCAATCGTCAATCATCATCATCAATCACCACCACCATCATCGTCACCACCATCACGATCAATTACCACCACTATCATCACCATCATCATCGTCAATCAACAATCATCATCAATCATCACCACCCGGCATCATCATCATCAATCGTCAATCATCATCATCAATCACCACCATCATCACCACTATCACCATCAATCACCACCACTATCATCACCATCATCATCGTCAATCAACAATCATCATCACCATCAATCATCACCACCACCACCACCACCATCACCACCATGTATCATCAAAATAGGGACCTTAAGATTTACAAAATCTACGATAGCGACGTCAACCGGAAGTGTAGATATCTTCTGTTCGGAGTTTCATTCCTTCATAGTTGCTATTTCCTGTGGATGAAGTAACCTCACAATCTTAGGCTTGGACTAAATCTCTAATGTACGAAACCCCGAACAAAAGTTATTTACACTTCCGGTTGACGTCGCCGTCGTAGATTTTGTTTGTAAATTTTATGGTTCCTATTATCAATCATCACCGCCATCATCATCATAAATCATCATCATCAACAAAAAGAAGACATGACAAGTATCTATGTATTCCAATACCTTGAGTGTATTAATAGTCTCCAATCGAATAGGATGACGATAAATAGCACTGCTGATGCCTGATCAAACGAATTGATTGACTGCCAATAAACACCCGAATATAAATAGCTGCGATGTGATGGCATTGACGTTGTTCTTCTCAGTGAGACAATCAGCTCAAAGAACTGAAACATTTTGATCTTGTAATTTTTGGTTTTCTTTTTAATGTCAGGTTTGATCTGTGAATCGTTTCACTTCCACGCTATAAACACACAAAATAGTTTTAAAAAGTAAGTATAGTAGTAAATCATGTTCATCAACAAATTATTTTGTGACTTTTCTCAATCGCCATATTCTAAAAGGCCCGGTAAAAGAGCGGGAACCTGGGTTCGTGGTGTGACCTCAAAGCATCAATGAATTGTTTGAATGGGACAAGGTGGATCACATTTCTAAAGCAAAATGGTGACTCAATCCATAGATGCTTTGCGACGCAAGCATAAGCGCAAGAATCGGCAGAATTTGTGTCGTATTAAAACGGGCCCGGCAGCAATTCGAATGGAAAAACATTGATTCTTGTGCTTGCGTTTTTACTGTGAAATAAGGCCCCTTGTGCTTGCACTTATGCTTTGCGTCAGGCCCGTTTTCACAGTGAAATAAGGCCTCTTGTGCTTCCATTGTGCTTGCATTGCAGTAGTGTGAAAAATAGAGTGAAAAAACCTCCCAGGGATCAGAAAAGGAAGTCAGTTTCTCATCTTTTTTCGTTTACTTTTTTACCTTTATTTTGAGTCGAGCATTTTCTTTTCAGATTGGGCATCGACTGCAAGACGTTTCGAAGCGAGACATTGCTCGATGCACCTTCCTTCTCCCCCAAGGACGAGTCATGTGTGTTACAGAAACACCCACTGGTGTTTAGCTGCGTGGCTGCAAAACCGGACAAGGTCCGACTATGTCCATGTCGAGACTTCCAACCCCAACAGGTTTCTTTATGCAAAGCATGCTCGTAGGTAACGAAGGCCAAACTAGTGTCCTCACAGTGTTTGAATATTTAGAAACTCTTGCGTTAATGATTTAATTCTAACGGTAGTCGTAGAATTGTAGTGGTTACGCTCGTGTGCAGTGCGTATTTTTTCACTCGCCGATTACTGGCGTCGTCCAACCGCAAGCCAAAAAAGCCGCGGGCGACTCTGGGAACGAGATTGCACTCGGTATTAATCGGTAGCGATCGTATCTCACTCGGGTATTAATCGGTAACGATCGTATCTCACTCTGTATTAATCGATAACGATTGCGGTATCTCACTCGGTGGCGATCGTATCTCACTCGGTAACGATCGTATCTCACTCGGTATTAATCGGTAACGGAAGGTTCCAGGACTTAGAGGAATCTGGCGCCCGTGCTTACATTTACAAGTAAAGCCTAGTTTTCACTGACGATTAAAGCATAAACACATTACCATGAAAATATTGCATCGTGAAGAATCGCAAGCACAGGAAATAGATAAATGCCAATCCTTGCACTTGTGCTTATGCTTGAGTTCGTTAGTGAATTCCAGGCTAAACTGTGAAATAAGAATGAAGTTTCTACGATGTCATTTGAGTTTACATAGTTTATTTACGATACAAAATGGCACAGAGTCTTATCTGAATGGCTATCATATTTTAGTATAATTACACGCTGTGATTGGTCAATAATTACGTCATATGTTACTATAATAATAATAATGATAACTTTATTTCTCGAAACAAATTACAAATAAGAGATAAAAAATCCTTATTTACAAAATTTGAAATAATCGCTTGGATTATTTTTTAAATAATAATAATAATAATAATAATAATAATAAATTGATTAATATAAATAAATTAATATATATATATATATATATACATTACTATAGTTACAGCACGGTGAATATAAAAGAAAAGTGATATATTATTATTATTATTATTATTATTATTATTTTTATTTTTATCTACGAAAATGGCCGTGTGTCGCTTTATCGAGGTTTAGCACGAAAATGGATTTCCTAACAATTCAAAAGGAGAAACAAAATTGGAGATATTTCGAGGTTCTGCACTCAAAAATCTGATCCAATTTCTTGTAAAGTTTAAATTCACTATAAAGTTTAAAAAGTCCAAGTTAGAGTATACAGTATTAAATATCTTATGTTATTTGTACAAATGGAATATAAACACGAGGGGGGAGGGGAGGTTTAGAATGGTTCAAACAGATACCAAGTCGTTCAGATTGTCTTCATTGTTTTCATATTCAATCCGTTTTCCTAGCCAATGAAAACACTGTGCGCGCAAGGCATCATGGGCTCGGAGACAGGGTCATTAATCAAGCAAACGACTTCATGCATGGTATGATGGGATAGCTTGGAATATTTACACTCAGCTGTATTTCCTATAATGTCAGATAAATAAGGACATACATATATATTTATATATACAGTCAATTGCAAAAATTCTGGCCGCTACGAAGTATCAGTATATCAATATATCAGGTGCATTATGGGTAATTTAATTAATCGAAAATTCCCCTTAAAGCGGGTTAACGCCAGCAAAGTTGGTAGAAATATTTAGTATAATGTTTATTTTTAGTCTTACGTTTGTTGTTTGTAAATTTTGCTTCATTTAATAGTATTAGTGATGCACCCGATATATTGATATATTGATATACCGTGGCGGCCAGAATTTTTGCAAATGACTGTATTATATCAGGAGCCCATAAGTAGGAGCCTCCATCTACCGTACTGGGTTTGTGAGACGACCTGTGACCGGATCAGGCTATTTTTAGAACTCTTTTGCAGAGTTTATCGGAAAGTGACCAAGAGTCTTCAAGTTCGTGTTCTGTTTCTCAAGGAACTAAAAAAACATCAAATAGTAAACCTACCAAGCCAAAAGCTAGAGCCGAAATCAAAAATCCCTGGTGTTAAAATTTCGCGGCAAAACTGGTGTTCTAAAAATAGCCTGATCCGGTCACAGGTCGTCTCACGAATACATCCCAGATGGAGGCTCCTACTTATGGGCTCCTGATTATATACAGTATACAGCGATTTGCAAAAATTCTGTAAAATCCTAATATATCGGTATATCAATATATAGTAATTTGCATAATCCTAATTCTTTGATTTTAGCTATTATTAAACCTGAATCTAAACCCAAGTAACCTTTGTAGTATGTATGTGCAAAACAATTGAAAAAATGGAACTTTAGAGGGCTTATTCATCAATTTTATGATGGAAATTACCCACAATGCACCTGATATATTGATATATTTGATTTTTACAGAATTTTTGCAAATCGCTGTAGTCAGAAGTATAGTATAGTTTATATAATAATTGGTATATTACGCGCGCTTTGATTGGTCGAGGGTCGTGTGTTATTAGAGTATTGACGCACAGATGACGTCACAAAATCACTTGATTGTCAAAATATTATATATAACAAATAGATTCCATTTAGTTTTGCCGTGCGTCTGTACTCTTATACGTCTCGTGGCGTACTTTTTTGTTCTCACCACATTTTGACGTCATGAGTACAGACGCATGGCAAAATGGGATATATTTATTTAATGGTATAGTGTAGTATAGTATATATAGTATTTGGGCCCGAAGGGAATATTTTCTATGTACACTCCAACCCTGACTGTGGCGCCCTCGGAAGCTTGCTACTTATTTTCAATTAAAAATTGTTATAAAATGTTATTTTGTTAGATCTCAATACTAAATACAATCAACCTGTTTTAATTTAATGCAAGTTTTAAAAATAGCCTCTATCTATGAGGAAGACTGGTTTCGAATCGTGACCTCAAGTCATCATTTTTGGTCAGAAATACATTTACTTTTGCTTGATCCGAATTAGTACAGCATGGTTTGATTGTGTCCATCCAAGCAATCCGTAGATGCTTTGCGGTCGCATTTCGAACCTAGTCTTTCATTCGTTTAGATAAAGGCGAGTTGAAATAAACCATTTGCCCATATTTACAATCATGAAATAAAACATATTCCAACACTTATGATCTAACTGAATTGAATAGTTTATAGTAGTATCTACAGACTATTGTATATGACTGCAATGATGTACAATAACAGGGTAGACTGTGTCCGTCCTTTTCCTTCCAGAATCAGTCGCGCCGAGTTTCAGTAGATCCGAACGCGCGCAGAAAAACTCGCCCCTATTCTCCGCGCATTCGCGTCTACCGAAACTCAGCGCGACCAAGAGATTATGGTCTCTTGGCGCGCCTGATTCTGGAGGGAAAAGGACGGACGAGACGCTTAACATTTGAACAGTGCCTTCAATGCGTTCCTGAAATCTGTCATTCTGATGGCATAAATCCACGGATTGAAGGCGGAGCTGGAATACGACACCAACGACGTCCAGAACCAGATGCGGTTCACCTCGTAGAAGTCGCACTGTGTTTTAGCGCTGAGGGAAATGAAGTTGGTTACCAGGCTGGGCAGAAACAGAATCACAAACAGCAGAATGATAATCCCGAACGTCCATGCGGCTTTGCGGTTTTTGGCTCGGCTAATGCGAGTATTGCTCCCGTTACCCTATGACATGAAACATGAGTTGGTTGTTAATGAACAGCTATAAACCATTGGACGAAACAATAAGCCGTTAGCATGATTGTTCACACACCATAAGCATTGTAGCGGTACGCATGCGCTTTGCCGGTACAGTAGTATTATGAACAACGGCATGCAGTGTTGGCCCGTCTCATGAACGGAATAATGAGATTTAACAGCTGATTGAAACCAAGCAACAATATAGATAGGCGGATATATTACACAGCGCGCTTTTGAGCTTTGGAAAACTGTAGAAACCCTGACCACAGGTAACCCACCCACCGTAGAAACTCTGACCACAGGTAACTCACCCGCTGAGCACATGGGTATTTTGTCTGCGCATGCGTGAAATGCCAACATGAACACAAAGACCCTCCGACACGCGCATATATCCCGCGCTAATTTAAATACCAGGAATAACAAACAAGATGACGAAGTTCTTTCTCATATATTTATTTATTAACTTGTCTATATGAACATATGCAACTCTAAAATGATGGATTCTATTTCATCAATGCTGAAGGCATACTACAGTTGTCATAACCAGTATTTACGATGTATTATGAGTTGCATATTGCAAGGTGAGGGAGGTCCAAACATGACAAGCTAAACTGACAATGGCTGCCGTCTTCGCCGTATACATGCACTTTGAACATTCATAGCAGGAGCTATACATTTTTTGAAAGTCATTTATTGTGATGAATGGAATGACTATTGAATAATCTTCGCCTCCGTAACATTAAGCAGCTTGGGGGTCGGTAGAAATCGAAAGATAATTTGACTTGAATGCTTGGAGTCCACATTTCTGCTCGTCGCGAGTCCCGTAAATGGTAAGCAAAACTATTGCAATGCAAAACAGTGGAAACAAGTTTTAATTTTCTTAACAACTAATTTTTCTGCAAAGTCTGTTCTCTCATTTATACTTTCAAAGACTTAGAATAAGGAAATAGACGAAGATATGATAGAACCATGGCTTCGAGAAGTAACACAAAACATCAATTCCGCCATTACACCGAGAATAGGGTGACAAGAATCTATTAAATCTGACAGCTATACATTTTTTGAAGCCCCATTCTCTATAAAAACTGAAATTATATAAAGGAATGAATGCTGTGGTAATTATCTCCAACTTGGGGGTCGGTAAAAATTTCAAGAAATATCTCATTAAAGTTCGACCTAAATTGAACACTTCTACATAAATTATTCACCAGGCCATAGCTCGAAATCGCGTCCACCTGAAAGACCATTTCATTAAAATTCTAAAAGTTTACTTGCATCACAATTACCAAGCGTTAATCCAGTGCTGTAGAATACTTGATTGTAGAAATAATTAACGCTGAACATCCAACTCCAAACACCACAGTCGCATTTCAATGTAAAATATCTCGCCATCAAAAGAAATAACAGCGGCCAAAGATATACCCAGGGGAAGAAGTGTTTATCGTCTTTAAAAATGAGTAAATTTTCATGACGTTTAAACTTTAGAAATGCGTAGATCTCCTACAAAATATCCTTAAAATGAGCTATCGAGCTGTAAAATGGTTCAGACGTCAATGGTCAATGCTGTGTTGGCGCATGCGCAGACAAAATACCCATATGCTCACCCGCTGTAGAAACCCTGACCACAGGTAACCCACCCGCTGTAGAAACCCTGACCACAGGTAACCCACCCGCCGTAGAAACCCTGACCACAGGTAACCCACCCGCCGTAGAAACCCTGACCACAGGTAACCCACCCGCTGTAGAAACCCTGACCACAGGTAACCCACCCGCCGTAGAAACCCTGAACACAGGTAACCCATCTCCTTAGAAACCCTGACCACAGGTAACCCACCCGCCGTAGAAACCCTGACCACAGGTATCCCACCCGCCGTAGAAACAATAGCTTATCCTGCTAACCTGACTGTCACTGGACGGTTCCATGGCATTGATTGACTTCAATTGATGCATCACAGCTCTCCATATTTGGAAGTAGCAGAACGAGATGATGATAATAGGCACAAAGACGGTTACCACTGAGCCCGTGATCCACAGTGTTGCGATGTTTTCAAGCGGGATAAAGAAACTGGGGGTTGAGAAGACTAGCGCAAACATCCAAGTCAAAGCGATCACAATTAAACAACGATCCATTGTCACCAAATCATTGTACCTCAATGGATTCACAACTGCAATGTACCTAAAGAGAAATCAAAGCACCGTCGTCAGAGCTGAGAATAGAGTCGTTTTCGTATGAGTGGGAAACCTACGGTACGTACCGTGGCACTCAAATGGCTTCCTTTCTGAACCAATCAAAAAGCGTGCAGATCAGGATGCATCTCATCCAATCAGACTCTTTCAATACGGCAAGGCGTGGTACCGTAACTTTCCCAACTCATACGAAAACGACTCTGCATACACACGTGCATACTTTATTGAATTTTCCCCGTGGAGCTTTTCAAAATCAATTACAAGTACGTGATGATAATTAAGTATATATGTATATATCTGTGGGGCAGTTCGTTGAACAAATACACAGTGTAACATTGCTGGAAATACGATTGCAGTGTGTGTCGTCACATAATATATATAATTAAGTATTGTGCGCAACAAATTGCAGATGTGAACACACACTTTTTAGTTTAAAAACTCGTGCGATTTCCAGCAGTGCGCAATGTACATTTCACCGTGTGCCTGTACTTTAAAATAGGCCGGGATGGCAAGGAATATAATACTGTTTACATAACTTGGCATGTTCATCATTTAATCTCAGCTGGTGTCTCAAGAAACATTACAGAGTTAATATGGAAATTCTGTAAGCGCGGATATTTGCTTCCTAGCTTAACTCATCATATATTCAAAAGGTAGTGTATACGACTGTTAACATCTGGTGTTACTACGTACACAAGCACACACGACGTTATGTAGCTAGTATAATCAATAACATAGCAGTAGTTGTATATGCTATATAGCTACGTGTGAGGTTCACTAACGAGGAAAGCACAGAAAAGGAAAAAAACTGATCCTTGTTCAGGTACGTCCTTGTGCTTAATCAGTGTCATAAACTTATTAATAAGACAAAAATCATGACAATGCAATGACAAGGGACGCGAGGAAAGGCGAGCTGGATAGCAGCAAGGGGAAAGGAAATGAATATGACAACAAGAAAAAATGATTTAAAAAGAAAATGCCTTGATAAAGCTTTTGTAAAACAGCTATCGATCATGGAAAGGCTATTGAAAAAGGCTTTTGAGAAGGCTACCAAACATGCTATTGAAAAAGGCTTTTGAGAAGGCTACCAAACTAGTATTGAAAAAGGCTTTTGAGAAGGCTACCAAACATGCTATTGAAAACGGCTTTTTCAAGAGAAGGCTACCAAACATGCTATTGAAAACGGCTTTTTCAAGAGAAGGCTACCAAACTAGACGTATTGAAAAAGGCTTTGAGAAGGCTACCAAACTAGTATTGAAATAGGCTTTTGAGAAGGCTACCAAACAGGCTACTGATTGAAAAAGGCTTTTGAGAAGGCTACCAAACAGGCTATTGAAAACGGCTCCTATCATGACAGGCTATTGAGAAAGGCATTGAAATGCTAAAAAGCTATTGAATTGCATCCAAAGAAATACTATAGTATAAAGGTGACCGCGTAGCACTTAGTGGAACACAAGTCGAAGTGTGATCAATTGCCCATTGAGATCCTTTCCTTTCAAGTCCCATTCATTGCATGCTATCAAGGGCCAACGCTCAGAAGGATTTGTATGGACATAGTAATTTATTGCACTTCAATTTACCGGTTTATTTCAGTTTTAACTTTAATGGATAAAGTTGCCGCATAACTTGTTTTCACCGGGTTTAATTGATACTTGCAGCTGGTGTACTTTGGTTGTTTTTCTAACTCTAAGCTGATCACCAAAGCACAACACACCATGCCTGAGTCCGGCCTGACAGTACGTTTATCCAAAATAAAGTGACTGCAAAGACAACTGAAATTACAGACTTTGCACTGACCCCAGATTGCGGGCGGAGGTTTTCACATCGCAAAGCCGCAGATACTAACGTTTCACACTTCACATTATTCTGCAGACACATTCTGTACACTGAATAGTTTATCATTAAAGTTATCTACAGCGTTTAAGTCACAAGTGTCTCAAGTGACAGTTAAACTGAAGCAAGTTTATGGGTTATAGTGTCAGCTTCAAGTACTTGCTTCAAGTATTGTCATACAATCATAAACAACTTCAGTTTCTTACAGCATGAATATATAATTAAAGAGAGCGCGAAAAACGATGGTATATGCTCTGTACTGAAGGGTCCTGAAGTATTGCATAACATCCTGTGATGGCATTTAATGAAGATGCTCCACTCACTAGAAGTGTTTTTCAGTTACGTCCGTAACTAAAGATGAACTGAATTACACGATGAATAATTCACTGACTCACAGATACGATCATAAAATTAGACGATTTACATGCCACACATACAAAAAAGTTAACTGCTGAATGCGTACGCTCAATTTATAAGTCCACTTGACTGATTGATTGATGCTTGGTTACCGATTTTCTAGACGCGCTATCTAAACTTGCTTATACCGTGAATTCCTAGACTGCAAAACAGCCCCTACTTCTTCGCGAAACTCCGTCGAGAAGAGTTGAAGCCGTTCGATCAAGTCATTGGGGCCGCGTGAACTCCTCTTTCGTCTTTTCGTCTCGCCTGCTCTCGCGGCCCCAATGACTCGATCGAACTTCAACCGCTTCTCGACGGAGTTGCGTGAAGAAGAACTAGACTGTTTTGCAGTCTAGTGAAATATTTGCATAATACATTACCTGTCTATAGAGACAGCACACAGGTTCGACGTGGTTGCTGTGACACTCAGAAGCCATGCAAACGTCTCGGCATTTTTGATTGATCTGACATCGCGAAGACTTTCCAACAAGCTCAGGGCAACATAGAGAGGATTGGCAAGGGCTCCCACCAGAAAATCCGCCATTGCCAGCGACGCCATGAAGGCATTGGAAGTTGTTCGCAGAGAACGTGTTCGGTAGATTACAATCAACACCAGCGAATTTCCACCCACGGATAGAATGGAAAATAGCAAGTTTAAAGTGCTGATCGCAATGACTGCCTCGAATGAAAGGATAACCGGGCACGTAGAGTTGTCGGTCATGTTTGTGGACATTACTGAACTGAAAAAAAACAAACAATATAATTCAGTTTAGTGCATTTGTTTTCCCGGAAAATTTGTCTAGGCTTTTGTGAGTGACGCCAGCACTTGCCTCCACTTCAAATTCTCGCTTCTTCCGTACTGATTGACTTACAGTGAGGACACACTAACCGGGACCCCTTGAGCAAAACTGACCAATCAGATTACACCTGAAAACAATCACATTCCAACAAGAGTCATCTGCGCCAATCATGATTATGACTATAATGCTGATTGGCCCAGACAACTTTTGTTGCAATATGATTATTTTCAGGTGTAATCTGATTGGTCAGTTTTGCTCAAGGGGTCCCGGTTAGTGTGTCCTCACTGTAATGCGATTAAATTGATTAAATATAACTCGTTCATCGTACCCATCGTGGATGGAAGCAATTATTGAAAGTGCTCAGTTGTATTAATTAAAGGTTTCCGCCTTACAGCTCGTGTACAAACAGGAAAATCACCTCCTTCAGTTTACAAACAATGAACTTATTTCATAGCTCGTGGCCGGTGTAACGTCTGTGAGAATTCGTAAATATAATGCGTAATAATATCCAAAACCGTTTAAATTTACACGAAATGTACAGCGAGTTTACGCCCTGCATGCGCGCGCACTCTTGGCCGGTGAAAATTTCGTGTGAATTTTATTTAACTGATTACTCGCCGCCGATTTTTGCAAAATCTCGTTTATCAACCTTTTCTAAAATAGTTTTGGTAATATTTAGAGAATCGAAAAACTAAATCAAGTCGATAAAATGTACAAAACTTAGTGCGTTTGTACGGCAACTCACGGACGATGTCCGAACTTTTTGGTGACAGTAACATGAATTGAAGTACACCACGTGAGCTCGAATCGGTGAATTACACTCATTGCTGCCGGGCCTAGCGCTTCATACCAGTACGGTTTATTTTGTCAGATCGTTTTCTTCCTTGCTTCGAGGGTTTTTCTCCGAGCACAACGGTTTTCCTTCCTAAGTACAAACGAACTATAGTGAGATGAGTGTTGGGTCATGACAGTACTGGGCGGGTCCAGGGTTATAAACCAGAAATTCATTGCCTGCATCTTTAATAGCCGGACAGATTGTGACTATAGGTCAGTAATTAACATGCAAACGTTCGAGTTAATTAATTTATTCAACATGAGTTTATTGTGCACTTCAACTAAAATTTTATTCGAAAATATACAATAATAATAATAATAATAATCAAAAATTAATATAGCGCCATTTCCTTATAGCCCAATGGCGCTTTACAATGAGTAAAATTGAGTAAATACACAACAGAATCCTCGATCATCTTTCTTGCCATTTTGTTCACCATTCTTTTGTATCGGCAATATGTTTTCAACAACATTTGATTTTTAGCTATTCAGTTTGAACCTAAGCTCACAGCCGTGCACCATTAAAAAAAATGCAATTTGATTGGTAGCTAGGCGTGCACCATACAAAATGCTGCACGCCTAGCATCCAATGAAATCTCGCGTTCTTAGGATGTTACCGATGTTTATATTATAAAGCTGGATGTACGAGCGCCGGCGGCACGCTGGTGCATTCAAGAACTTTACAAAGACCTCAAGCGTGCGTTATTTTTGTCAGGTCTAGAACATAGAAATCCAACAAGTTGAACAAAACACAGGCAAAGCTGGTCCGTTTGTTTCACAATTGAAAGAGGACGTTTATTCGCGATCATGTCATGATTTCCGGCCTATTCTTGCATTGTGTCATCCAGTGTGAGTACTACCTCAATTAATAACGGCGTATAACGTATTCGATAAAACGTTCCGAAGTATTGAACAATATGGATTAAAGTTCTCTTCTCAGTCCACCAGTCATTTAGTACCACTGTACGTTATACATGCAGTACATACACTTTGTATAAGTATTATTTCATGACGGAAAGCATTAATGGTTTTAAAAATTGGTTAGAATTTCTCGCTTTTTGAATACTGAGAGGGAAATAGGGAAGAGTTATACCGGGAGTTATATGATCAGCTAGCTGAACTATGTGGCGCGTACGTCATTACTTGTCTTCGCTCGAAAACTGAAGAGACCGATTGAGATATAACTTCATTTCAGCATTTGTAGCGATTTGCTACAGGATGATGATTGTGTGATGGGCGTCAGTGATTAACGTTTTTCAATTGATTTTATTATTTTGATTAAACTGAACGGAATCACTCAAGTACGCGAAGTCATGCTGCTTCTTGTTGCAATTTAATTAGGTAAAACCCCTTTGGGAAAACTACTTCACTTAGTACGAGTCAGACGAGTAGAACTAAAGTGTATATGAATTATTTTGTATTCATTTTGAAAATTAAATATGAAATGAAATAGTGGGATGCATTTGCGAGTTATACATATAAAAAGGTTTGAAATCGTGATATTGTAATTTGCTGACTTCAGTTTTTTTTAAATTTATTATACAAAAGCGTCCATGTACAAATTATTGACATTTTTAATCTGACAAAAAGTTATCTACAACTTCATATACATGATGTTAACAGTTTTTTTTGTATTTCAGAAAAGAGTGCTGCTTGAAAAAATATAAATAAGTTATGGGAAAAATCAACTGACGTCACCGAATTAGCATAACTCGCAAATGCGAAACTCAAATCACAAAATACTGACCCACTATTCACTACATATGTAAACGATAAAAATAAATCATATACACTTTAATAGTTATAGATTGATAATAACACCTTATCGTGCAATACTCTTTTATTCTATAGACAGCAGAGGTAACTTACAATGATTATCTATCGATCGAACGCGATCTTGGGTGTGGCCACGGCGTTAATGAGCCGACGAAATCTGTGGCAACGCAACAGAGAAGTCTGCGAGTGAAGGCAAAGGAACGGCGAAGAAAGCGCGATAAAATGAAGCAAAAATTGCAACATTTTACTTTCAATTCTTTACCATGCGTTACTTAAACTCTTAAAATAAAGCTATATCTTGGTGTAACTTTATATTTAGATAGATAAATGTCCGTCAGTAGCTATATGTATTTATATTTAGAATCGGTAGGAGAGCCGAATTTACGAAAACTTTTGTGTGTAGGGAGGGGGAGGGGGATTGGCTAAAGACCCCAGCCCCCTCCCCCTGAGCCCTATTTTAGCTATGACAGGAAAATTTATTAGAGTAAACTTACACTGAATACAATTCCCTCAGGCTTACACTATCGATCCATGCACAGGAAATGAGAGCATCTAATAATACGATCGATTGTAATTGCGAAACATGGCTTATTATAGTTGAGTACTATATCCGCAATCGCGTTCGAAGCCACGGTAGTGTAATTAAATTGATTGATCTTTTCCTATGAATAGCACATCAGAGTCCGCCTTTTCAACAGCTGGAAGTGAGTCATCTGTAAACTACTACCATGGCAACGGTAAACAGAAAGCGTTGAAATCTGAAAAACTACAATTTTGAGCGATTCAGAGTTGATCTAGAACAGCCAATACTTCCGTATTGCATTCTTATTGGCATTTTGCAAATCGAAATATCAAAGAAATCACTAACCTGATTCTGTATGTTTGAATTCAGTGAATAAATCGGAAAAACAGTTTTAACCCTCGGCGTTTTGCATATATGTGGAGCCAGGAACTGCTCAGTTTGTTTAAGATCGTTTAACATTAGCTGATTACAGGAGTTTCAATTAAGTTTTTCTCATGTCGTTATATAATCTGATATATCTTGACTGAGAAATAAATTGTATTTCGTTCACAGTTAGTAAATTAAACCCCGTCGAGCATGCAAGACCAGGGCAGGAGTCAAAGTTTCACGCTTCATCGTCTAAGAGCCGGCCGCCAGGGCATTTTAAGTCATGCACTGGCACACTGAAATACATGACGTAAAACTAGGAATTATTACAGATACAGGACTGAAAAGCATCCCGGCACTGAAAAAGTTAAGCTCTGAATTAAAAAAATTATATATACTGAGTATACTGAGACGGCAATAAACCGACTGAATGAACTACGACTAATCGATCATTACGCACATCCTATCGGTTTTCAGTTAATTCCTAGCGAACTACAATCGTCGTTGTGCCTCAGAGAGAGCGATGACTTCATCATTGTATAGTGCATTTGTTTTGTTTGTTTGTTTGTCTATATTTTGATCGAATCGATATAGCCATTTAAGTCCAGACACTACAGTGAAACACATGCTGAGTGGGCCGTACGTCCTGAAAATTCTTTCCCATATTTAAACCTGTAGTTTAAACGCACTGACACTTCTATACTGAACATACCCCTCAGTCTATTCATTAAGCGTACGCGCACACCAAAAGGGGTTTGAAATTGTTATTTTCCTCGTCAAATCCCTGTTTTAAACGGACCGAATTTTATACTGCCAGTAAAATGCTTCAAATCCTATGTCTGCATACCGAGCCGCAAACGAAAACGTTACCCCAAAACAGCAAGGATTTCGGTTGCTATGAGCGACGCCATAATCTCATTTCACGATGTATGTCACCAGTAAGGTGGTACCGTGAGGCTCTGTCAAACTGTGTTTTTGCCGTGAATTGAAGCGAAGCGACTGCAAAAGTTAACTGATAGTTTTCGATTCAGAGAGAGACTGAGAGAGAGGTGTTTCGACAAAGCTCGAGCCTCTAGAACCAGGTCTAGCCGGGGTAACTGCAATATCATGACATCGGTATGTAGATACGGACCCGGGTACATGAAACGTACCCATCAGTCGGGGGTCGTTTGGTTACTAAGAACACGAGGCTCATTATTACACAATTATCATCCCACTAACATCAGTTAGCCAATCAGAAGCGAGATCTACTGTCTCCTGATATCCCAAGGTATCAGGACAGTGTCTTGATATCCCACGATATCACGACAGTTGGTTAAAATGTGCTTCTAAATAAGTAACCATTGTATTGTTATATTACTTCTGGTCATTTTAAGGGAAATATGTTTCATTTAAAAGATAAATAAACGTTTTGAACAAAACTGCGAACGATTGAATTTTTCCCGCCACTTCTCAAACCCACGAACGCGTGCGGCATTATGCTGATAAGTTTGTATTTTGAAAAGATCGTCCTCGATGTTTTCAGTAGTGATATTCTTTCATTTCGGCGAAGAGAGTGGGCCGGGATGATAAATAAATAATCGGTCGATTTTGGTTCGAGTTCTGTGAAATATCAGGACTCGTTATAGGTCTTGCCATGGGTATTTTGGCTCTACTGCGTCTCGCCAAAATACTGCAAGAAATTTCGTTTTTTAGGGGAGTATCTAATTTGAAGGCATGTTCGACCGTTTCTACTTACGTTTTTTAAGAGCTGGCGCCGCGTATCCTATTCACACTCTGTTCTTGTTAGTATATTGACAAGCAAGGGTGGGCTTCCCCTCTTTATTCCGTCTAAACATATAGAAATATGGACCGGATGCAGGCACTGTTCTGTGATAGGCTTATGAATGCAGAGAAACACAAAGATTGACATATCCTGCCGTGCTGATTGTTACGGTACATCAACTCGTATCCACTCATTGACAGTTTAAGGAGCGAGACAAGAAAAAAGAAAATAAGAAAGAGAGAAGGAGAGAAAAAGAGAAAAAAGAAAGAAAGGCAGAAAGAGAGAAAGAAAGACAGAAAATGGAAACGGGAAGAAAAAACTCGAAATAATGAAAGAAAAAGTGAAAGAAAAGAAAAGAGAAGACAGCAATGTTTCACTATGCATGCAACGCCGAACGCACCTAAGACAACTAGTACACTCAGCCTACCACTGGTGCTCACTACTAAATCTCATCGGATGTCATACAGCCAGTTCGTTGCAATCGTATTTGTTCTGCCTTACAAGTGTATTCAGTTTTTAATGTGGTCGTCAGGCATGGCACGGTCGGGTAAGTACTACCATGGACCAACTCGAAAGCATGTGTATATATGACTAACTATTGTATTCCTATCTCTACTTTAGTCACTCTCTCACTTAGTTAACTTGTTCTTAAAGCCTGCATAAGCATCTTGTAAACATTCTTACCGTTAAACTTGCATGCAATGACTGCCCTGTATGTGCTGCAGAAAGTAATGAGTTAATGCACTATAAGTACGTACGCACTCTATATGCCAAGTCAGAGTTTAAGGGTGGGTGTGCATGGGCCACCTCACTAGTGAGGCCACTTTGTCTATTCACCAACCATTACTGTCAGAAAGGTCTGTGTACAAAATTGGAATTCTCAGTGATCAAGTAACAAATTCGTCCTTCTCAGATTTAAGGCATAACTGATTTGAATACATTTCTATTATGGTTGGGTTAATTTATATGACTAGATCAGATCAGAGGACTCATACTCTACTTGCATGCACACAGCTCTTAAGCTATTGCACAGCCAGATAATATACTTTATTTTTACATGCATATTAAAAGATTCAAAGGTATACTGATTCAAGGCAGGAGCCCATAAGTAGGAGCATCCATGTAGCATTAAAATCTGTCACGGCGTTTGAACAAGTTTGGCTATTTTTAGAACACGAAATTGACCAAAAACTGTTGCTGCAAATTTTGAACGAGTTGTGGCAAATAAAACGAGTTGCAGCAAATAAAACGAGTTGCCGCAAATAAAACGCGTTGCTGCAAATAAAACGAGTTGCAACAAATAAAACGAGTTGCTGCAAATAAAACGAGTTGCAACAAATAAAACGAGTTGCTGCAAATAAAACGAGTTGCAACAAATAAAACGAGTTGCAACAAATAAAACGAGTTGCAACAAATAAAACGAGTTGCTGCAAATAAAACGAGTTGCTGCAGATAAAACGAGTTGCTGCAAATAAAACGAGTTGCAACAAATAAAACGAGTGCTGCAAATAAAACGAGTTGCAACAAATAAAAACGAGTTGCTGCAAATAAAACGAGTTGCAACAAATAAAACGAGTTGCAACAAATAAAACGAGTTGCAACAAATAAAACGAGTTGCTGCAAATAAAACGAGTTGCTGCAGATAAAACGAGTTGCTGCAAATAAAACGAGTTGCAACAAATAAAACGAGTTGCAACAAATAAAACGAGTTGCAACAAATAAAACGAGTTGCTGCAAATAAAACGAGTTGCTGCAAATAAAACGAGTTGCAAAAATGCAAATAAAACGAGTTGTGGCAAATAAAACGAGTTGCAACAAATAAAACGAGTTGCAACAAATAAAACGAGTTGCAACAAATAAAACGAGTTGCTGCAAATAAAACGAGTTGCTGCAGATAAAACGAGTTGCTGCAAATAAAACGAGTTGCAACAAATAAAACGAGTTGCTGCAAATAAAACGAGTTGCTGCAAATAAAACGAGTTGTGGCAAATAAAACGAGTTGCAACAAATAAAACGAGTTGTGGCAAATAAAACGAGTTGCAACAAATAAAACGAGTTGCTGCAAATAAAACGAGTTGCAACAAATAAAACGAGTTGTGGCAAATAAAACGAGTTGTGGCAAATAAAACGAGTTGCAACAAATAAAACGAGTTGCTACAAATAAAACGAGTTGCTACAAATAAAACTGGAAGTGCACAGTGATTGGTCAATTTCGAGAAATCGTGTTCTAAAAATAGCCAAACTTGTTCGAACGCCGTGACATAAACATGCATAGCATGGAGCTACTTATGGGCTCCTGTTCAAGGGTATATTACAATAGGGATTCCCCAACAACCTATTTCAAGAAAATAATGCAGTTGTGTCACCATATATTCGGCTGCTGTACACAAATAAAGTTTACTATTACATATGTGTAAAGTTAATATTCTTTGTACATATGAATAATTGAAAGCGGAACTCCTTTTTAAAAATACATTTGGCCATTTTGAAGTAATCAATCAATCTTAATAGTGACAACACTCTGCCTATTTTCAATATACATTGGTTTGCTGAGACAGTGTAGGAAGTAATTAGCGATACGTGTAAATCACAAATACCTCTTGGAGAACGTTGGAAATAGCATTTCCGAGCCTCTAGATTTCAAAATTTTCTGGGGGAGCATGCCCCCAAACCCCCCTAGCGTCTCACGCCTATACAGCGCTCGGTACACGTCATATGAACCCCCTTTGGAAAATCCTGCATCCGTCCCAGCACATTCATGGTCATGTACCTTTTCCCTATCTATACAGTCTGTTAAATTATGTTCCTAAATCACAAACAAAAATAATATGTTATAATGTAATTTGTCGCTTGGTAATAGTTAGCAATGTAGTTCGTAAGGTTTCGTCAAGCGTAAAAATGATATGCTTTATTATTGCAAAGATTATCATGTGCAAATCTTGCCAGCAATCAAGTGCAATAAAAATTATTTCCACTTTAGGTGACCGGAAAAAAAGATTGCGTCTTCAAAATCCCCACCCCTCAAGTACGTTAAGGCCTGGGACGGACATGAAAGCGAGGCTAAACCTATTTTATTTTGCTGTTCGCACAGATTGTGCTCGAAATGCAAGAAACTTCACACATCTAAATAACTTTAGGAGTTCCAACTTTTGAGATAATAATATCGTGATAAAGTGATCACGTGACCTCTTACGTCACTCATGTCTCCCTCGGAAATTTGAATTAAAATGGGGTGATGGGTATTTTATATATGGAAAAAGTTATACCACTTTTTCGTTTGTCTATGGGAGAGGTATAAGAATCTGCCCTCACACCTGAACAACTAATGCTCATTGAGGAGATATTTTACAAAATAGGTCACGTGACCTGGAGGGTCAATCATATTGATGCGAATATCTCCTCAATGAGCATTAGTTGTTCAGGTGTGAGGGCAGATTGTTATACCTCTCCCCTAGACAAACGAAAAAGTGGCATAACTTCTTCTTTACATAAAATACCCATCACCCCATTTTAATTCAAAGTTTCGAGGGACACAGCAGTGACGTAAGAGGTCACGTGATCACTTTATCACCTATCTTATCATCTTAAAAGTTGTAACCCGTGAAGTTATGCAGCTGTGCGAAGTTTCGTGAATTTCGAGCAAAATTTGTGCGAACAGCAAAATATAATAGTTTAGCATCGTTTTCTCGTCTGTCCCAGGCCTTAACGTACTTGAGCCTCCCCATCACTTTTCTAATGGTCCGTCCCTTATACAACATTTAATATTTTTATACTGACTCGTGTTTCAATATATAAATATATATAATATAATATAATATTATTAAATTATATTATATACAGCCTTTTGCAAAAATTCTGTCGTGACCAAGTACAGTATATCAATATATCAAGTGCATTATGGGTAATTAAATAATCAAAAATTCTCCTTAAAGTGGTTTGACACTAGCAAAGTTGGTGGATATATTTAGCATAATGTTCGTTTTAGTCTTAAGTTTGTTGTTTGTAAGTATCTGATGCATATTTTGTAGGAAAACTCTAAAATAGCATTATCCATAATGCCACAATATATGGGAGCAGAAGCGTGACACAGGATACATATTTCTCCTTACCCCTCTCCTACTGAGTATCAATCAACAGCAAGCCCAACGAAGCGGAGCAACGAAGATCACCATGTGCAGTAGACGGTTTCCAGTCGTGATTCAAGCCCGAAAGAATGATCTTTGGGCTGTAAGTCGACAAGAATGACATGCATTTTAAGGCAAGTATATTGTAGGGTGATATTCTATTGAGTTTGTTATGGTTTCGATGATTTTATATGCGATATTGTAAACAAGTCCAACGTATTATATTTCTTTATGTTGGAAGTCGTTCCGTTATAGATCAATCGTTTTATTTCATGAATCTGCCAAATAGCTTGAACTTTTGTTCATTGATTCTTTGGCTTAATATCATTCGGTCATAGTGTTAGTGATTGTGCTTATTTGTGGTTTCAAAGTACATTATTACGTACTGTGTGTATACAGACTGACTTTATATAATTTTCACGCTGTTTAATAGTGGCTGTACCGTTAATGTTTACATATAAACCGACGTGAATTTGCTGTCGATGGACACCTTTACTTGTTATTTATTGTAAGTCTATGCTAGCTGAATTTGTTCATGAAAGTTTAACGTTAAAATGTCAAGCATAGAAATGTAATACTTCATTTAAGTTTACTCAAAATGGCGCCATTCATACGTATGATAATTGGTCACGTAATCCGTATTAATAGACAATGTCACACAACGTTCTTGTCCCGATTATTGAATCGCGGGGACACAGTGGGGAGCGAAAAGACGTCTGTTTCTCAGGCTAGTTATTGATAGGTAAAAATGAGGAAATTTGAATAATTATCAGACTTGGGAAAACAAATTATGTCTGTGTACTTGTCGGTTTGTTTGTTTGGGTTGCCTGTGGTGAATAAATTAATCACGTGTAGTAAAAATAATGAAATATTAAAATCCCTAGTTGAAGTTCGATCAGATCGTTGTTCGGGCCTTACCAGCACACCGGCTGTCTAGACTACGAAACTAGCATAACAGCGTAGTGACAAAGAAGGAAGGAATTAGAGAAAGAGAGAAAGAAAAAAAAGAAAGAAACTAAGAAAGAAAGAGAGAAAGGAAGAGAGAGAGAAAGAGAGGAAGAAAGAAAATATGTAAGTAATACCTAACACACCTCACTGAAAATCTATTGTGAGTTATTATTATTATTATTATTACTATGATGATGATGATGATGATTATTGTTATTGTTATCGTTATTATTATTATTATTATTATTATGATGATGATGTGATATGATGATTATTATTGTTATCGTTATTATTATGATGATGATGATTATTATTATTATTATTGCTATCGTTATTATTATTATTATGATGATGATGATGATGATGATGATTATTGTTATCGTTATTATTATTATTATGATGATGATGATGATGATGATTATTATGATGATGATGATTTATTGTTATCGTTATTATTATGATGATGATGATGATTATTGCTATCGTTATTATTATTATTATTATGATGATGATGATGATTATTATTATTATTATTGATGATGATGATGATGATGATTATTATTATCGTTATTATTATTATTATGATGATGATGATGATGATGATGATGATTGTTATCGTTATTATTATTATTATTATTATTATTATTATTATATTATTATTATTATTATTATTATTATTATTATTATTATTATTATTATTATTATTATTATTATATATTATTATTATTATTATTATTATTATTATTATTATTATTATTATTATTATTATTATTGCCAAGAATTGATTGATAAGTTGGTTCTGACGTTGGTCGAGGGAGATATTATACAGGTAAACTGGTAAAGTACATTGAATAAGGAGAGTTATCTTTGGTATTGGTACTTTCCGTTTGAAGTTGATGTTGATCGTCGGAATTTGTGGATGCACGAACCGCGAGTCAACTGTTCTTTTTGCCGCCGATATAAGACAGAAAAAGAAGTTCAGATATCTGTTTTCATGTGGACAACATTTCGAAAGAACTGACATTTAATTTAGCAGCATTCTGACGAAATCTCAGCTTATTTCACTGAAACAGTGAAGAAAATGAATGTCCCCATGATAATCCGCGCTGAGGCTATTTTTAGACTGTGTTTCTATTTTTAGCCTCGCATGGTGATTGGCTGCTCGAGACCAAGTCGAAAAGTGTTTCGTCCGACTATCTTCCCTTCGCAAAGGCGAAGTCCCCTAGTGAAATAACTGTTTGTTTTGTGGACGAAATATCCAATTTTAGAATTGCCAACAAAGGAATTGTATTGGTCGGTGAGGGGAAAACTTCGAAATGGGTCTTTCTTGAAAGCAAAAACAGCGAGGACGGCCAGGGAAATTTTAGCGAGTCTGACTCATCTGAAGACGAAGTGATGAAGTGAGTTCAGAAGAGAGTTTTTCCAGTGAAACAAGCGACAATAATATAGATAGTCCTAGTAGCGATGAAGAATTTAAAATTAACGAAGATAAGAAGAAAAATAGGAAAACTCAAAGGACCTGCAACGCCGAAAGAAGTCGACAAACACAACGATCAACAAAGTCCCGAAAGTCGGAAGTGTAAGTGACATGGTATGAACAAGAAAAAGGCTAAACTGAAACGTAAAAACTGTACATTCCCAGGAGGATGTGGAGGAACGAATTTTTGTAGTATTGCAGTCTCAAAATCACGCTGATTAGTTTTTATCACAATTCTACAATAATTGGAAATAAAAACTAATAAAATAACAAGGAAATCATTCTGATTTGGTTCAAATTTACACCTGCACCTTACGCGCATTGCCGTAGTTTTGAAGTTTTTGAAAACGTTTTTGCTACAAAAAGATTAAGAAAAAAAGTTAAAATGACAGTTTAGACAAGTTAACATGATAGTGATTATAAAGAACTATTGACAAGCTTCCTCTTTCATGTCATGACAAGCATTTCATCTCCTATTTTGGCAGAAAAGCGAATGATAACAAATCCAAAGACTAAACATGGCTTACCGTCGCTTATCGTTGGGATCGTGAATCGATTCAGAAAAATGGACAATCCAATGATGTTTTAAACTCTCAATCTTCTGTATATACAAAGACAAAAGTTACTGCAATATGTCAGTCGAAGTCAAGTCCAATGCAGGGCGGAAAATAGCTCAAAAGACAAATAAAGTACAACGGCAAAGAACAACTTTCACTCTGTGAATTCATTCAACTTCATTCAAATTTCAATTTCAATAAACATGTTTATACAAACGACTAAAGAATCATAACTGTTTTATTTTCTTAAACTGATGTAATTAAGGTTTTCATCATGTGCCT